>OZ022509.1:22655841-22870841 GCA_963989385.1 Ctena decussata
AAAACTTTACACTTATAACCAAGATGTTACACAAATTTTGCTTTCATTTAAAATTAAGGAAAATGGGGATGTTTAATAACAATTGTAAATTGTTAATTGAATTAAGTGAATTAAGTGCTTACAAGACCATGATGATAATCTTTGTCGTCGAGACATCCATTCTTTTGGGAGGCTCCAGTTAATTTGACTCGACACTGCTTGTAGATAGCTAAAATAATACATTTTGCACATACACATATGGTACAGGTATACATTTTTAATCAATCTAAGGGGCTGACCATTTGATATTCATGGGGGTGGGGGGGAGGGGGGCTGGGTTATTTTCAAAAAAAAAAATCCTGTCTCTGGTTTTGCAAGAAAAAAATAACCTGTTTCTGAAGAGATTAAAAAGATTATCTTGCTCTGAAGAAAGTAAAAAAAAAACCTGGCCTGGCCTGAAAATTTTAAACCAGAGGACCAATGGTCCTGTGAAACGCTCACCTGATATTTGGGCCAAGCACAAAATAAAATTTGGTTCAAAATGACCCTATCATTTCTGAGAAAAGCCAGTTTTAATTTTCAAATGTAAATGACCTTGGGCCAAGGTCAAGAAATGACCTTGACCTTCAATACTCACATATCTTCATTATCTCAATAGGTTTCAGGTCACAGGCTGCAATAGTTCTGAAAAATCAACAGTTTTCACTTTTTCCTATAGAAAAGCCTTAGTTACCAAATTTTACCATGCCATAAAATAGGTCAAGGTCAACCCAGGGTCATCATTTGAACAAACTATGATGGACTGGAGTCACCAATGCTACATACCAAGTTTCGTGGAAATCGGTCCACAGGTTCCGGAGAAGATTTTTGAAGGGTTTTTACCATATATGGGCATGGCAGCCATCTTGGTAACATGACCCGCATCATGTTCATAAATTTTCATTTCCTTGTACCTGAAAGCTTACATATAAAATTTGGTTTAAAATGGCCCAGTGGTTTCTGAGAAAAGCAAGTTTTAAGTTTCATATGTAATTGACCTTGGGCCAAGGTCAAGAAATAACCTAGACCTTCAATACTCACATATCTTCATAATTCATGTAATTTCAGCTCACAGACTGCAATAATTCTGAAAAATCAATAGTTTTCACTTTTTCCCATAGAAAAGCCCTAGTTACCAAATTTGACCTTGCCGTAAAATAGGTCAAGGTCAACCCAGGGTCATCATTTGAACAAACTATGATGGGCAGGAGTCACCAATGCTACATACCAAGTTTTGTGGATATCGATCCAGCGGTTCTGGAGAAGAAGATTTTTGAAGGGTTTTTACCATATATGGGCATGGCAGCCATCTTGGTCATGTGACCAGCATCATGTCAATAAATTTTCATTTCCTTGTACCTGAAAGCTTACATATAAAGTTTGGCTTTGATTGGCCCATTGGTTTCTGAGAAAAGCAAGTTTGAAGTTTTGTATGTAAATGACCTTGGGCCAAGGTCAAGAAATGACCTTGACCTTCAATACTTGAAGAGTACAATACCTCTACTTCCATAATACAAAATTTCCAGCCTCTATCCATCTCCAGTAGATGTACAGCCTGGTTTGTGTCAGACCTGGTCAGAATCCACATTGTTGGTTTTCTCACGTTGTGGCTCATTAATGTCCAGTGTAATCAGTGCTGTGCTTAAAGAAAATATTTTTAGTTCAGCTTTGATGTTTATGTATTTGTTTTACTGCTTTATTGAGACTATTCACATTTAAGTTAAATTGGTTTGAAAATTGAGAAAAAATAATGACCAACCAACCCATACTGGTCGGGCAAAGAGAAACAAAAAATATTTTTAAGGATGGCCTTACATGTCTTTCTATGTATGTTATTTAGCCCCTTACATTCCACTTTTATATTAGCCATGTAACATGAAAACTTTATTGTTTCTCAATGAGAAAGTCTAGGCACAGATCAGCTGTGCGGTAACTGCCAAGATGATCAGAGCCTTTGTCTTCGTACTTAGATAGATGGTTCAAACACTTTTCATTTCAAGCCTCTACTTAAAGTTTATATATTTCCTTGTTTGCACTGCCCAGTTTGTATCAGACCTGGATGGAAATCCTAATGACAATTTTGCTCGTGACATGGCTCTTATACATTGTAGACAGTAGAATTTGGCTTAAATGCCTATACATTAAACAATTTTCCCAGCATAAAATAAATGACTTGCATCATGAGAAACCCTGCATTTAGCTTAGTTTATGGACTTTGTATTCTGACATCATTTTCTTTATTAGCTTTACTGTATTCTGACATCATTTTTTTATTGGCCATTACTGTGTGTGTGGTATCAGATAAGCCTTGCTTATTGCCTTTTTCTAGGTTTTACCTGAAGCATAAACTGTGGGTATGGTATTCATAGGGTCATCTTCTTTTTTCATTTGGGTAACTGGACATAGATTGTGTGTAGTCTTTAGAAACACCTCATTCTAATGTGTACCCACGATCTATGTTTTGAGCAAAATCTTTCAAGAAATATTTTTTTCAACAGAAAATTATCATTTTATATCCCATTGAATTACCGTATACTGTACAGGCCAAAAAGAACCAACACATATATGCGTATGTCGCAGAGCAAGTATAACATATATTTAAATGATATAACAACAAACACAGTTCTTTTTATATTAATACATATATTCTTCGATGATTTCCATATTTACAGATTAAGTTGATAGATGGGTTGATAAATGGGTTGATTAATGGGTATCCTAAAAACAAGGAAACAAGAAAATTAGACAGTAACATGGACACACAGACAAAGACATTACGCTTTCTTTGAAGAAATGGAATAATGTGACCGGCTTTATGAAATGCATATACTGAGACAATTATGAGGATGAAACTTCCATGACGGCAAATGATACCAGTTCTCTCACACTATTTCCTGCCTCAGAATTAAGCTATATATAACTCTAAGGCATAATTTATGCATAAATTATATACTGCACAAAATGAGTAACCATTTTGCGCAGTATCATTATGTATTAGAGAACTATGTAGTTTATGGCCCATAGCCAACCTTCAACCACTAGCTAAGCGGGCATGACACTCACACACACAGCATGAACACAGGCAATTCTTTGCTTATTCATTTCCATGGTTCTTAACAAGTAAAAGGTATTTTAATGGATGCTATGCTCTGCAGAAATTGCTCTGTAAAAAGCAATGAACTGCAGGGCAACTATAGTTTTAGCAGTCAGCCACGTGGACTAATTCAACATAAGAAGTAGAACAAAGGGCTGTTAACCATTTAAAATAATTTACATGGAAATTATTACAGATAAGACAAACTAAGCTAAATTTGACATACCTGGTGAAAAATATTCAATACAACTTGATGATGAAATCAAGTTGATGAAGAATATGATGTGGTGAAGTGATGTGAATACTTCACTGTCGATGGCCGAAATGCCCACAGGTGTTACAAACTTGGGTGAGCATGCTTTGTGCGAGTGCAAGCGCATGTCAGAGGTTATCATTCACCAATCAATCATACTAGAACATACATACGTCACTTAAAATTAATTAAAACACACCTGGATTGGATAAAATTTACGCGCTAGCACTTTGACATCTAACGGTAAAAAATAAAACATGGAACCACCAAAGGGAGATAAATAATTGAGATGTCTAGCTGCACAGTTGTCGTGCAAATATGGGTAAAACCCTCTATTCCGTTGATTTTTACAACTGTGACACGTAATAAGTCTAAAATGGCAATGTCAACATATGCTTGGTTTTTGGCCATTTTATACAGTAAACCACATGCCAGATCCCTTTGGCATAGACCTGTTATAGGTGCTTGTACTAACAGAGGGTATTTGAAATTCATTGAATTGGATAGGTACAAGTTGCCCCGAAACAGGCATCAGTTGACCAGAAATCATGTATGAGTTGAACAAAAACAGGTCTATAAAAATGAGTTGACTTTTGTACTGTATGAGTTGACCAGAAAACGACTGCATTGATTGTGCAACTCATAAAATGTTTGAAGACTTTTGATACTTGACAAATGACTAGTGCATTGACTTGAAGAGAATTGTGGATTCAAGAGTGTAAGTGTGTGTCACTGCGCTGTGAAACTTACCAGTTCCAACAGGAAGAAAGACGCCAGCTTTTTCAGCTATAACATGATATGTTGCTGCAGAGAGGTGTCTATCTCCAAGTGGTTTGCTGCTGCTCACATGCCCCGCATAAACCTCTGGAACCTCACAAATTTTTCTATGTTTCCTAGCTTTTAGTTTTTTCTCCGCGATTCGAAGATGGCGCGAACAAACAAGAGATTCATGAGTTACAGCGGTTGGTAGATAACAGAAATCAGAAAGGATGGATGCTGCTAATTCACTATTTAAATGACGTAATTTGAATAAAGAATTGTCAGAACACGATTCACTACTTAAAATTTTTACAAAGCATGGCATAATTAAATTAAATTTGTTATTATTTTAGTGTATTGCACAAACGTTAAACTTTGCAGCCATTGTTGTTGTCTTTGGATACTTGCTACTCTTTTTCGAAGAAGAGCTCAAAGGGAAGTAATCCTGACGCCCATTTTATGGCTGCACACCAATATTTCACCAGTTTCATACACCCGCCATTCTGGCGTTCCCAGAGTGCCCATCGAGATTTTATCATTTTATGAAAGACAAATATCAGTACTATGAAAATATGTACATTCATCTCAGTGAATCCGTGTGCGTTTTTCTAGTACAGCATTCACTGGCCCATACATTAGAGCTATTTTAAGGCCCTACCTTTGATTTTAGCATCATGTAAAACAGTTGCCAGGGTCAGAATTAAGAATTTAACATATACACATGAAAGATCTATCATTTATCTACAAATTTATTACAAACAATTGATTATTTCTTATATGATTACTTTTATATAACCCTTACAATCAACATGGTGCCTGATTTTACAAAACGCAAGTTTTTCTAAAAAGGCGCCCCGTTTCCATGGAAACGAGGGAAAATAATGAAAAACAAAAAGAAGTTTCATACATCGTTTTTGCCCCTCTATCCAAAAATCATGGTTTGAATAAAATCTGTGACTATGCGTGGCCACGATTTTTTGGTATTTACATGGAATCACTCTTAAGTTCTACTGGACATAAAAAGTTGCTTACTATGGAGAACAAAGAGGGAGCTCTTCTGGCTCGGAAGTCCCATTTCAGCTTTTATCGTTATAGCATGGCACCCTTGCTTCAGTTTATGGAAGGTATGCTATTCTTACAATTACTGTCCTTTTACAATTACTTTTCTGTAAATAAATAGCTCAATTCATACAACATAAATTGAGCCAGTAACACAGGGACCAACCGTAACGCCGGTAAAGCGGCCAAAACGTAGGATATGCGGTGTTTTCACGCCGGATTGCAGTACTTTTCGTAGGATTCGCCGCCATTTTTGTTGACAGTTTCCGAGGTGGGTGAAAAAACCGTTTATTTATAACGTAAGGGGATTTTGTGAGAGCATTAGAACTAGCCTATCCGGATCTACATACATGCCTTTAACCACCAGATCTTCTGTTGGTACATAAATATCACGCAAGCAGAAAATTGATTTGCATGTTCGGCCAAACATGCAAATCAATTTTCTCCTTGCGTGATTGCATATTTCAACAATATCTATATACAAACAGAAGATCTGGCGGTTAAAGGCATGTATGTAGATCCGGATAGGCCTGTTCTAATGCTCACACAAAATCTCCTTACTTTATAAACGTTTCGACCGCTTTTCCGGCGTTACGGTTGGTCCGTGTGCAGTAAGCCAATTTCAAAATAATTTCACACAAATGTTTCTGTTATAGTCCTGAACTAAAATTGCTAAAATGGTTTCGCTCCGCTGAACAAAATAGCCGCTAGAGCTAACAAGAGGGCCATGATGGCCCTGGATCGCTCACCTGAGTATCCTGTGAACTTAACCTCAGAGACATCCAAATGACCGATAGACGGAGTTTCACGAAGATTAAATGGAAAATGAACCCTTTATTGTGTACCTAAGGTTTTTATAAGATTTAACCTAATGACCTAGATTTTGACCCCACATGACCCGGCCAGTTTCAAACCTGGTCTAGATTTCTTGGATCCCTCTAGAGTGTACACAATGTTTTTCTAAGGTTTAACCTAGTGATCTACTTATTGACCCAACATGACCAAGTTGCACCCTTTGTCCAGATTTGTTGGAGACAAACATTCTGACAAAGTCTCATGAAGATTAGAACAAAACTGTGTCCTCTAAAGCGTTCACACTGTTTTTCTAAGAACTGACCTAGCGACCTAGTTTTTGACCTGACGTGGCCCAGTTTCAAATCTGGTATAGATTTCATGAAAATAAACATTCTGACAATGTTTCACGTAGATTGGATCATAACTGTGCCCTCTAGAGTGTACACAAGGTTTTTCTAAGATTTGACCTACTGACCTAGTTTTTGACCCCACAAGACTCAGATTCAAATTTGGCCTTGATTTTATATAAATAAACATTCTGACAAAGTTTCATGAAGACTGGATTATAACTGTGCCCTCTAGAGTGTGCACAATGTTTTTCTAAGATTTGACCCAGTGACCTAGTTTTTGACCCCACATGACCTAGTTTTTGACCCCACATGACCCAGTTTCAAAGATGGTCTAGATTTCATTTAGATAAACATTCTGACAAAGTTTCATGATGATTGGATCATAACTGTGTCCTCTGTGTCATTCTAAGATTTATTTCTATTTTAAGCTCTGGCAGCCATTTTGTTCAGCTGAGTGGAACCGCTCTAGCAACTGTTGTTCATGGCCATGGGTAAAACATTTCTGTGAAATTTGTTTGAAATCGAGCCATAGGCTTCAGAGATGATGATGTTTAAAGCTTTTTTTCTATTTTTAGCTCTGGTGGCCATATTGTTCAGCGGAGCAGAACGGTTTGAGCAATTGTGGTAGAGGGTCTCCTAAGGAACATTTCTGTGAAATTATTTCAAAATCGACCAAGCAGTTTCGGAGAAGAAGTCGTTTAAAGGTTTTTCTATTTTTAGCTCTGGCGGCCATATTGTTCAGCGGAGCGGCACCGTTTGAGCAATTTTGGTAGAGGGTCTCCTAAGGAACATTTCTATGAAATTATTTCAAAATCGGCCCAGCAGTTTGGGAAAAGAAAGTTTTTAAAGGTTTTGCTATTTTTAGCTCTGGCGGCCATATTAGTCAGCGGAGCGGCACCGTTTGAGCAATTTTGGTAGAGGGTCTCCTAAGGAACATTAAAAATCGACCCAGCAGCTTTGGAGGTGAAGTCGTTTAAAGGTTTTTCTATTTTTAGCTCTGGCGGCCATATTGTTCAGCGGAGCGGAACCGTTTGAGCAATTTTGGTAGAGGGTCTCCTAAGGAATATTTCTGTGAAATTATTTCAAAATCTGCCCAGCAGTTTTGGAGGAGAAGTCGTTCAAAGGTTTTTTCTATTTTTAGCTCTGGCGGCCATATTGTTCAGCGGAGCGGAACCATTTGAGCAATTTTGGTAGAGGGTCTCCTAAGGAACATTTCTGTGAAATTTTTCAAAATTTGCCCAGCAGTTTTGGAGTAGAAGTCGTTTAAAGGTTTTTCTATTTTTAGCTCTGGCGGCCATATTGTTCAGAGGAGCGGAACCATTTGAGCAATTTTGAAAGAAAGTCCCCCAAGGAACATTTCTGTGAAATTATTTCGAAATCCGTTCAGCAGTTTCGGAGAAGAAGTCGTTAAAGCAAAAGTTGACGCCGGACGACGGACAAAGACCAGTCACAATACCTCACCTTGAGCACTTCGTGCTCAGGTGAGCTAAAAATAGAAAAACCTTTAAACGGCATATCCTCTGAAGCCAATGGCTCGATTTCAAAAAAAATTCACAGAAATGTTTGACTTATAGCCCTGAACCAAAATTGCTAAAATGGTTCCACTCCACTGAACAATATGGCCACCAGAGCTTAAAATAGAAGTAAATCTTAGAATGACACAGAGGGCACAGTTTAGATCAAATCATCAAAAAAAACTTTGTCAGAATGTTTATCTTAATAAAATCTAGACCAAGAGAAAAAGTATTTACAGAATAAGTATTTTAGTTGTAAACACGAAGAAAAGATAAAAGGAAGCAAACAACATAATTCAGTAATTATGGCCCTTTGAAGAATTTTCTACCCTGTACTATTTCTCATTAGCTAATCTACTGAATTCAACTTACATGGCTGTATTACTGTATATATCATTATTTTTATTTATTCTGCATTTCTGTGACTAAGTGCAATTTTCTGACAAGAGGCTGTGTGGCTGTAATCATCACTTTAAATGATTCCTTTAGTTTTTTAGCTCTAATATTTGGATGTTAGATAAGGTGTACTACTCACCCTAGCATAAGGTTGGTGGGCAACCCTAGTAGTGCATGCAGTCATACAAAGATTAATTAGTTGCAGGGGATGTTGCTGTAAATAACTACTCTCTTTTTATTTCTGACATCAATTCAGGATTGAAAATACATGGTATCCTGGACCTTCTCAAGCAGCACAAGGAAAGCAGCTCTGCCATACTGGGTTGTGGCAGCCACTTTTCTTCTGCTACAGAGGTACAAAACTTATATCTACCTAAATTCTCAAGCTCTGTGCAAGAGAAGGAGGTAGAGGAGATGGTGGTATACAACTTCTCAAAGTTTCTGAAGAAAGTTTAGGGTAAGTATTATTGTCTCTGAGTATGAGAGGTGTGCTTTCCATATGGAAGTCACAAAATTTGCTGTGTTAATTCTAATTTCTAAAAAGGGATTTAAGCTCACCTGAGCACTTATCCTCATGGTGAGTTGTTCTGATCTTTGATTGTTAGTGTGTCCTGCTTTGTATTTTTATGCTCCCCGAAGGGTGAGCATATAGTTGCCGCTTTGTCCGTCCGTCCATACCTTTGTCCGGAGCATATCTGTGAAAGTATAAGGGGGAACTAAATGAAACTTCACACATAGACAGAGGACAACGAGGGGAAGTGCAGTGCACAAGAACCGTAAGCCTGTCACAAGTATTTACGAAGTAAGCACCCTTTCCGTTTTTTTTTCCATATTTTGCTTGTCCGGAGCATATCTCTGAAAGTAAAAGGGGAAACGAAACTAAACGAAACTTCACACATTGATAGAGGACAATTAGAGGAAGTGCAGAGCACAAGAGCCATAACCCTGTCACAAGTATTAACGAAGTTAGCTCCCTTCCAAGTTTGTTTTGCATATTTTGCTTGTCCGGAGCATATCTCTGAAAGTATATGGGGGAACTTAATGAAACTTCACACATTGATAGAGGACAATGAGGGAAAGTGCAGTGCAGAAGAACCGTAACCCTGTCACAAGTATTTACAAAGTTAGCTCCCTTTTCAGTTTTTTAATATTTTGCTTGTCCGGAGCATATCTCTGGAAGTATAAGGGGGAACTAAATGAAACCTCACACATTGATAGAGGACAATTAGAGGAAGTTTAGTGCATAAGAACCATAACCCTGTCACAAGTATTTACGAAGTTAGCTCCCTTTCCATTTTTTTCAATATTAAGCTTGCCCGGTGCATATCTCCAAAAGTATTAAAGGGAACTTAATGAAACTTCATACATTGAAAGAGGGCAATAAAAGAAAGTGCAGAGCACAAAACCCATAACCCTGTCTTAAGTATTTACAAAGTTAGCTCCCTTCCTATTTTTCAGTATTTTGCATGTCCAGAACATATCTCTGAAAGTATGAAAGGGAACTTAATGAAAGTTCACACACTAATAGAGGACAATGAGGGAAAGTGCAGAACATAAGACACATAACGCTGTCATAAATTATTACAGAGTTAGCTCCCTTCTTAATTTGTGCTTTATGTTGCTTGTATGAAGCATACCTTAGGAAGTATTGAAGGAAACCAAATGAAATTTTACACATTGATAGTGGGTAATGCAAGGAAGTGCAGAGCTTAAGAAATATAACATTACGTTTAGTAAATATGGAATTAGTGCCCTTCCTAATTTTTTCAGTTATTTAGCTTGTCTGGAGTATGTCTCTGTACATATTTAAGGGAACATGAATGAAACTTCGTATATTGACAATAGAGGGCAATGACAAGAAGTACAGAGCAGAAGAACCATAACTGTATCCAAAGTTATTTTGGAGTTACTTCCCCTCTAATTTTTTCTCCTTTGTATGCATGTCTACAGCATTGCTCTAAAAGTATTGAAGAGAATTACTTTTTCCATTTTGAATTGCATTTAGTTTACACAGAAAATCACTCATTCACCAGGATACCCATTGTCCTATTCCAAGCCATCGGGGAGCATCCATCGGTTCCACCGATTTTCTTGTTTGATACCTATCAGTATTTGAATCAACTGTTTTATTAAATTTTATAAATCGCAATGTTCTTTCCCCTGGCTTTCTTCCTCATGTGCTGTCAGGGTAACTGATGACGCTTGAATAGCTGAAACTTGCAAGTCTTACCTATGTTCCTCCTTTTGAATGTAACTCTGCTCTGCCTTTAAAGGAACCTTTTAATATTATTTTAATTTATCAACATTTAGCTTGTTAGCACTGTAGGGGCATAGTTTTGATGAACCTTAATCTGAATATTTGTCTGAATGATAAGTAGGTTATGTTCAGATCTGGGTCATGTGTGTCCAGAAACCAGGTCAAATCTTGATGGTACACACTCCGGCAAGCAGTTTAGGGCCATGCTGGCCCTCATCTTGTTGAAATTGTACAGTTTCACAGAGATGCATTGAAATTCACTGGGAAATGAATGAGTAAAACCAGCAGGAACTGACCGAATCAGATCCACCCCTATTGCCTAACATGAAAGGGAAAGACCGATATACACATGTACACAGACAAAACACAGGTGATAAGCTGAGTCAGCAGCTCTTAGCCAAACTGGTGGCAACTAAGTTGCCTATACTGAACTAATATAATTTCGATCGACAAAATTTGTAAAATGAAAACACTATTTAGTCAAACTGCACCGAACATAAAACATGTAACCGCAACAAAGGCACCGCCTTGGGACGGTCGCTATAAACTGGAGGGCTTAAAACGGGAAGTTTGTCATTGAATCAATGTCAGCGAGTTGAAACTACTTCTTTTCTATCAATAGCTGCTCCTGAGAGGGCAATCTCAATAACACTGTTGTGTGTGGTTTTTGACAGGTTTATTCCCCTTTTCAGCATATAATATTTTTAGCTTGACTATCCCAAGAAATGGGACAGCTGTTGTTTACTGTTTGACAAGTACTGAGAAAAGTTGCCATTGTTATTGAAATCTTGTTATGCTTTGTTTCAGGTGAGGCTATCTCCACGCCTTGGCTCAGTAATGATGGTAGTCAGGGGAATGTGACGATAAACATGGGACATGTGCTTCAGTCCTTAATTATATGCCCAGTGTTGTATAACAAGACCTGTCCGCGTACAGGATAGCTCGCCTGCAGCGCATTGCCCATCACATAAAAAAACTTTAACCAAAACATCCATTTCGGACGCCGACGCCGACGCCAACGCGGACGCGGACGCCAGGGTGACAACAATAGCTCTTCCTGAACTTTCGTTCAGGCGAGCTAAAAAATTAATACAGGAATAATGGAATTTGATCACAAGTCTCAAATGTTTTCTTATGTGAATACTTGCGCACCATCGATTTGCTTCTGCAAAACAAATGTACTAGTGAGCTATGAGAAGCTGGAAAATCATATGATTCGTACAATTGTAGAAGCTGAAGGCTTTGGCATAGCATAATGAGAACAAAGACACTGTAAAGGTCATCAATAATTCCTTGATCTCTCCATTCATCATATTAGCCAAGACACAACAAAACCAACAATGTGATTGTGCGCCCAGTGCAGCCTCAGATCAACTTGAGCATCCGCCCAGTCTGATCTGAGACTTCCCTGTCCACATGGCGGTAGCTTAGACCCTTAGCTACCCTTTAAGCACTTATTGGAGAGTCTGATCAAACTGGGCGGATGTCCAGGCTGATCTGAGTCGTTGCTGGGCACACAACCACTTTGTTGGTTTTCTCATGTCGTGGCTCTTGTGTAAATTTTGCTGCTTGATTAGATTTCATTGAAATTTTGTTAGCTTATAAATATGAAAAGGACATGATGTAATCACTGAGTGTAAATACGCCTCCATGGTTTTGGTTGCCATTTTATGAAGGAGTAACAGTCTAAACTGACTCAAGAGAGACTCACCTATTCAGGGAAGCAGCTCTGGTACCAATCCCTGCAGAGAGAGCAACTATAGTTTTTTTTTCCTCTTCGAGCATGGGTGCCATGTGGGAAGAGGTAGGGAAGCAACTAGTTACCAACAGCTAAAGATAAAATATGCTCTCTTGGTAACCCCCTTTAGGAATGGAGACAATCATGTTTGTCTCCATTCTCAAAGGGGATTGTCCAGACAGTAAACATATCTAGTTGAAATGAATTTCCGTAAAGGCGTGTCTTTTCATATTAAGAAGTAGTAGTTGTTTTGTTCCACTAAAGTTATTTAACTTGTCAAGCAATTCCCTATGTTTTGACAGTGTAAAGGTATACCTTCATAATTTTGCCATTTTCAAAAAGAGTGACAACTCCAATTTCTTGTTATGCCCCCGAAGGGACTTCGGAGGGCATATTAAAATCGCACCGTCCGTCCGTTACAAATCGTGTCTCAGCGATAATTTTAAAACTACTTAAGCAAATTTGATGAAACTTCACAGAAAGATAAAGCATAATGAGAAGGTGTGTCGCGCGCAAGACTTAGGTCCCTACGCTCAAGGTCAAGGCCACAATTGGGTCGAAGGGGCCTTTGGGGGCATTTGTTACACACTGTAACATTTCTTGTTTGCTTCATTGGGCAACCAATTTTGTCCAAAAGGAGTCTACTGAAGTAAATTCTTTCCAGAGCTGATCTTGAGAAGGTATACCCATTTACTTCAAATGATGATTGCCACAATATGCAGTGCTTCAGATAAAAAGAGGTAACAAAGATAATTTAGAGACAATTTTCTGCATAAAACAACTTTTGTGACCTCCCATTAGAACTGTCTCTCTAAAACAGTTCTAATGAGGGTCACAACATATGTTTTTGTTGAGAAATAAGAACAATTATCTCTGAATTATCCCTGTTACCCCTTCTGATCTGGAGTTCTAATATTTTTCGTTCTAATTTTTCAAGATTTACTGGCTGATAAACCAAATAACAATACATACTCATTGAAGTGTAACCTATCAAATTCAAAGATAGGCGTGGTGACCCCCGGGCCCAGTGGTTAGGACTGCTTGTCTTTGGCACTCTAAATCACCACTGTGCGTTCAAACCTGACTTGGGGCTCATGTGAGCTGGCGGGTGTGTCAGGTGGTTTTTCTCGGGGTACTCCTGTTTTCACCCCACCTAAGGATTTGCATCATCCCGAAATGAGTGAAATGAAAGGACAAAAATGGATGGATGGATGGATGACTTGCGATTTTACGTCCTTTTCAACAGTATTTCAGTCATATCAGGACGATGGACGGATGATAATGAAAGGCTGTGTGCAATGGAATCCCGTTTACGATGGAAAGAACTCCGCCTCCGGCGGGGCTCGAACCTGCAACCGCTAGATCAGCAAGCCAGCGCTTAACCCACTGAGCTACCGGGGCTCCTAAAGGACAAAAAGCCCAATTAAAAAAAAATAATTAAGATTTGCATGTCAACTTTATTGTTTATCAAATAAAGCTTAGCTTGAAGTTTTGAAAATAAAATTTTCATTTAAATTCTTAAGGTAACACATCAAATCTGTCCAAAAATGTTGCCACCAACATGGTCCTATTGGGGAAAATTGTTCAAGCCTTCCAGTGACAAGTCAGCATCACATGACTGAAGATGTTTGCATGGGCAAGGGTAGTTTGAGGACACTAAGTTTTAGTCTGAATTTTCAATCAAATATTTGAATATATTTGAATGAGTCATTATTTGAATGCCAATTTCAGTATTAGTTCCCTTCCTTTATATTTGCAAAGTAGATTCAAACTGACATTACAAGGTCAGTTGCAGATCAAATACTGATTACATGTTTGAAAATCACTTTCATTGAATCAATTTCAGTGTTAAACTTTGATTTAGCCATAACACAGTAATATCTAACAATTCGTGTTTACACCAGCCAGCACACATGCACAGTCTGTTTGTAGGTTTTACAGTGTCCTGGTTCATTTTAGCTCGCCTGGACGAAGCAGGAAGAACTATTGCACTAGCGTCGGTGTCGGCATCCACATTTACGTTAAAGTGTTTTAAGAGCTAATATTTTCCAAACCATATGATGGATTTGGTTCATATTTGGTATTATGATAGATATAGATCCAAAATCACTTAGGGGAGGTAAAAAAATCCTCAAGTTACGTCTATTACAGTCCAGCTTTGATGAAGTGGGGCTATACTGTATTTGACTTGCCCTTCAGACACTCTGTAATTCTGTAACTCTTGAGCAACAATGTATGAATGATTTATAATGCAGTGACTGGAAGAGTAACTTTTTTAAAATATCATTTGGGAGTTAGTTATTAACCTTTGTAAAATATAATTTGGGGGTCAGTGTCTTGCTTGTATGTTTTATGGACAATTTGATTTGGCCAATAGAATATATCATTTGATAAGACTTTATATCATTTAACATTCAAAATGCACCAGCCAGTGGGTTTTCCTGTCACTTTGGGCTTTGGTTAGCTCACCAGAGCACAAAGTGCTCACAAGGTGAGCTTATAGTATAGCAAGGCTCCGTTGTCCATTCACATTTTCAAACAAGAATATCTCAAAGACCCATTGCTCATTGGAAACGCCGCGGACTAGAAACCGGTATGATACCTGTGTATACTGTGCCCAGAAATTACCCTCTGAAACAGGTGACACAGTTCATAACATAGCCAGAACCGCCCCCCCTCCCCCTACACACACACCTGAAAAAAATGGCAGCCTAACTTCATAGCAGAATGTTTTGAGTATATGTTAGACAGACAAGATGTTGAACTATTTGGTGAATGTATGTTTGGCGTTTGCCTTGAATATGATTTAGCCAGGTAGCTAGTAGTTTCTTACACCCTCCAAAACTGGTCACTCCATGCTATATGTACATTTTTACACATGTGTCTGATACTCCAGAAAATATTCCGAAAAAAGAAACATAAAATAAGCGAGGACTCTTTTATGTTGCCGTCTTCTTAATACGTACTGAGTACATTTCTGCAAATAATTGCTCATTTTATAACGCTTAAATATTTACCTTTACAATGATTGACCTTGATATATGCAATGTTTACAATTTTGGTACCGGTGTCGAGGTAAAATGTATTCAGTATAAGAAGCCATGCTGACAACAGTTATGATTTATTTTCCATGCATTAACCTTAACATTCACTGTGAAACCATCGCAACCCGGAAGATGACAGACCATCATACATGTCGGTGAAAGGTTATTATTCATATTTTTCACCATTCGATATTTTTTGCTGGTAAGCGCTAGCGAGCCTCGAACCCACACGGCAGAGGTTTGTCTCGAGGGGAGTGAGGTACTCAGAAAGTTTCTCACCACATAGGCTGGGATTATTTTTGGGTCTGAAATTTCAAAATTAACTATTTTCATGGGTTTTGAAAAAATCATGCTATTTTTATGGGTGTTATGGTGCTTTGAGCAAGCTTTTATTTTTGTGGTGGGGGGGGGGGGGGGGGTCACCTCAAAAACAACTATTTTTATTAGATTGTCAGCGGGGTTGTCAAAAGTTCTGGATATTTTTCTAGGACCTGTGCAGTTGTCTTGGGCCCAAATATAGGCTCGCATTAGTGTTTACAGACCTCCTGTAGTTCCTTGTACTGATGAAGCACATTATTTCATTGTTAATATCTCGTTCATAGCATTTAGGATGAATGAATAAAATAAATACAATCATATTTTAGACTGAAAAGAAATAGAATTTACGCTGGGAACAATTATTTCGGTAGTATATATTGCCAACTTTTTTCTGGGGTATATGGTATATAAAAATATCAGCTATTTTTTTTTGTGGGGGTGCTATTTTTCTTAGCACTAGAGGCTAGGTCCCAAACTATGTAGCGAAAAAAAAGGAATCCCCCCTCCCCCGGAGGTTTGTAGCTAGACACGAGTCAAATATTCTATCATCTTTGGTATCGGGACGCCCAACCTTGTCTATTAATAAAAAAAAAAACAAAAAAAAACGATTGACATTTTGGATGTGACACCAGTAAATACTTCAGATTCAGAACTCTCACTCATGGAAGCTGCATTCTTAGAAATTGGGTGCATTGTTTGAAGTCCAGAAATTCCAACGACATGATCTATTAGCATCTTCAGTTGTTGTTGTTTTTTTTTGTCAGGAATTATATGATATTGATTTAATGCTGATCAAAAGTAGCCAGAATAAAGCCAATAACAGTTATTGTGAAAGGGATAAAATTAATGTGATATTTTTTTTTAAAATATTCTAATCATAAAACATTAACAACAAATCAATAAGCCCGATGGTCACAGATTTAGAAAACCCACAAAGCATAATGGCATTTTCTATATTACCGAAAGAGTCTCTGTGTTATCGCGGAATACAAAAACAAATTACATAAATAGAATTATGACCCTGAATCAAGCGTAAAGGCATTTTAGTAGAATGCATAATGCTTATTATTGAAAAAGCACTTAACACAAAGGCATTTTGTAGAATGCATAATGCTTATTGTTGAAAAAGCACTCCGTGTTAAGACAAAATAGAAGTACACAAAACCTAAATGGAATTATGACCCCGATACCCTTCCATAAGGGATGGACAAAACCGCCATTTTGTCAGATTACGCAGATATCTTTGATGGTATAGGGCTAATACCAGGTGAATGCAAAATCCACATTGACCCAAATGCTGTTCCGGTGGTACATCCTCCGAGAAGGGTGCCGATTGCGATTCGCGACCGTCTTAAGAAAGAACTTGATCGCATGGAGAAAGCAGAGGTGATCTCTAAAGTGACCACACCAACTAAGTGGGTCAACTCTTTGGTCGCCTTTGAAAAATCTCCAGGAAAGCTTCGCATATGTTTGGATCCGCAAGATCTTAATAATGCCATTTTAAGACCCCACTACCCAATGCGCACGTTGGATGACATAATGCCACCGCTGTCAGGTGCTCGTTATTTCACAAAGCTCGATGCGCGTTCTGGTTACTGGGCCATTAAGCTTGAAGAGGAATCATCATTCCTCACAACCTTTAACACCCCGTTCGGTAGATACCGGTTTTTGCGTCTTCCGTTTGGAATTAAGTCATCCCAGGATGAATTTCAATGTCACATAGATCAGTGCTATGAAGGTCTAAATGGTGTCGCAACCATAGTGGATGATATCCTAGGTTATGGCCGCACAAGATCTGAGCATGACGCGAACTTGAGAAAATTTCTTGAGAGATCTCGTGAAAAGGGTATCAAGCTTAATGCTGATAAACTTGAAGTAGCTTTGACAGAGGTTCATTATTTTGGCAATCTTTTGTCTACCGAAGGTTTAAAACCGGATCCGCAGAAAGTTGCCGCGATTCGTGACATGAAACCCCCGTGCGACAAGTCAGAACTTGAAACAGTATTAGGTATGATAAATTTCCTAGCCAAATTTGCTCCCAACCTCTCTGAGATCACAAGCCCAATGCGTCAACTTTTGCAAAAAGAGGTCAAGTTTGTATGGGGATCACCCCAGCAAGAATCCTTCCAAAAGGTCAAGGACATACTAACTCAAAGTCCAGGTCCTGTATTGGCATATTATGACCCCTCAAAGGAATTAATACTCCAGGTAGACGCCTCAAAGAATGGACTAGGGGCAACCCTTATCCAAGAAGGCAGGCCAGTAGCCTATGCCTCAAAAGCTGTGACCTCTACGGAGGTCAATTATGCCCAGATTGAAAAAGAGATGTATGCCATCTTATTTGGTGCAAAGACATTCTACCAATATGTATATGGTAGACATGTCATTGTCCAAACTGATCACAAACCCTTGGTCTCAATTAAAAAGAAACCTTTGCATGCAGTCCCAGCCAGGCTCCAGAGGATGCTCCTACAACTCCAAAAAATTTGACTTTGAATTCCAACATTTGAGTGGAAAATCAATTCCCTTGGCTGATGTCCTTTCTAGGAAGTTTGCCGGGCCGGGTAGCGCAATCGGTAGGGAGTGAGAGAGTGATATGGGTTTTACGGCACATCAGCACCAAAAGGGCTATTTCGCCCCGAAAACGCTAGAAACGAAAACGTGTTATATGCATAAAGTCAGAAATGAATGCACAGTATAAAAATGAATCAAGTCGGGTATGTGGTAAAACACGCCGATCAACGGCTAGCTTAATTAAAATCTTAAAAAGTTCCTTCAAGAGCACAGAATACATACAGAAGTAGGAACATGGGCCAGACTACGTAGTTTCGACTAATAAAGCCTCGTCAGTGACCCTGACAATATCTGGTGACGAAACCAGAAAAAAGCATACTGTAATTTCTAATTTTAATTGGACAGTCGATTCAAAGACTGATTAATTTCAAACGATCCGAATAATATAAAAGACGATGATCTAGAATGATAGTCTAAATCGGTCTAAAATTTTTAGATTTCTCTGAATCTATCCCCTGATCTCAAAGGATGTAAATAAAATATAATCTGCACTATGGATGATGTACGGGGAGACGTTTTACGGCCGCCACACGGCACAACACCAGCTGCAGTGAGGTAAAATTAAAATCTTAAAAAGTTCCTTCAAGAGCACAGAATACATACAGAAGTAGGAACATGGGCCAGACTACGTAGTTTCGACTAATAAAGCCTCGTCAGTGACCCTGACAATATCTGGTGACGAAACCAGAAAAAAGCATACTGTAATTTCTAATTTTAATTGGACAGTCGATTCAAAGACTGATAACATAAAACGAACTCTCGGCCAGCGAGATGAGTAAACACAAATTTAAATCTACTGTTATGTTGTAAAAATACCGCGACTTAACTTAACTATATTTTACTATATATGCCAATCTCTTTCAAAAATGAAAAGATTTTCGCTGGTTCAACCGTGTCAAACAGCTGTTTCATACTGTTGACACGGAAAAACCTAGCATGCGTAATACGAAAATCCATACAATCTAAAAGGAAATGTTTAACACTAAAAGGTTCCTGGCAAGGAATGCACAAAGGCGGATCCTCACCTTTCAACAGAAACGAATGAGTACTAAAAGTATGGCCGATTCTGATTCGAGCCAAAGTTACTTCTTCCTTACGATCAATTCTATAAGATGGTTGCCATTCACCAAGTGAAGGCTTGATAGAATGAAGTTTGTTAAAGACAGCAGCATTCCATGATATCTGCCACTTATCATGAAGATATGTATTTATGCAAGGTTTGATATCAGTGTAAGGAATTTTAAGATCAGAAATATAAAGAGTTAAACCCGATTTTGCGGCGATGTCGGCCTTTTCGTTGCGTTTAATCCCAACGTGACTGGGAAGCCAACAAAATACAATGTTGTTTAGCTCAGCTAAGTCATTATGTTTCAAGAGGATATATAAAAGAAGAGGATTTTCAATATGGCGATTATTTAGGGATTGCAGAACAGAAAGGGAATCAGAAAAGATGATAAAATCTGTATTCCTAGACTGTTCAATATGATCCAAGGCTAAATCAATAGCTTTGATCTCCGCTGAAAAAATTGAGGCATTAGCAGGTAATCTACATGTGTATGTTTCGGATGGAGCAACACAAGCAGAGCCAGCTGTGTCTCCATCCTTTGAACCATCAGTATATAAAGTCTCATAGTTAGAAAAGTCAGACAGCAGTTCAATAAATTTAGTTCGAAATACAAGAGGGTCAGTTTGAGATTTTTTATCAGTATGCAAAGAAAATAAAACACGTGGCTGAGTAAATGTCCAAGGTGGCACATCTGGAACCTTAAATTGTTCAATTGTGTCTAAATCTACATTCATATTTTCAAATTCTGAAGAGATTCTAATGCCAAAGGAAGGAATCATATTTGGTTTATTCTCAAATAATGTTTTATATTGTGGCCGAAAAACAGTTTCATACGTTGGATTTGATGGATTTGACTTTAGTTTAAGGGCATACTGCATGGAGAGTTTAAGACGTCTATTATAAAGTAATGGTTCGTTTGCCTCTGCTAAAAGACTCTCCGAGGGAGAAGTTCTGAAAGCTTCTATCTTGTTGATATATTGGACTGTGTGTTAGAGTCCCAGATGCTTGATGCATACTCTAGCTGGGGGCGCACAAGTGCTTTGTACTAGGTAGCTTTAACATCATGAGAACAGGATGAGAGATTCCGTCTGAGGAATGCTGTTGTAGTTGTTTGCCTTCTTCGTGATGTTGTCGATGTGCTGATTCCAAGACAAAGTGCTGTCAATGGTGACTCCCAGGTACTTAGCCTTGTCAGTGCGCCGTAGTATCTGGCCATGAATGGTACAGTCTGAGTCAACCACGTTCCGCTTGTTATACCCCCGGTATACGAAGTATATAGGGGGTATATAGTTTTTGGTTTTTCCGTTAATATGTTTGTGTGTGTGTGTGTGTGTATGTTAACATTTTTTCTGTCACAGATTTCTCAGGAACCACAATAGCTAGGATTTTGAAATTTGGTACAAACGTTGGGTATGACTAGCTTTACTGTGTAAGAGACAATCAGCCTTCTCCTGCTTATCATTCCCTTTGTTTGTCCACTTTTTCTTTCTCTCCAATTTAATTTCTGTCACAGATTTCTCAGAAACCACAATAGCTAGGATTTTGAAATTTGGTACAAACGTTGGATATGACTAGTTGTACCGTGTAAGAGACAATCAGCCTTCTCCGGCTTATCATTCCCTTTGTTTGTCCATTTTTTCTTTCTCTCCAATTACATTTCTGTCACAGATTTCTCAGGAACCACAATAGCTAGGATTTTGAAATTTGGTACAAACGTTGGGTATGACTAGTTGTACTGTGTAAGAGACAATCAGCCTTCTCCTGCTTATCATTCTCTTTGTTTGTCCAGTTTTTCTTTCTCTCCAATTTAATTTCTGTCACAGATTTCTCAGAAACCACAATAGCTAGGATTTTGAAATTTGGTACAAACGTAGGGTATGACTAGTTGTACCGTGTAAGAGACAATCAGCCTTCTCCCGCTTATCATTCCCTATGTTTGTCCATTTTTTCTTTCTCTCCAATTACATTTCTGTCACAGATTTCTCAGGAACCACAATAGCTAGGATTTTGAAATTTGGTACAAACGTTGGGTATGACTAGTTGTACTGTGTAAGAGACAATCAGCCTTCTCCTGCTTATCATTCCCTTTGTTTGTCCGTTTTTTCTTTCTCTCCAATTTAATTTCTGTCACAGATTTCTCAGGAACCACAATAGCTAGGATTTTGAAGTTTGGTACAAACGTTGGGTATGACTAGTTGTACTGTGGAAGAGTCAGTCAGCCTTTTCCTTCTTATCGTTCCCTTTGTTTGTCCAATTTTTCTTTCTCTCCAATTAAAGGACTTCTTTGATTAAGGCGAGGATTTTCCCCATTAGGCCGAGGCGACAAGTCCGAATTTTCAAAAGTGTAAAGTGAGCAAATTTTTCTTAGCAGAGCTTCCAAAAATATGTAAACCATATGAAATCAGATCAATTGTGATTCAGACCCAAAGACATGGAGAGAATATCCAGTCTGACCCTACCTACCCTAAATTCAAGGTTTTCGCATACCTCATTTTTTGAGGTAATAAAAATACAGAAATTAGTCATTCATTCCATAAAGTTTGCTCATAAATGCATGCTAAATACACGAATATCACAATACAAAGCAAAGATTTTCTTCTTGTTACGCCTGATTGGCATTTAAACATGCAAAACCGTAGTCTGCTTCCGGTCAAAACGGCCAAAAGAGAACAACGCTTCACTATAATTAAGATACAAGTACTCCCCCCCCTGTAAGTACGCAATATATATGAGTGGGAAGCTGGGTCACGGGGGGGAACGATACCCAGTAAGCCAAAGAAGAAGAATGGTCAACAGTAGCTTTGTGATCTTCAAGGATTATATTGTGTACCATGACCTTGGAATGAGGTCAAGGTCACATACATATAGTCAAAGTTATCCAGTGCTGTCTGTTATGTAAGTAATGCAAGTCAAAAAAGGGTGAAATGTATACAATAAATCATTATTTCAACGATCAGTTCGAGGATAATTTACAATTTATCTCAACAATGACGTCAACGTCAACGTATGTTTAACATACTTTACATAGACACAAACACTTGAAAATTCGTTTGTCATGCAAGTTGCATGTCATAGTTATAATTGCAAAGCAGAAGTCGGTGATCCGTATAATTTTTTCATCAATCATGGGGAAAATTCACGCCTTAAGCATAGAAGTCCTTTCTGTCACAGATTTCTCAGGAACCGCAATAGCTAGGATTTTGAAATTTGGTACCAACGTAGGGTATGACTAGTTGTACTGTGTAAGAGATAATAGACCTTCTCCTGCTTATCATTCCCTTTGTTTGTCTATTTTTTCTTTATCTCCAATTAAATTTCTGTGACAGATTTCTCAGGAACCACAATAGCTAGGATTTTGAAATTTGGTACAAATGTTAGGTATGACTAGTTGTAGTTTGTAAGAGACAATCAGCCTCCTCCTGCTTATCATTCCCTTTGTTTGTCCATTTTTTCTTTCTCTCCAATTAAATTTCTGTCACTGATTTCTCAGAAACCACAACAGCTAGGATTTTGAAATTTTGTACAAATGTTGGGTATTACTAGATGTACAGTGTACCGTGTGAGAGAGTATGGGCCTCCTTCTCTTATCATTCCCTTTGTTTGTCCATTTTTTCTGTCTTCCCAATTAAATTTCTGTCACAGATTTCTGAGGAACCACAACAGCTAGGATTTATAAGGTTGGTACAAATGTTGGATATAACTAGATGTACCGTATAAGGAACACTTAGCTTTCTTCTGCTTATCATTCCCTTTGTTTGTCCATTTTTTCTTCCTCTCCAATTAAATTTCTATGATAGATTTCTCAGGAACAACTACACCTAGGTTTTTGAAATTTATTACAAACACTGAGTATGACTAGTTGTATTGTGTAAGAAAACATCAGCCTCCTCCTCCTTATCATTCCCTTTGTCCATTTCTTCTTTCTCTCCTTTGAAATTAAACTTTTTCTGTCCCAAGATTTCTCAGGAACCACTACAGCTAGGATTTTGAAATTTGGTGCAAATGTTGGGTATGACTAGTTGTAAGGTGTAATAGAGTATCGGCCTCCTGCTTATCATTCCCTTTGTTTGTCCATTTTTCTTTCTCTCCAGTTTATTTTTTGTCACAGTTTTCTCTGTTCCTAAGAGAGCCACAGTCTTCAAATTTTGTTTACATCTTGAGAATGGCCAAGTTTATTGTAGGAAAGAAAATCAAAATGCTAAGATTTCTTTTGGCCTTCTTTTGCATTTTTTCCTTTTTTCTATCTCTATCTCCAATGGAATAAATGGTAAAATTTATGTCTAAGATTTCTCAGATTGCTGTGTGACTAGGTTTAGGTATAGGTTTAAATTGACTAGTTGACATCATCTGGATGCTGCTGCTGACTTTAGGTCAAGGTCACTGACATAGAACTATATGTAAATTTTTGTTGAAATTTTGTGTTAAATTTGTATTTTCTTTAGATTACATAATTTGCATGTTTTAATGGAACCATTGTGTATTTGTCTAAAGGCCTTCCACTGGATTTGTAATAGATTGTCCATTCATATGTCTGTTATTTAACATTTGCTTTAAAGTTTTGTATTAAGTGTGTTTTTATTAGGCGGTGGCGCTGGCCGGGGGTATACGTGAGCCTCTGCTCACATGCTCTTGTTGGTAATGCGAATGACTTCACACTTGTCCGGGTTGAATTTCATATGCCATTCCTTCTCCCATTGCTGTAGATTGTCTAGGTCCTCTTGGAGAGCCTTGGTATCTGCTGAGGAGTTGATCCGTCTGTACATTAGACAGTCATCTGCAACAGGCGTGCGCTGGACTTGACGCAAGATGGGATATCGTTGATATATACAAGGAATAGCAGTGGGCCCAGGACAGTGCCTTGAGGACACCCGATGAAACTGGTGCTGCTGAAGATGGAATACCGTCAAGGAAAACTCGCTGGGTTCTGCCATCTAAGAAGCTCTTTATCCATTCCAAGATGTTGCCGCGGACGCCGTAATGATGGAGCTTGAGAGCTAATCGTTGGTGGGGCACCTTGTCAAATGTTTTACTGAAATCTAACAGGATACCACCTGTCTGGCTCCGACTGTTCAGTCCCATGACTAAATCTTTAATTGTATGCACAAGCTGGCTCTCACAGGATCTTCTTTTTCTGAAGCCATGCTGAGCATCACAAAGGCTCTTGTTTTCTTCAAAGAACCTCATTAGATGGCTGTGAATGATGTGTTCTAATCCTTTGCAGCTCACAGAAGTGAGAGACACTGGTCAATAGTTGGATGCTTTGCTTCTGTCCGCTTTCTTGAAAATTGGCGCGACATTGGCGGTTTTCCATTCCCTTAGGATCTGACCTTGTTCCACTGATGCCTGGTATATTAAATTAAGCAGGGGAAGATTTCAGTGGCCATGTTTCCTTCAAGAATCTTGACGATATTTGGTCTGGACCTGAAGCTTTGTGAGGGCTCAAACCTTTCAGTATCTTCGTGAGTCCCTCTACTCTGATGTTGAGGTTTGGTGTCATAGGGTAGGATTTATTTCCCAGGTTTGGCAAGTTTGACATCTCTTCTTTTTGAATTTGAAGGAAAAGAGTCAAGAAATTTTATTAGTAATGGGGGGGGGGGGGGGGGGGTATGGGGGCGAAACCACCCCAGAAGCTGAGACATTTTTAAAATGAAGACTGATGGAAGAATTCTGACCCCGCCAATATGCCTTATAAAGTATATGACCCTCCCCCCATCCCCCGCTCCGAAGATTATTGATTCCCGACCCCCCCCCCAGTACATTACAAAAAAATCCGACCCCCCCCTCTCCTAAATGTACCCGGCTCCCACATGATAATAAATTGCTCGTCCTTAGATCTACAGAAACCAACTTTTTGATATTTACTGTCTTTTGTCTTTAAGTAAAATTTTACTTTCTGTGAGATCTCTTTCTCTGTTGCTGTATTATTAATTTTCTCAGTTGACTATTATTTCATAATTGTACTGGTGGTAGACTGTATATATTTTATTGTGTGGCATTTATTTCAATATACGATGGTGGTGGCACGTGGGTGGTGGACTATCAAAAGTCTACTCATTCAAATGTGAGGTGTTCCTATAAGGGCAGGAATTATAACAATGTTCAGCAAACATGAGCAGTGGCGGCATTTCAGAATTGCATTTTTTTTCTTTTCTATATTTACTGCTGAAGATAATATCGTGCCTTCTTGGAATTTGTAAAAGTGCCGTTTTGGGAGTGGATGGAAATCGAACGTGTAAGTTCTTATTCTTGTTGATATTATTCTCCCTCTTTCTGTTCAGCCGCCACAAGTCTTGTGTTGAGTTTAATTAGACAGACCTGACCAGTACGCGGAGGGTCCATCGAATTACCCCAAACCACCCCAAAACACCCCAAACCACCCCAACCGCCTGAAAACCACCCCAAACCACTTTTTCCTAATTCTGTTTCAGGTTAAAATAACTTCTAAACGTTTTGTTTATGCTTTTAATGATTCAAAATTGTAAAATACAAAAGATAAGTAATATCCTTTTATGCAGAAACAATGATTTTCATATTGTATGTGCTGATAATATGTTATATGTATGTATACCGTTTGTACGTATATACATATGTAGACACTAAAGATGCTTGCATGTCTGCACATATGTTTGACAGCAAACGCATGTTTACATGCATGTGTAAGTATATGCATGGTATATACTATTCTGATTCATAGAAGCAACTATACACAAATATAGCGTACATATTCGTAATGACAATTCTTCCCTAAATCAATTATCATTAATTATAAATATTTTTAGCATGAGCAAACATTTCTAAAGCAGCGTGAGTTCCTGCAAAATACTAAACTTGGTTTGGAGTGATCTGGTTTTGGTGATTTGGGGTGTTTTTGTGGGCGGTTTGGGGTGTTTTGGGGTGGTTTGGTGTGTTTTGGGGTGGTTTGAGGTAATTCGATGGACCGGTACGCGGACACTTCCAGAACGCGGACACTTTTAGATCAGCTCTAGCAGTGAATTGTTGAGTAATAATTCATTGTTTGGAGGTCAGTTGTAAAGTAGATCATATCACCAGCGCGGAGCTAGAGTGATATATCTACTTACTCACCAACAAACAGTGAATTATTACTCAACAATTCAATGCTAAAGCTTAGCGACAATATTAAATAGTCTCAGGGGGCGCTGTGGTAAGGTAGGTTACTCCAGTCGTTTCTTGGCAGATTTTCTCTCAAACAGAAAGTAGGCATAAAACAGGTTGTTAATTTGAAGATCGGTTATTATTTTCGCTAAAAATCTTGTTAGTTTATGCCTGTTTATGTGTTGGGTAAGTTCTACATTCGATGACACATAATTTTGTGATATTAACTTTGCGTATTTCCGGATTCCAGGATACCGAACCGTTCCGGAAATAGGATTATGTCCCTTAGGATTATGACCTTTTTATATGATAATAACAGGGAAAAAGTCCAGTCGGACGAAAGAGTAGGAAGTAATGCGGGCCTGAAACTGCGGTATGAAAATGAAAGACGATAAACAGATACGAGAGACTCAAACCGTCATCGAGATGGTCAGTACGACAGAGAAAGATACGATAGGCGGAGAAGGTATGATAAACCTGACGTAAACGTATATAGATTTGATGAGCACAGTGGGAGGTCAAAATCGGACAAAAGTTAGTAACAGCATTCGACAAAGAGACTTTTACTTTGATAGTGAAAGGACAATATTAGGAGGACAGATATGATGAACATTTAGGCCGTGATAATCAGTACCTTGATCAAGAATATTTTGACAGTGCTTATTCCTATCGTAGAGAGTATGATAGGGATTATTACAGATATTAGAAAGTACTAGCATATCTACCGGACATATGGCATCTGGGTGGGGTCGTGACGTTGATGTGATGTGATGACATTGCATAGACGTCAATATGACGTCATTTCGACGTTGCACGCCCGCTGGGTGGTATCTTTAATGGTATTTAAAATTTAGTAGTGCTGCTCAGTTAAAAACAATTTTAAGATTTTTGTGATGAACACTTATGATGATCAGTAATTAAAGTTTCAGTAATGAGTGCTTAGTATTGATACTTGATCTGAGTACTTAGTATCGGATGAATCACAGTATTGTGGCTTTTTCCAGCTGCAGCATGTTATATCAGCATACAAGACACAGAAATGGCTGCAAATTTAAAACTTTGTATCTGAAATGTGCATCTGTGATTGTACTACCTGTAACCAAAACAAGAAATTGCAGAGACCACCCTTAAACTTTTTACCAGCACTCGAAGCACCATAAAAGTGGCCTTTTTTCACCGTTATGTGTTGCACTTTAAAAATAACTATTTTTTGATGAAATATTTCTGTACAATGCAGTATGAAACCACTAGATGTTGGCATTAAATCACGTAGAAAATTATTTTCCAAAATTTTTTGTATTTTCATTTTGATTTTCTGTCAAATATTGCTCAAGATATCGCCGAAGTTGTGGAAGTAGTACTTCATTATACAATTGAGGTTTTCACAACACACTCTTGTTATACTCATAAAAATCATAGAAGATTTTAATCAATTCTACATAATTTCCTTTTAAGAAGTGGCCATGAGATTACCCAGTTTGAAGAAGTAAGGATTTCTGACAATTCTGATCGACCTTAGAAATGACAGCACAGTGAAGTAAAAAATATGCCTACTGAAAAATCTGGTAGTGTCCGTAACCAGGCAATTTATTTTCCCTTTTAAAAGTGTTTTTGCAGTGAAATGAACTTTCTCATTCTGTAGTTGCATTAAAAAGGTTAAAAACAACAACAATTTTCATTACAATTTTTATAACATCTTCTCTATCATAAGATAAGTGCCACTGTGGTTACGGACACTACAAAAACAAGTAGGATCCGTAACCCGAAAATGCATACCTTCATTTAAAGTGAAATATTGCAGCCATTTTGGCTTATTACTATAAAACAATTACCTCACTGACTCTGACTGGTATTGAACTGTATCAAAATGATTAAATCATGGGATGCTACATGACCTGTACTACACATTAACTGAGTAAATGTCTGTAAATAATTAGTGAATCTGTTTCATTTTCGTCATTTAAAAGAACTCACAGAAGAGTTTTGAAAAATACATATTAAGCAAGTCTGTTTCTACTGAAGGATATGGTGAGAATTTCTGTAGTTCTAGTTGAAGTTGTAGTTCTGAAGGAAGGGTATTCTGTTAAGGTTTTGGTAACTGAATTGAGAACCAAATTTATGTAGTGTCCGTAACCTTTATGATTATATAAACATATTCCTTCCTTTTAAGACTTAGCATGTTTCATTTCCCAAAAAAAAAATATTTTCTGGTAGACTTAGTTTTATTACATCACAAAATAATACTCTGAGCATCAGAGACTGCTTATCTATTCTTACGCATTATATTATAGTATGTCTTGGTATTAAAGAGGTGTTTTACATGCAGTGAGTGTTTTTTCAGATTCCTGAAAGTAAATATGGACATTTATGGCAGCATTACCTTTCAATGTAACTTGTAAAACTATCTGGATTGGTATTTCCCACTGCATACTTTAAGTCATGCTTGGAAAAATAATAAACAGTTACATAGCTTCAGAGTGGTTACGGACACTACAAATCAATGTTTTCTGACTTTGCATATTATTTTGTTTGAGTCCAAGTTGCTGTTGTCAGTTATGCTGTAGTTTTGATTGCTTCGATACTAGAATATATATACCCTTTATTTTAAGACAAATCTATGAAAGTCAACATGTGAAAATTATCCATCAGTCATAGTTTCTGATAAGACTCCTGGAGTCTTCTTACTAGATGTATGTATGTAGATCATAAAATTCTTTGTGAGGTGAATCTCAGTAGTGATGTTTTTGATGGATATATTAGATTGCCTTGCATCAACATTGTGTTTTAAATGATATTTGACATCAATTAAACCAGAATTAAACTAACAAAAGTAGTCTTCAATTTATAACGCTCATTCTGTGAAATAGAAATAAACAATAGGGCTTTGGGCACGCCATAATTAAACTAGAATTGTTTTTGGTCATGCAGACACTTGGCTATGAGCCATGGTTATGGCAATGACAGATATGGCATTTTGTTATTCAGCAGAGAAGTTTAATCCTAAAAGGGGCCATACAGACAAATGATGCACTGACTTCATCATTTTTTCACGATATTCAGATTCAGAGAACATGATGAAAGCTAGTTTTGTATGCAACATTTCAACTTTTACGTCAGTTTTAGGGGTAAAAATGGTGCTCCCAGAGAGTAATTGTTTGAATCTCCTGTAACTAAGAGCTTCTAAACCATGACTGAGTTTCAGAATTTGCATTGTTCTATTATTTTAACAAGTGAGGTGATTGTAGGGTCCGTAACCTGTTCATCTAAAGGAATGAAGACTAAACTGATTTTTCCATCTCTCTGCATTGTTTATCGAAAACCCTCAAGAAATTGTAAAAACTCAACAAATCTTATTCTTAAACCATCTTCATTAAGCTATTAAAATAAACTGGCCTGATATTTTTATGGTTTAATCGAAATTTGTATATTTGACAATTCATGAAATAAGAATATCACTACTTGTAGAACTTAAAACATTTTATGCTGTTTTTTTTTTGATCTGAAATAACCTCAGTGATAAATTCCAGATTTACACATGAGTCATGCTAATAAAATGCTTATATTGGTGGTATTTTACAAAATTAGATACTTAGTATAGTTTTGTAGAGTACGTAACCAGTCTGTTAACAATGATATTTTGTTAAGAAAAAATGTACTCAAACTATATGGACAAATGTTTCTCCTCTGTTGGTGAGAAGGAGTCTAGAATGTTGCTTTAAAAGATCTTGATTTATTTCTAATTTGAAATTTATAAAAGAACAGCAAATGTTAAGCAATCAAATTTGTGTCTTAATGAGTTTGATAATATCAGTTGGAACGCAAACCCTCGAAAAGCGGTGATTGTATTTACAACGGTGGATCCTTCCACATAAAAAATAGGCCCAAAAAATGGCGAACATGGTTCTTGACGAAATTTCCCATTATTCTCAAATGTATTTAGAGGTATTGGCTATATTAAAATGATTAAACACATAAAAATGTTTAGATAACAAGTATTAAGCAGGCTTTCTCAACAAAATTCAGGGCCAAAATTGCTCGAAATGCTAAAATATTCATCGTCAAATGACAATACTCTATCTTGATTCTACCGAAAACTTGCATCAACATAAAACATAATTTACCGAAAGCTGAGACTTTCTCCAATGCGCACACCCATGCCATCGAAAACTTTATTATTTTTTCTTTTTGCATGTGAAATTTCAAGCAATATCGTTTTGGAACATTTTTAAATTGCAAAATAAAAAATGGCATCTGTAGTTTTAACGCTCAGGAAACGGTCTTGCACGTGATATGAGCACCAGCAATACTTGCCGGACAGCCACAATTTAGACAGAAAACTGAGGTCGACAGCTTGTCAAATATTAGCTCAGATTGCTAAATACTTGAAGAGGAGAAAAATTACGGAGTTTAGTCAGCTGAAATAGACTACAAACTGGTAGAACGTACCTTACCTGACTGCTGACCTGATTGGCATTGTACAAATCTGACGTTCTGCTACTCAAATTTGTGAAAATAATATCCTTTTCTTAAAATTTCTAGTATTATTTATCTTTCAAACAGTCATCTGTTTTCTGTCAAATAAATAATTAGGTCGCTGTTGTGACGTAATAAAAGAAATGACGTATATTGCCTCGAGCTAGATTGCCAGTCCGGATGCCATGTAAACAGATTATACGTCGAACCTGAAATGCATCAGTACGAAGTAAAGACTTTCTTTCTTGTCGTTTTGTTTGTCTAGTTTTCCAAAAATTTACGATCTGATTTTATAATTTGCTCAACAATTACAGAGAACATATGAGCCGCGACACGAGAAAATCAACAAAGTGATTGTGCGCCCAGCGCAGACTCAGATCAGCCTCGGCATCCGCCTAGTCTGCACAGAGTCTTCCCTAAGTGCTTTAAGGGTAGCTAAGGGTCTAAGCTACCTGCAGATAGCGAAGACTCTGGTCAGACTGGGCGGATGCCCAGGATTATCTTAGTCTGCGCTGGACGCACATCTACATTGTTGGTTTTCTCGCGTCGCGGCTCGAGCTACTTAGACTGATGCCTGCACTGCAAAAATAAACGGTAGATTTTACGGTAAAATAACTGGCAACCAGCTGCCAGTCCTTTTACCGTTATTTTTACGGGCGCCCGTAAAAATTGCAGGAATCATCAAGCAGAGTGGGACAGAGAAGAGCAGATGTCGTTTTGGTTAGATAGCCCTTCAACAATACAAAGTTATTTTCGAGTGCGCCAAGTTAGCATAAAACTTCCATTTCGTGATTTCCAACAATGTCTTACAGGCAAACGCACGTAAAATAACAGGAAAAGGACTGGTAGCTGGTTTCCAGTTATTCTACCGTAAAATCTACAGAATTTTTTTACAATGTGGAGTGATGTATAGGTCCCAAACATGACTTGAGCAGTCGTTGCTGTGACAGTGTATTCTCTCTCTCTCTCTCTCTCTCTGTCCGATTTGTCTTCATTGTTGTTACACATACACTGTAAAAAAATCTGTAGATTTTACGGTAGAATAACTGGAAACCAGCAGCCAGTCCTTTTTCCGTTATTTTTACGGGCTTTTGCCTGTAAGAGATTGTTGGAAATCACGAAATGGAAGTTTTATGTTAACTTGGCGCACTCGAAAATAACTTTGTATTGTTGAAGGGCTATCTAACCAAAGCGACATCTGCTCTATTCTGTCCCACTCTGCTCGATGATATCTGCAATTTTACGGGCGCCCGTAAAAATAACGGTAAAAGGACTGGCAGCTGGTTGCCAGTTATTTTACCGTAAAATCTACCGTTTATTTTTGCAGTGTACTGAGATTTATTACAATCACTTGAATCTTACCAACAGTGAGCCGCAACAGGGAAAGAGGAATCTTGTCGGATATGATAACAGCAACATCTGCTAAGACTGCTTCAAGATACAAAACTGTATATATAAGCGAATAGCAAAACCCTGATTGGCTTGCAAGCAAACTCTTTCCGTTCTGAATTAAGTTACGAAGAGCATTTCGTGTGTTCGATGATGCGCATGAAAATGTGTCGGGGTGTGCGGATGTGGGAGGTGTGGGGAAAATTTGGAGGCTTGCTACGTGCCATCCGACGTTTGGCACGTGGCACAAAAACAGCCATTTATTCCGTGGAAGCAAAGTACTGTACATGAACTTAAACTGTATACGAATCGCTCCACTTTGGCGAATTCCACATCCCGAATAAGCGTAAAGACCATTGACAGTATACTTAAACAATTTGCTTAAAAGTTGAAACAAGTAGCCCAAAGGGCAACAATTGCTCACCTGAGAGACATTGTAAACCTATAGGGATATTTAAGATGCTCAAGGGCAGCTAACTCCACACTCAGTGGGTCAATCAGGCTGAAAATTAAACTCATCCAAAACATTATGTATGCCCTCATATGCAAGTTTAAAAAGTATCTGATCAAGAGCACAATAGACAGAGCTGTCATGGGCAGCTAACTTCATAGTGGTTGGCCTGATCTGGCCAAAATTTGAACTTGTTTAAGATATTATGCATTTTCTCATTACCTGCAAGTTTGAAAAGGATCAGATCAGTAGAAACCAAGAAAAAGTGGCGACATTGATTTTTTGGATGCTCAGGGAGGTACTCCATAGTCAGTGGTGGGATCTAGCCGAAATGCTAACTAATCCAAGCTTTTATGCATATCCTCATTACCTGCAAGTATGAAGAGGATCTGATGAAAAATGAAAATGTGATGACATTGTTTTCTCCATTATAAGACTATGGGATTTTTTTCAAACGCTCAAGGGCAACTAACTCCATAGTCTGTGCTCGAATCCGGCCAAATTTCGAACTCATCCAAGCTCTTATGTATGTCATCATTACCTGCAAGTATGATAAGGATCTAATCAAAAACCTTGATTGCAGCACCCTGAAAGTCAAACTTGCTCGAGATATTGTCATGCCCTACATTTGCGTGAATTTATTTTAAAATCCGTTGAGAAATGAAGGTGCTAGAGCGAAGACAAAGTTTTTCTAAAAATAGCCACAGTGACCTTGACCTTAAGCACAGCATCCTGAAAGTCAAACTTGCTTGAGATATTGTCATACCCTACATTTGTGTCAAGTTATTTGAAAATCCATGGAGAAATGAAGTTGCTAGGGCAATGACAAAGTTTTTCTAAAAATAGCCATAGTGACCTTGACCTTCGGCACAGCACCCTGAAAGTCGAACTTGCTTGAGATATTGTCATACCCTACATTTGTGTGAATTTATTTTAAAATCCATTGAGAAATGTAGGTGCTAGAGCGCTGACAAAGTTTTTCTAAAAAATAGCCACAGTGACCTTGACCTTGGGCGCAGCACCCTGGAAGTCAAACTTGCTCGAGATATTGTCATGCCCTACATTTGTGTGAAGTTGATTTAAAATCCGTTGGGAAATGTAGGCGCTAGAGCGATGACCAAGTTTTTATAAAAATAGCCACAGTGACCTTGACCTTAGGTGCAGCACCATGAAAGTCGAACTTGCTCGAGATATTGTCATGCCCTACATTTCTGTGAAGTTATTTTAAAATCTGCTGAGAAATGTAGGTGCTAGAGCGCTGACAAAGTTTTTCTAAAAATAGCCACAGTGACCTTGACCTTGGGCGCAGCATCCTGAAAGTCGAACTTGCTCGAGATACTGTCATGCCCTACATTTATGTGAAGTTATTTCAAAATCCGTTGAGAAATGTAGGCAATAGCGCGATGACAAAGTTTTTCTAAAAATATGTGATGACGTTGTTTTCTCCATTATAACACTATGGGATTTTTTCAAACGCTCAAGGGCAGCTAACTCGGTAGTCTTTGCTCGAATCCGGCCAAATTTCGAACTCATCCAAGCTCTTATGTATGTCATCATTACCTGCAAGTATGATAAGGATCTAAGCAAAAACCGTTGAGAAAACGTGACGACGCCATTTTCCCCATTATAACCCTATGGGATTTTTTTCAAACGCTCAAGGGCAGCTAACTCCGTAGTCTGTGCTCAAATCCGGCCAAATTTCGAACTCATCCAAGCTCTTGTGTATGTCATCATTACCTGCAAGTATGATAAGGATCTAATCAAAAACAGTCGAGAAAACGTGATGACGCCATTTTCCCCATTATAACCCTATGGGGGCTATCTGTTGCCATGGAAACCACACTGTAAAAAAATACTTTAGATTTTACGGTAGAATAACTGGAAACCAGCTGCCAGTCCTTTTCCCGTTATTTTACGGGCTTTTGCCTGTAAGACATTGTTGGAAATTACGAAATGGGAGATTTATATTAACTTGGCGCACTCGAAAATAACTTTGTATTGTTGAGGGGCTATCTAACCAAAACGACATCTGCATTTTTCCGTCCCACTCTGCTTGATGATTCCTGCAATTTTTACGGGCGCCCGTAAAAATAACGGTAAAAGGACTGGCAGCTGGTTGCCAGTTATTTTACCGTAAAATCTACCGTTTATTTTTGCAGTGCAGAGTTCTGAGCTGATCGGCACCAAAACCTAATGCAGCCTTTCCCCCACCCAAATGATGCTTCAGATAAAATTTGATTGCGATCGGCCCACTGGTCTCTGAGATATTTATGTTTGAAAGTGTTGACGCACCCTCCCACCCACCCACCCACCCACGCACGCACGGTCGGACGACGGCTCGACTCCCATCCTATAAGCTCACCTCTGAGCCTTCGGCTCAGGTGAGCTAAAAAAGCGGGCGTGTGAGAAACTGTTGAAATACGTATGAACTTTGTATACTTATTCAAGAACCCATCATTGCCTTCATTTAGCAAAATGTGCATGAACAAAAAAGCTACCAGCCAAGATCCATAATAAAATGCACAAGTGCCAGCTGTTCATCTTAACTTTTATAACATTTGTGGTGCAAGCTATCTTGGTCTTTGCTTGTTGCAGGTCACCCGTGTACTTACTGACCCTCAGAAAATACTACAGTAAGGGAAAAAGTGAAAACCTTCCCGCACGTCTCCACATTTGGTAGCTTAGAGTGTTCAGATGAGAATCTGAAGGCCGTTAGCTCAATTCCTATCATTGCCTAATGAATGTATTTCGACTGTTGTCCTATTCGATCCGGAAATCGACTGCCCAATTATTTAATTTCAGGACGCAGAGTATGAAGAATAATGATTAAGCCCAGAGTTGAGTATAAAGTGCACTGCAAAAAAAAACAAATCCATAGTTCTTACGATAGAGTAACTGGCAACCACACTGCAAAAAGTAAACGGTAGATTTTACGGTAAAATAAATGGCAACCAGCTGCCAGTCATTTGCAAGACTCATCAAGCAGGGTGTGACAGAATAGAGCAGATGTCGTTTTGGTCAGATAGCCCTTCAAGAATACAACTTCCATTTCGTGATTTTCAACAATGTCTTACAGGCAAACGCACGTAAAAATAACGGGAAAAGGACTGGCAGCTGGTTTCCAGTTATTCTACCGTAAAATCTACAGTTATTTTTTACAGTGCAGCTGCCAGTCCATTTCCCGTTATTTTTATGGTCGCCCGTAAAATTGCAGGAATAATCAAGCAGAGTGGGATAGAATAAAACAGATGTTGTTTTGGTCATAAAGCCCTTCAATTCTATAAAGGTATTTTTGAGTGCTGACAGTTAGCAAAACACTTCCAAATCGTGATTTCTAAAAATGTTCTACAGGCAAACGCCCGTAAAAATAACGGTAAATTGACTGGCAGCCAGCTTCCAGGTATTTTACCGTAAAATCTACATTTTTTTTACAGTGTGGATTGGATTGCCCTTACATGTGCCTTCGGGACGATTCGTAAATGCAAAAATATCAAATCTTCTGGTGACCTGCAAGATACCCGGGCCTGCTAGTCAACCGGACAATCACAATGTGACAATTTTAGTCGGCATACAAATGAAGAATGGACATGTTAAGCATTGGAAGGAACTGAAAAGAAATTGAGAGTGTACATGTAAATGTGTGGGCCTAGGGCAACCGGGTACACTTTCAGGGGAAGCATCTCGGCAATAATATTTTTGATTTATCCTACCTTTCCAATGGGAGTAAACTCTTTAAGGAAAGCATTTGCTCCTTTGAGAGCAAAGAATTTTTGAAGAGTCTCCCAGTTCAGGAAAACTAACAGGAAATTGATAAAGTTGTGTATTGATAATAAGTCTACGATAATTTGTGCCAGTTATCCATGAAAACGTGTTGCGGCTGTATATAGAACCGCCTCGCCAAGACTACTCTAATGTGAGGCAACATCAGTCATTTTAATAGAGAAATAGGAAAATAGACAAAATTTCAACAGGTATCGCTATATTTGATGATGCTGGTATTTGTAAATGGAACAAGATTTCAATAGTAGCGGCAATGTAAAATATCTTTGGGGCCCACCTCTTATTCTTGCTCTCAAAGGATAAACATAATTGTGCGTAAAGTGTAATAACCCCTACACTCCTGCTTCTAACCGCAGTGCTTGACACTCCCTAGGTTAATGTGGTGGCCAAAAGTTCAGCAGGCCACATATTCAGTGGCCCAAATTAGCCACTAGCTGAATATCCGATGCAATCATTATTGCCAGACAGGTAAATTTGAGCTACTAAAGTTCATAATTTGAAACTTTTTGGTGGCCCCAGACAAAAATTTAGGCGCATTTGGCCACTGGGCCACTGGCTGTTTCCAGCACTGTAACCGTCCCACAAAGGGGTGGGGGGGGGGCATTCTCATCCCTCCCAGGTTACTCACATACAACCGTTTATTTGACTTTTGAAATCAAGCGCGTGATCTGCTAATTAAAAAAAAAGAAATAACCGTTAAATTACCGTTCAATTATGAGGGAAAGGCTAATCCTGAACGATAGCATGAACTGTACCTAAATGAACATCAATTGCTGATTAAGTCCGTCTTTTAAGCCATGATTATACAAACTTCTAATCGATTCAAAATCACGTCATAAGCTTGTGTTTACGATTAGCTAGAGCAATGAGGTGAGAGTTGACATTATTGTATCTGACAATAAAATATGAATAAAATGTATTTGCTTGACTGTTTTATTCGGTCTTGGTTGAAGATTAATCAGTGAGAGGTGTTACGTTTCTACGGACAGGCTGAATTGTGAGTTTGTTGTTTTTGCAGTGAAGACACTTAGCGCGTAAGCTAGCATGATTTCGACGCCATTTCGGCTTGTTTTCAAACCGGGTGGTCATATGTTATTTTGCAATTTTAAAATGTTCCAAAACCAATTTTTTTGAAATTTCACATAATAGTAGAATATATATCAATATTTATCATGGCATAGGTCTGCGTTTTGGAGAAAGTCGAATAAGCTGTAAATCGTAACTTTTTGTTCACCTGTTTGACGCTGACGTAAAGGGCACTGTTTCGTCAATAATTACACAGGCGGAAAAGGATGTCCTGGAATTATTTTAACAGAAAAATTCAATAATGGAAGTCAGAAAAGTGCTCTTAAAATTTCAACCGCCGGGGCGATTTGATTAATCTGTATGGTGGCGTTAAAGTACTATGGGGTTCATCGATAGCCATATTGATGGCGACAATTTCGAACAAAATTCCGTTGCTATGTGTTTGATTATATCCCTACTCCTTGGAGCTGCGTTCCAACTGTATATCTTCTTTTAGTTCATATTCTAAGATTTATGATTTCAACAAAAAGTCACTTGTTCAATAGCTTCAAGCTTCTTGTCATCTTTAAAATATTTTTTGTTCATTGTTACAGGCTCATTGTATTTTTGTCGAGCCCGCTTGCGGAGAGCGAGACATAGTTGTTACAATGTCAGCTCGGTGTATGTCCGTGCGTGCGTGCGTTCGTGCGTGCGTGCGTCCGTCCGTCCGGATTTGTCCGGGCCATAACTTCTACAGTTATGGATGGATTTCAAAATAATTTGGCACAATTGTTCTCCTTGATGAGAAGAAGTGCCATTTGGAACATTTGTTCAGGTAGGTCCAAGGTCAAGGTCACACTTGAAGGTCAAATGATAAAATGGCCATAAATTGAGCTTGTCCGAGCCATAACTTCTACATTTATGGATGGATTTCAAAATAATTTGGCACAATTGTTCTCCTTGATGAGTAGAAGTGCCTTTTGAAACATTTGTTCAGGTAGGTCCAAGGTCAAGGTCACACGTGAAGGTCAAATGATAAAATGGCCATAAATTGAGCTTGTCCGAGCCATAACTTCTACATTTATGGATGGATTTCAATATAATTTGGCACAATTGTTCTCCTTGATGAATAGAAATGCCATTTGAAACATTTGTTCAGGTAGGTCCAAGGTCAAGGTCACATTTGAAGGTCAAATTATAAAATGGCCATAAATTGAGCTTGTCCGAGCCTTACTTCTACATCTATGGATGGATTTTAAAATAATTTGGCACAATTGTTCTCCTTGATGTTTAAAAGTGCCATTTGGAAAATTTATTCAGGTAGGTCCAAGGTCAAGGTCACACTTGAAGGTCAAATGATAAAATGGCCATAATTTTAGCTTGACTGAGCATAACTTCAACATTTACAAATGGATTTCAAAATAATTTAACACAATTGTTCTCCTTGATGAGAAGAAGTGCCATTTGAAACATTTTTTCTAGTAGGTCACACTTGAAGGTCAAACGATTAAATGGTCATAAATTGAGCTTGTCTGAGCCATTACGTCTACATTTACGGATGGATTTCAAATAATATGGCACAATTGTTCTTCTTGATGAGTGGAAGTGTCAAGTGACATATGTGTTTGGGTAGGTTCAAGGTCAAGGTCACACTTGAAGGTCAGATATTGTAACTGTCATAAATTGAGCTTGTCTGGGTCATCACTTCTACTTATTTTCCTTTGTGAAAATTTGGAAAAAAAGAAGAAAATGCAGAATAAGCATGATGTTTTTTGGCTTCTTTCTAGAGTGACATACTTATAGGTCACTAAAGCAAACAGCGGGCTCGACCAGTTGTCCCTGGACAACCTTCTAGTTTCTGGTTTGTTATACATCACTTGTAGTGTCCGTAACCATTTTTTCCCAGTGGCACAAAAAGCTGAAAAATATATATTGATCGACTTCCCAGGAACAAAACCTGGTAGTTATATAAACCAGAGATACTAAACATTAGAAAATACATGTTTTTATAATACATGTATTTCTAAAAAGTTGATTTTTGCAACACATGTGGCCACAATACTGTGATTCACCCGTATTGATATTTACCTAGTAATGAGTACCAAATTGTTTCGGTAATGAGTGCTTGATGTTAATGCTTTATTCTTATGCTTGGTGTTAATATGTATTAGTACATTGTGACATACTTGTAAGTACTTGTAAGTACTTGGTAGTAGTGCTTAATATTGATACTTAATATAAATACGTAATACTAATACTTTTAAATGTTTCAGTAACAAGATTGTAGTATTAGTGCTTGCTACTGATGCTTCATATCAGTACTTGTTGCTATTTGGTATTACTGCTTAACGTGAATACTTAGTATTAATGCTTATTTAGTAGTACCGTAAGTACATGATATTGATACCTCAAATTGGTACTTGCAATTGATACTTAGTACTTTTGAATGTTCTAGTAATGAGATGTTATTTAATATTAATAATTTTAAATGTTCAAATTACGCACTGATGGTAAACGTTATAACTTAAGACTTCATTTGCACTGTGTCGGATTATTGTTGTAAACGTTTTTGTCACTCTAATCTCAACTACGAAAATCCATGATGCAAACGAAAACGAAATTCACAAATCATATATTTTCAATATCCTCTTGGAATATTAATGGTCTTGAGCTAAGAGTCATGGGATAAAATGTAATAAATTGAATGACCCTGAAGTTATTGACTTGTTACAATCATTTGATTGTGTTGGTCTTTTAGAAACTCATGCAGATAAGTCAGTTGATATAAATCTACCTGGTTATTATGTTTTTCGCAAAGACAGAATAAAACACAAAAATGCCCACAAGCCATCTGGTGGAATTGCAGTTCTTGTTAAAGATTCCATGAGGCATGTGTATAAGTTCGATCCTGTCTCTGACGGCGATGTAATTTGGCTGCGTATCCAAAAGGAATTTACATCAATGATGAATGATTTGTTTGTAGCTTTTGTTTATTTACCATCTCTTAACTCTACATATGGTAAAGTAAATAGCAAGGATATAATGTTAAAATTGGAGAAACAAATAGAATATTTTGCATGCAAAGGTAAAATTTATTTGTGGTGACTTAAATGCGAGAGTGGGTGACTGCGTTGATTTATTGCAAAAAGAGGAAGAACATTATTTACCTATGCCACATGATGATACAATTGATAATATTTTGCCACACGTGTCTTGTGATAAAGCAGTTGTAAATCAGAGTAGTAGGTGGTTGATTGACAAATGTGTTGACAATCAGTTATATTTTGAATGGTCGCACGTTAGGGGATCTGATGGGTCAGTATACTTGTCATACCCCGCGTGGTAGTAGCACCATTGACCTTTTCTTAGCTTGTAGTTCTTTATCAAATTTTGTACATAGTTTGAACGTGCATGATCTAAGTATATTTCCAGATCACTGTATGGTATCTGCAAAATTGAAACTGAATTCTAATTTTATTTATGACGAAAACGTATGTTCAAATCATATTACTTCAAAGCGTTTAGCACCAGATACATTCATATGGTCTAAACGCTCGGAAGTCAAATTTAAAGAAGCATTTTCTTCCCCGCTGATTCAAAGAAAGCTTAACGACCTCAAATTGATATGTGAAACAAGTTGGCAGGGTTTAAATAATATAATAGACGATATAACTAATATTATTGTCACTGCAGGGGACATGTCACTACCCCGCAAATCGTTCAAGTTCACACGAAAGAAGACCCGCAAATTCAACTAAAATGGTATGACAAAGATTGTCATACATTGTTAACGGAATTAAAATCTGCAAAGAATGCATTTAACAGATATACTGCAAATGATCATTTCCGAATGAGGTAAATTACAAGAAATTTAAGGAATACAAGAAATTAACTAAATATAAGCGTTAAGAAAGTTTAAAGATAATCTTACAGATATGTTGAATGAGACAATGGAAAATGATCCACAAACAGCTGGGAAGATTATTAATGATCTAAAGAGGGAATCTGTCTGCACCGATAATATGGAGAAAATAAATCAACAAAAAGGGTTTGAGCATTTAAATAAATTGCTAAGTACCGAAACAAGTCACATTGATGAAAACAGGAAAACAAATGACATGTAATAAATGAACTGAATAGATATGAGTCACTTCGTCATACTTGTAATATAGATTATAGTATAACTGAGAAAGAACTTTTTATAGTTTAAAAAAACCTGAAAAGTAATAAAGCAAGTGCCTTTGATTTAATAAAAGTGGCTCTCCCTTTTCTTTCTAAATCGATAACATGTGCATTTAATATCATTCTTAATACTGGTAAGTTTCCTGTATCTTGGAAAGACGGCATTATTATTCCTGTGCATAAAAACGTAAGTCAGTTCGAACCAAATAATTATAGAGGAATTACTCTCAGTAGTTGTTTTTGTAAATTGTTTTGCCATGTCATTAATAATAGAATTTCATCAGAACTTGACAAAAGAGCTTTTCTTAACCACGAACAAGCTAAAAAACGGGGTTTCCATAAAAACTACAGAACGTCCGACCATATGTTTGTCTTAAAAACTGCAGTAGATAAATATGTTTTAAATTCTAAAAATGGTAGTAAATTGTTTGCTTGTTTTATAGACTTGAAAAAAGCGGTCGACACAGTTTGGCATGATGGATTGTTTCTTAAACTACAGCGCGCTGGAATTACTGGTAAGATTTACAATGTGATTAAGTCAATGTATAATAATTCTCATTCAGCTGTTAAATGTAAACGTTTCATTTCTGATCCGATGGAAATAACTAAAGGTGTACACCAGGGCAATGTGTTAAGCTTGTTATTGTTTAATATATTTATCAATGATATTGGTGATGATCTTAAAGGAAAACACTTACTTTAATATGAACAGACTTCAGATTATAGATCTTGATTAGCAATTAAATTTGGTGAAAATTTCATGAAAATCGGACTTAAAATAAGAAAGATATGAATATTTAAAAACATCAAAATGGCGGTCTCGGAGGCCGCCATTTTGGAAGTTCCTGTCACGTGATAAATATTTAAATCTCGAATAAGAGCATAAATTTATTACTTTTACAGTATTATTTAGTTTTAATTGTTTCTTTATGCAGTAAAATATAGATTTATGCATTTCATTTATCTACAGTTTGTTTCAAACTAAAGTTATTAAGGATTTTTATTTTTGACTGTGATTTTATGACGTCATTAACTCACAGATTTGCTGGTTCCCAGCTCAACATTTTAATATATTTAAACTGTCATATCTTTCTTATTTTAAGCCTGATTTTCATAAAATTTATGGCAAATTTCATGTTTTATTAGTATCTTTAATTTGAGTCCTACATGCAATTTAGTGAGTGTTTTCCTTTAATGAAAATGATGTTCCAGTACTGCACAACTCTAGAATAAATCATTTACTCTATGCTGACGATCTATTGTTATTATCAACAACAGAAGAGGGATTAAAACAAAATATAGATAAGGTGAATGAATTTTGTAAAAGTGGGGTCTGTCGATTAATCCTGAAAAATGAAAAATTATGATCTTCTCTAAAAATGGTAGAGCAGGTACTGGCCGATTTAAATTTTCTGTTGGGCAAACCCGTTTAGAATGTGTAAATAAGTATAAATATCTTGGGGTAGACATATCTAATAATGGAAAATTTTTGACAGCGGAGAAGAATTTAAGTTTGAAAGCAAGCAGAGCCTTGTTCTTGATAATAGAGTAAAGCCATCTGCAATGTTACGTATTTTTGACTCACTCATTAAACCAATAGCTCTATATAATAGTGAATTATGGTTAGGGTATAAATCATGCTAGCTATCAGAAAAAATCTATTGATGAAATGTTTGACATGTCTCTAAAATGCTATAACGAATTTGATAAAATATACACACGATTTTCCAAGTATGTCTTGGAAGTGCACTCAAAAGCATCAAATTTTGGTGTATATAGTGTACTAGGTCAGTTTCCCTTGATAATCTCTGTTATTGCAAATTGTGTCAATTTCTGGTTACATACAGTCCAGTCCAAAAGTGAGTCTCTTTTATCAGCGGCCTACTGGGAACAACGTAATAACTCTGGTGTGAAGAGCCTTTGGCTGAATTTTGTTAAACATGTTTTAGAGGATTTAGGTTTTTCACATGTGTGGGAAAATCAAAGTACTTTCAATGCAGCTTCATTATACATACTTGCATTAAAAACAAATTAAAGGAAAGGTTTATATCGTTTTGGAATAAACGTTTGAATTCTGTTGATGGCATGGAAAATTTAAGAACTTACAAACTGATCAAACAAAAATTTGAATTAGAAACATACTTTGAAGTTTTGACAGACAAAAAACAAAGGAAGGCTCTAACAGCATTTAGAATTACATTCAGAATTAGTGCACACAAGCTACAAATCGAACGGGGAAGATACTTAGGGGAGATAAGGGAAAATTGATTGTGTACAGCTTGTAATGTTGTCGATGATGAAATTCATTTCTTTTGTGATTGTGAGAAACATTCTAATATACGCAATAAAATGTATCAGAATATCATTAATTTCAACATCAACAGATATGTTTCTAACAGAGAACTTTTCATTGATTTAATGACTTGCAAAGATTATTCTGTTGTGAAATCTATTGGTTTGTTTGTAAGTGAATGTAATATTTCTTAACATGGCTCTTATGACTCAAGACATCATTTTTTTTCCAATTTTTTCCCCATTCATATGCAAATCACAGTGTTAGAAATAAGGCCCAGACAGCAACTTGCCCGGGGGGCAACCTGAAATGAATTTCAACTTGTCCGCCAAGATTTCAACTTGTCCCCCTGTATTTCATTGCAATTAAACTGTTAACGTGTCATTTTCTTCCGAAGTCATATAAGTAAATATAGTCCAAAAATGCTCTCCTTTTCTAAGACACTAAGCATGAATTCATGAACTTCAGAGATAACTGACCAACAGTTTTAATCACAGCTGCTGCCTAATCATTTTCACAGCGCTACTTTGACTGGGGTTCTTTTTATGTTTCTCCTTCAAAACACTGTATTGATACATGTATAGAAAATAGCATGACCTCAACCGCCTAACCTTGCGCATGACATTGTGCAGATGATTTTTTCACGTGTTCCTTTTTAGCTCGCCTGAACGAAAGTTCAGGAAGAGCTATTGTTGTCACCACGGCGTCGGCGTCTGCGTCCGCGTCAGCGTCAGCGTCCGCGTCGGCGTTCGGATTGGATGTTTTGGTTAAAGTTTTTTTAAGACCTATATCTCCTTAACCCATGGATGGATTCTTTTGATGCTTGCACTGTAGTTAGATATTGGTCTAAGGTTTAACAAGGTACCAACCCCAACCCACTCGGTGACCTTGATGTCAAGGTCATGGACTTAGAAAATTGGTAGTTTTTTTGGACTGGATGTTTTGGTTAAAGTTGTATAAAGCCCAATATCTCCTTAACCCATGGATGGATTCCTTTGATACTTGCACTAAATATAGATATTGGTCTAAAGTTTTCGATGATACTACCCCCACCCCCTCTGTGACCTTGATATCAAGGTCATGGACTTAGAATATTGTAATTTTATTGATTGGATGTTTCGGTTAAAGTTTTTTAAAGACACATATCTCCTGAACCCATAGATGAATTCTTTTTATATTTGCACTGTAGTTAGATCTACAGAGTACTACCCCAACCCCGCTCAGTGATCTTGATATCAAGGTCAGGGACTTATGAAATTTTTGTCTTTTTTAAAGTTTTGTAATTGCATACTGATTCATAATGCTTTGCAGAGATTTAGTTTATACTTGAACTGATGTTAGACTCTTTTTTGAGTTTTTACAAAACACCTTATACTCACCCCACTGGATGACCTTGAAGTCAAGGTCATCGACTTAGAATTTTGTCTTAAAGATTTTGGTTAAAGTTTTATTTTTATGAAGATATAATTTCACAGTGCCACGATGATGGACTCAGTTGATACTAATACTTGGACTGATGTTAGATAATGGTTCAGGGTTTTAATACATCCTAGCCCCCCTCCCTCCCCCTCCCCCCGTCCCCCTACCCGTCAGTTTTTTTACCTCAAGCTCATGGACTTCGAAATTTCATTTCATTTTTTTATTTTAATTTTATTTTAACTTTATTTTAAGACTTATTTCTGAGATAGCTTTTGTTTATACATGTGTTTTCATTATGGACATGCTTGCATGAAGTTTGATGCATAGCAGTCCACACCACCATAGCGGCTGTGTGATGGGCAAGCACCAATTCAGGCGAGCTATGCTGTCAGGCGACAGCTCTTGTTGTCTATATTTAGCACAAGGATATTCCTAGATTGCATGCCCATCTGGTAGTCTGGAACATGTTGGAGTCTTAACATTAGGTAAAACACCCTTAAAAGTGTCCGCATACTGGTCGGGTCTGCCTAGTTTAAAATAAGTTTTTAAAAGTTCCGTGCTCAACACTAAAATAAACTCCTATATACACTGAATGGTGTCTCCATGGGCAGCCATTACTCATAGTTGTTTACTCAAAAACAGTCTCTTGAAATGGATCTTATAGAAATGTCTGGGTGGTTTTTAAAAAAAAACAAGCAAATTCGGTGAATTTATATCACTGCCGAAGTGGCCCTGATTTGTTTATTATTATGTATTATGTTTTATTTAAAGTTTCCTATAATTTCGTTCACTGGGCTGAGTGGACTGTTACTCTGGCATAAGTGAGGCATAAGCTGAAGCTGTTCTTTTAAGCACTTGCCTAAGCATCACTGCACTATGATGATACATTTTTAGCTCGCCTGAACGAAAGTTCAAGAAGAGCTATTGTTGTCACCCTGGCGTCAACGTCGGCGTCCGGATTGGATGTTTTGGTTAAAGTCTTTTAAAGACCTATATCTCCTTAACCCATGAATGGATTCATTTGATACTTGCACTGTAGTTAGATATTGGTCCAAAGTTTAACAGGGTACCACCCCCACCCCACTCCGTGACCTTGATGTCAAGGTCATGGACTTAGAAAATTGGAAGTGTTTTTGTATTGGATGTTTTGGTTAAAGTTTTATAAAGCCCAATATCTCCTTAACCCATAGATGGATTCATTTGATACTTGCCCCCATATCAAGGTCATGGACTTAGAAAATTTATTGCTTGGATTTTTTGGTTAAAGTTTTTAAAGACACATATCTCCAAAACCCATAGATGAATTCTTTTTATATTTGCACTGTACCTAGATATCAGTCCAAAGTTTTACAGAGTACTACCCCAACCCCGCTCAGTGACCTTGATGTCGAGGTCAGGGACTTAGGAAATTTGGTCTTTATTAAATGTTTTCTAATTGCATACTGATTCATAATGCTTGACAGAGATTTAGTTTACACTTGAACTGATGTTAGACACTTTTTTGAGTTTTTACAAAACACTATATACTTACCCCACTGGATGACCTTGAAGTCAAGGTCATCGACTTTGAATTTTGTCTTAAAGATTTTGGTTAAAGTTTTATATTTATGAAGACAAAATTTCACTGATGGACTCAGTTGATACTTATACTTGGACTGATGTTAGATAATGGTTCAAAGTTTTAATACATCCTAGCCCCCCCCACCCCCTACCCCCAACCCCAACCTCCCATCGCCACCCCTTAGTTCTTTGAGCTCAAGCTCATGGACTTTGAAATTTCATGTTGATTTTTTTTTATTTTTATTTCATTTTAAACTTATTTCTGAGATAGCTGTTGTTTATAAATGTGTTGTCATTTATGGACATGCTTGCCTGAAGTTTTATGCATAGCCGTCCACACCACAATAGCGACTGTGTGATGGGCAAGCACCTATTCAGGCGAGCTACGCTGTCAGGCGACAGCTCTTGTTAATTCAGTTTCAAGAAATTTTGTTCAGTCCAGTATCTAAGTTATGGCTAATTTGTGGATTTTAAGTCAATGCAAGGTCATTAAATCATGCACTACTGATGCGATTATGATCAAATTTAATGCGCACTGCTATGTCAAGACAATACATAAATATTTTAAGTTTCATGAACTTCCATTCATTGGTTACTTTGTTGTGACTCAATATGTTGATTTTAAACCAAGACAAGGGCAATTTCTCATCGCTAACTGAAGCAATTTCGACAAAACGTAAGATGCACCAATGTGTTATGGTGATACATATTTAGTAAAAATTTCATAGAATTCTATTCATTGATTACTTAGTTATGGCTAAGTTTGTCAATTTTAATTGGATTCAAGGGCAATAACTCATGCACTTCTTATGGCATTCTGATGAAACTTTATGTGCATAACCGCCTTATGATGACACATAGTGAGCTTAAGTTTCATGAAATTTCGGTAATTAGTTACTTAGTTATGGCTCATTGTAATGATTCTAAGTCAATTTAAGGGCAATAACTCATGCACTCCTAAAGCCAGTCTAATGAAACTTGACATGCATCAACGGGTTATAGTAATATATATTTATTATAAGTTTCACGAAATGCCGTCTAGTGGTTACTTAGTTATGGCTCATTTTATGACCAGTCATGTTGGCCGCTGTTACTAAAAATAGCAAAATGTGAAAATTAGAAAATCTCAGTGGAACTGGACTAATTTTGTGTCAGAATGGTCTTTATGTGAAGCCTTTTCGATTTCTTGCATTTTGGCATTCCAAGATGGCTGCCATCTGTCATTACTAAAAAAAGCACAAAGCAGAACAATGACAATATCTCGGTAACCGCTGAATGGATTTTGATGAAATTTGTGGCAAAATAATTCTTGCATTGATGTCTTTCAAAAGCAACTAAATATAGACCAGTCAAGTTGCTTCTATCAGGAAAAACAGCAAAATTTGAAAAGGAGAAAATCTAAATGGAATTGGACCTTTTTTGTGACAGAATGGTCCTTGCATGAAGCCTTTTTGATTTTTTTTGCAATTTGGTAGTCCATCTGCCATTACTAAATATAGCACAAGACATGAAAATGACAATATCTCAGTAACCACAGAATGGATTTTGACGAAATTTGTGGCAAAACCATTCTTGCATTGAGTTGTTTCAAAAATTACTAAATATAGACCAGTCACATTGGCCTCTGATACTAAAAATAGCAAAATGTGAAAAATGAGGAAACCTCAGTGAAATTGGACCATTTTTGTTTCAGAATGGTCCCGGCGGCAAAATTGACAGGTGAGCGATATCTGGCCCATTTGGGCCTCTTGTTTAGTCAATGCTCTTTTTTGTGCAGAAGGGAGACTAATTGGATTGTCATTCTTACCAATATGACGTGTTGAGACAGTAACAGTCTCGAAAAGCAAAATTTCGAGCTTTCTAATAACGAAGAGATCGTAATTGCTCATTATCATGCTACCAACAAAGTTGCTTGCATGTATATAGACAATATATGACTTGGAATAGGTGGAATATAAAAGTTTGTTTTTTGAAGCGTCAAGGGAAATGTGTTGAATCGAAACGTCAAATGGGCAAAATTTATTTGGGTACCATTTCACGTTCGACTCTCGAATCTAACTCGCAAAATGCGACCAAAATTTACAGACTGCATCTGCAAGCGTCTGTTTTCAGTTTGATCAAAAAGCACATGTTGCTATTTCATTTAAAACAGCGGTATTTTCTGTGAGGCAAGGGTAAATTCTTTGTTTTGATATTTTTTCACTGTTTATTTTTTATGCGGGACTGTCACACATTGGGTCTAAATTTATGCAGGATCCGAAAAATTAGCATGAATCCCGCAATCGCGCATCCTAGAATAGACACTGTTTTTATGTCTCTGAAGGAACTTTGGGTGGCATATTAAAATCGCACCGTCTGTCCATCCGTCTTAGAGATAACTTAAAAACTACTGATTAAATCTGGTAATTAAAACTTCACACAAAGATAGAGCACAATGAAAAGGTGTGTCATGCACAAGACTTCGGTCGCTACATCCAAAGTCAAGGCCTAAATTGCATAGTGACTAAGCATACATATTTATAATCTTGACAAAGAACATAATTTTGAGGTCTGACATAGGATTCCACATGGCATGTGAAACAGAAAAGACTTTTGGCGATTGGGTACACTTTCAGGGGAACAAACTCTTCTAGTTTCATTTTTGCCTCCCAGCGCAATAGGGGCATGCTCCGAAAGGCAAGAATTTGCTCCCCCAGGAAAGAACCTGCTCAAGAAGCAAATTCCTTTTGCTCAAGGAGCAAATTCCTTTCCTTATGAGCAGATCCCTTTTTAAAAAGGTTTTGTCAGCCAGCAAAGCATAAGATTTTTCAATTTCATTCTTAGAAAAAGGCTTTTTTTTATTTTGTACATGAATTAAAGTTTTTTCTTAAATATCTCAAGCAATAAGGATTGTTTATTACATCGGGTACTTTGCATACAGCAGTAAAAACATTAATATTCTAGACATCATCATCATCATCATTCTTTATTTCCTTTTTCAAGATTTATACAAATATAATCAATTACATATAGAACACTATAACAACAAGGCAGACTAAAATTGCCAGTACTTACAAAAACACTACAACAAAGAGCATTAAAAAATCACAATCACAGCCATCCCTCGACATCTCAGTCAAAGCTAATCTCAAACTACCGATATCCCAAAGTAAATTTTCTGTTCCCAGAGACTCCACTTCAAGATATCCGCAGTTTGATGCAGCAGGAGTTGACACATCAATAAAATTGGAAAAATGACCAAACTATACTCCTCGACATAAGAGAGTAATATAAGAGATATCAGTGTTCGAGATATCGAGAGCTGACTGTACATGCTTAAACACTATCTTTTCATTTTTAGCTCGCCTGAACGAAAGTTCAGGAAGAGCTATTGTTGTCACCCCGGCGTCGGCGTCCGCGTCTGCGTCCGCGTCCACATCGGCGTCCGCGTCCGGATTGGATGTTTTGGTTAAAGTTTTTTAAAGACCTATATCTCCTTAACCCATGGATGGATTCTTTTGATACTTGCACTGTAGGTAGATATTGGTCCAAAGTTTACTAGGGTACCACCCCCACCCCACTTCATGACCTTGATGTTAAGTTCATGGACTTAGAGAATTTGGAGTATTTTTGGACTGGATGTTTTGGTTAAAGTTTTATAAAGCCCAATATCTCCTTAACCCATGGATGGATTCCTTTGATACTTGCACTGTAGTTAGATATTGGTCCAAAGTTTTCCAAGGTACTACCCCCACCCCCCTCAGTGACCTTAATGTCAAGGTCATAGACTTAGAAAATTGGCTTTTTATTGATTGGATGTTTTGGTTAAAGTCTTTTAAAGACCCATATCTCCTGAACTCAGTGATGAATTCTTTTGATATTTGCGCTTTAATTAGATATTAGTCCAAAGTTTTGCCGAGTACTACCCCAACCCCGCTCAGTGACCTTGATGTCAAGGTCCGGGACTTTGGATATTTGTATTTTATTAAAGTTTTCTAATTGCATACTGATTCATAATGCTTGGCAGAGATTTAGTTTACACTTGAACTGATGTTAGACACTTTTTTGAGTTTTTACAAAACACTATATACTTACCCCACTAGATGACCTTGAAGTCAAGGTCATCAACTTAGAATTTTGTCTTAAAGATTTTGGTTAAAGTTTAATATTTATGAAGACATAATATCACAGTGCCACGATGGACTCAGCTGATACTAATACTTTGACTGATGTTAGAGAATGGTTCAGGGTTTTGTTACATCCTAGCCCCCCTCCACTCCCCACTCCCAACCCCACCCCTACCCCTTAGTTCTTTGACCTCAAGCTCATGGACTTGGAAATTTCATGTGGTTAATTTTATTTTAACTTTATTTTAAGACTTATTTCTTAGATAGCTTTTGTTTATAAATGTGTTGTCATTATGGACATGCTTGCCTGAAGTTTTATGCATAGAAGTCCACACCTCCAAAGCAACTGTGTGATGGGCAAGCACCTATTCAGGCGAGCTATGCTGTCAGGCGACAGCTCTTGTTATATATGAAATGTCCGTGACTCGCATGGTATTTTGGAAGCATATGTCTTTGCCTGAACAAACCTGTCTGTAGTATTAATATTTAAGTATTGTAAAATTGTTTTGAACAAGAAACAATATAGTTTGCTGATAATATCATTAAAGTCCTATACTCCTCATCAGTCAATATTTCTGTTTCTTTTGATCTTTTACCAAGTAAAAAATGAAGAAGTTCTTCATTATCTAGACCACATACATAAATACTGAAGTGTGGCGGATGACAATCAACAATGTATTCTAAAAACTTGTCACGAATATGTAGAGTAAGCTGACATGATGTGACAACATGCAACAATAAATCTGTGAAGTGAAAATTACAATAGCAACACACTTGATCCAGTGTTTGCGGAATCAGTGTAATGCATCTAATGACATAATGAATCAGTTGTAATCCTGCTACTGAAGCAGGAATTTTCCAAAGATGATAAATGCTTGATTTTTTTATGAATATATCATAATCGACTAAAGTCGGAATCAGTTCTCATTAGTGCTTCAATATGATTCGTTTCATACTGATGAATAGAGCTACAGACAATTCTTCTCCAACAAACTTTCTTAGGAAGTGAAATATTCTGCTGATAATTATTCAGGAACTCTATTAAATTATACTTGGTTAAAATTTTTATAAAGATCTGGAATAAAACCCATCTGAATAAAATGACTTTGTACAGCTCTTCTTTCACAAAATATAAACAGTCTTCTTAAGAAAATTTTCTTTGTTAAACTTGACTCTGGTAGATAAGTAATTTTATGGAAAAACATCAATTTTCTTTTATCAATTTCCCCTACTAGGGATCCAACCCCCAAAAGTGTTTTACACATTATGGATCGTGTATGGCTAGGAAGATATTGAATCTTTTTCAGGCAATAATGGTGGAACACCTCTATCTGTTTCATCTTAGTTTGTGTGATATTGTACCACATTTCACAACCATATAAAAAAGTTGGTAAAACAACAGACCTGTACAACTTCAAACTAACAGCTGGATTCATTGATATTTTATCTCTCGTGCAAAATCCAAAGGTAGAGTGGAAGGCTGCTCTCCCCCGCTGACATGCATTTTCAATTGCACTATCAGATTTCAGATTTGAAGCTAAAACAATGCCAACATGTTTAGCACTTTTAGTAACTTGAACAGGTTGAGAATTGATATACCATGGAAAATGTCTTGCAGTTACTTTCTTTGAAACAGAAACTGAAAGAACAAAACTTTTTATATGACTTATTTGAAGCAACCATTCAGCAGCATTATGTTTGGGCAATAGAAATCATCTTTTGTAAATTTATAGGTGACATGGCAATGAGGGAAATGTCACCCACAAGTGCTGGATTACCAGCCTTTATGTCACAAATGACCGTTCCTAAATTACTTAAATTAATAATGCAGACAACACACCTCCTTGTCTTACACCATTTCTAACATAAAAAGGTTTTGAGCGCGCACCATTTATAAAAACAATACTTTGAATATTGTTGTATGACTCAATAACTATTTTAATGATCCAGCTTGGAATGTCCAGATTTTTCAACTTTTTAAACATTTTCAAAGCCAAATAGGAAAATTTTCTCAGGTAGATGACATTGGATGTTGAATGTTTTGTGTTTTATTACATTTCCAAAGAAGATGGGAGATTGTTTCATCTTCAAGCTTACAGAAGGTGCATAAGGCATCATCTTTTATTTTCATATATTAAAAAAGTTTATTTGTTGCCTCCCTTTTCAATTGGGGTCATTTCTTGAAGATAGGATACCATTTTAAAAGGGCTACCTCATCTCGGGAAGCAAACCGGAGGTTATGGAAGGTGTTGCCCATGGTGACAGTGCTGGAAAAACATGGCGGTGTATCCATACACTGTAAGGTAAATGGGTACTCTTTCAGGGGAAATAGCTGCCTTTTTCTTTCTTTCCTCTCTTTTCAATGTGAGTCTGTTCTTAAAGAGAAGAATATGCTCATGAAGAAGCAAGTTCTTCCTTAAAGAGTGGACCCCATTTTGGAAGGGCTTTGTAGCCAAGGAAAGCAAACAGGAAGTCACAGAAATGGCAAAAAAGGTGGAAAAAGATTGTGTACCCAAACACCTTAAGACAACCAAACATTCTGAAGTGAGAGAAGATTTATGACAATAATGGTTGTGTGCCAGAAGTTAAAGTAAACAAGTTAAATAGAGATTATTACATGGGGTTTTCATTATCACCCAATTTATCAGCCCCAGCCTCAAATATCAGACCGAGTGCTTGCCCAAAGTCCAATATTGGTTGAGGGCTGATAAATCGGGTGATAATGAAAAACCCATGTTATGATCTGTTTATCATATAGATTCTAGTTTAGAAAAACAATGTACAGAAAAAAGTTGCTAGAAATAAACATTTTTGAAGTTTTTGAAAGTTGGTACTGCTGAAGGGCTATGCCTCATACGGAATCTAGCAAACACAACGGCAGGGACACCAAAGTGTAATTGTAATATTTTGTTATTTAAAGAAACGAGGCAGGCATCTTACTGTAAGTGTCAGTAAAAACACACAGCATCACGGCGCCAGTCCAGTCTTGTAGCGCTTGCTGTTTTGTAGCTAAACAAAAAATTCAGCAATTTCAAATTTATTTTCACACCACCGTGTTTCTTGTGATCTAATTAAGAAAATGAGTGGTCACACTTTATTATTATTATTATATGTCTATGATGGATAAGAAGAGAGATATATAAGCCCTGAAAGGATGGGAAATTTTCTGTTTTGCCACATCTCACTCGCCATTTTAACGTCAAAGTATCTCAAGTGATGTCATTGACATTAGCGACGTGCTGATAAACATATCAGACTGGGAAAACCTTTATCGGACCGGTGGGCAGAATAAGTACTCTGAAAGCTCAGCTTTATCAAACATGCAGATTGCTTCTTAGGCAGTTCGAAATTATGTATCTATACTGAGTCAAGTTAGTTCCTATACATGAAATATCTCATGTGGCCATGGCAACTGGGCATGTTAAAAAAATGTGACCAAAGTGTGACATTGGAGGTCAAAAATAAACACTTTGCCATAGTTTTAAGTCTTATTTCAGACTTATCTACAGTGCTTCCAGTTTACGAAACTGTATAAATTTTAGTAATAGCATTACTAATAAAAATTTATGACAATTTTTGTGAAGAAATTTACACCCAAAATCTGTTAAAATGACCAAATTTTATGAAAGCTTTGGAAGGCTTAAATCATGATCCTATCTTTTTAAGTTTCTATTATTTGAAATTGATGCAGGGCACTTCCAAATTATGTAAATAAGTGATGTTTTCTGTCAGAAACTGCTGAATGATACATGTATAAAAACTCAAATTTCAACTTCATTTTGACACACTTTTTCAGATATAGAGTTCTAAAAACTTTCATATCTTTTATTTACTTGACTGTACCTCAATGGAATGATGCCATATTAGTAGAGAACTATTCTAGAAAATGATTGTTCATATAAAAAGATATATGTAGTGGTGATGCCATGTCAAAAATGTGCAAAAAAGTTTCAAGGAATGTGTTACACTCCTGAGTATTATTTCCAAACTGCTCTAATTTGCATCACAAGAGCTCTAAGTCAATGATTAAGCATCCTTTAATAAAGTAACACCAACTGCATGTTGTTAACATCATTTTTTCCAAGTTTATTGGCCTCTTTCACAAGAAAAATTGTTCGGACGCTCAGGAGTGTAACACTTTACAGCCATTTGTTGTATTGTAAGAAAAAGGTGAATATTCTGCCTTTAAATTTCATTATTTTGTTGTCTTCTCTTTAAACGCAACTTGCACTCATTGCTTTAGAAAAAACCAAAACCATATCTTTTTAAAACTCATGCTGGGGTGTGCCACAATATATTTGCTATTTCGGCTATCTAAATGCACAAAAATCAAACAGATGTAAACTGAATTTAATTAATTTCTTCTTCTCTCTTTCTTTTGGTAATTGAACAGTTTTCTTTACCTGAATATCATTAAATACCTGTTTACAAAGACATTACAGAAGTGAAGTTCCATACCAGTTTCAGAAGTTGATGGTCACATTATAAATCAGTAGAAAATGTCCCTTTCTAAGATATTATTAACCTCAAAATCTTATCAAAACAGGTGGCACTGCATCAAAAAACATTTTCAGATGTTGGAAACATATATACTCAGCGTCAATGAAAACGCACCAGTCTTAAAATGTAAAATTTTTGCTTAAATTCAATGATCATACGATATCAACAGGGTATAGCTATCATATCGGATCATATTATTACGCCCATGATGTCATTCTGCCTGAAGGTACGCTGTGAGTGCGTAACGTAACATAAGTTCTGAAATCAAGAAAAACGAAATTCTACCATAATTTCACATGGCGGCAATTCCTCAATGATGGATTTTGCTAGAGTATTGATACCCTATCAAAACGCCATAGAAAAGAAATCCAGACCACCGATTGCAACAAAGTGATTTGGATTCGAACGTCACTTTATTGTCACGTTCATCAAACAAGGGCAGACAAAAGTAACTATAAAGGTAAATTTGATACTTTTTGCAACCCAAAATGCTGAGATAAGTAGTAGAAACAAAATTTCAGAAGTTCTGTGGGGCACACGTCAACCGTTACCCAGCCAGAGCATGACGTTACATGGATAACGTCACCCTTATTCGCCGAACCGCGTCATAATTCAATGGAGGAAAAGTGGATTTTATGTGAAGAGACCTTCTAATAAACGATTCATTTGCAATCAAGAGTCTGCTCAGAGCACGAAATATGGATTTATTACGCTTTAAATGTGTCATTTGATATCGACTGTTTTCAAATACGTCAGTATTGACGTCACGCTTGATAGCACCCACTGATGAACGAAATTTAATTTGCAAACATTCTTTCTCAATACAAGAAAATAAAGATTAACCAAATTGTCTATTACATAAGACCAAACAGTAAACGAACATAATGTGCAATAAGTTCCAAACTGGTGCGTTTTCATTGACGCTGAGTATATTTAGTATGAATTTATCCAAACATGTTGATGTAAGGGAAGAAAAAGTGTCCAAAATGGCATTAAACTTAAAAAACTCAGGAGTGTAACACCTTGCACTATACATATCATAGCAAAACCTGAATTTAGTCACAAAATATCATTATCTTGGTCATTCTTATCTAATTATTTCTCACAAAACACTTGATAGCTTTGTATGGTTATTATTTAGAATGCCTCATAGTGATAGATATGAAGAAAATGGAATCTCAAAATCCTCAACTTTTGGTCGATTTCATGGAGGTGCAGCTTTATTTACATTTAGAAGTTAACTATATGTTCCAAAATTGCATGAGTGGGGGCTTGGTCTTCATTTATGAGCACAATAAATGAAAATTATACTGCTTGTGGTAAAGAAATAAGCAATTTTTGTCTTTTTTTCAAAAAAGTGTTACACTCCTGAGTGGCTCAAATGGTACATATGAAGAAAAAAAAGCCAAGATGAAGACTGCCTGTGTACCACTTACCATGATGGGTCAAAGACTTTTCATACAAGGCATGAAAGTTTACTGGAGCTACCCCAGGAAAAAGTTATGGGGTTTCAAATGTCAAATGTTACACTCCTGAGTTCAAGGGGTACTTGACAGCACTAATTTTGATCCAATATCTATCCTGCAAATGTCCATGGACTTATTTTTGTGAAAAATGGAATTGGTAAAAACCCTGTAATTTTTCGAACAGATGGAAATCATGAAAATTTCAACCACAATTGAAAACAACCATTTTGTTTACGAAACTGAATGTCTTACAAGGTGATCCTTTGAAAGCATCAGTTTTAACTCATGTTTATGAGATTTTATAGACTTATAGAAAAATGCCTAAATTTCAGAAAATTCGAAAATTGCCAAAAGTTGTTCCACGGAAATGATTAGAGCATCAGTTCTATTGAATTTCTTGTTGCCTTAAACTTCGATCCTTCTTCCAAATGCTGCAAAAGAATGGAAAATTCTCGGCCGTTGGCGGTCGAATTTATGGGCCTCTAAACTGGGAATATATTGTAGTAATGTCTATGGGAAAATATCAACTGCTCCTTTAAATATTTTGAGTAGTGTATTATAAATGCCTTTATCATATATACTTAGTCAAAAAATAGCCATCAGGGGAGATGGCAAATCCCCCGACCGAAGGCCCCTTGTGCCTTGATAAACAGGGTGCACTTCAAAACGCAAAGGAGAGATAACTCAAAAATTAAAAAAGCAAGAGTCACCATTCTTGCACGCGACACATCGCCATGACCTGTTCTACATAGCTGTGAAGTATCATGAAAATATTCCAAATGGTATTCAAGATATGGAGCGGCCAAGAAAACGTGAGGCTCATGCGTGTTTCAGGAGATACCAAGGAACAAAAAGCTTTGACAATCGCTAGCCGATACTTTTTCACTTAAGAGTTATCTGGCAATTGTTGATAAGTGCTAATTAGAATGCACCTCATCAGTGCGCATGCGCAGAATTAAAGTTTGTATCGCGAAGAAAAGTCCATTAAGCAGAAATCTTGAAAAACACTTAAAATGTCCAATTTCTTGTACTTAGGCTTTATATGCTAAGTTTGAATTTTTCAAATCTTCAGATTATCTCTCTTTGAATTAACTAGAAATGTGTCCATAGGACACGGATGCCCCCGCCTAGTGCCCTAAGTAAGATGGCGCCTTGTTTAAGGTACTGGCAATTGTAGCATAACTAGGTTCACAAAGGCAGACTTCTATGGTACATGTTTTATTGTTTTCCTTGGGCAGATGTATTGTGCTTCTTGGATCAAGAGAAGTGTGTGTGTGTGAGGGGGGGGGGGGGAAGAGAGAGGGGGAGAGGGCTTGGAGGGGGGGGGGTCATGACTGTGATGACATTCTGTATCTTATCACAGAAATGGATGCCATGCAACTTTCCAGAAACAAGTAACTTTTCAAAAACTAACAAACGAAAACCATTATTGTATGAAATGAAGTAGAAAAAGGGCCATAACTCCCACAATAATCAACAGATTTTGCCCAACATCGAACTTGACCTGTATTTTATGATTATATACCTGTGTATAAAATATGAATTCAATACACCAATGATTTCAAAAGATATCGAACGGAAACCATTTCTGCATACAAAATGAAGTAAAAAAAGGGCCATAACTCCCACAATAATCTATGGATTTTGCCCAAAATCGAACTTGACCTGTGTATTATGAGTATATACCTGTGTATAAAATATGAATTCAATACACCAATGCTTTCAAAAGATATTGAACGGAAACCAGTTTTTCATACAAAATGAAGTCGAAAACTTCCACATTGCTCCCACAATAATCGACGGATTTTGCCCAACATAAACTTGACCTGTGTTTTATGATTATATACCTGTGTATAAAATATGAATTCAATACACCAATGCTTTCAAAAGATATCGAACGGAAACCATATTTTCATACAAAATGAAGTCGAAAAAGCGCCATAACTCCCACAATAATCGACGGATTTTACCCAACATCGAACTTGACCTGTATTTTATGATTATATAGTCAATACACCAATGCTTTCAAAAGATATTGAATGGAAACCATTTCGTCCAGGACGTTCCCTACGTATACGTATGTACGGACAGTGGACAGTGGTGATACCATACGCCCCCCACCCCCACCCCCGATTTTTAATGACTGGGGCATAAAAATATAGCGATTTTCAAAACCTCATCATTACTGTACCTGTTGGTCTTTTTGCAAAGTTTCTTCATAATCGTTTTTGCTATGTCATTGTTTTCATTACTTAATAACAAAGTTGAAAGAATTGTTACGCGCCCGCTAGCCGCAACGTTTCCGATTTCCTATGGAAATCCCATTAAATGTCTCATTAAAAACAGTTTTTGAAGGAGACGTGGTACCTTTAGTTGTGGCTCAAATTCTCGCATCAGAAAGAATAAAGTTTCAATTTCTTTGGCATGCAGCCTTGCCTAGGGCCTGGTCTAGTGTATGAAGCACAGACTCAGAGAAATCATTATTCACAGACAAACTTTACACGGGTTTGAACTTGAGCAATTTTAATGATCTTTCTCTGCAATAATGAAAATTACCTCTTACAATTATTCAAACGACGTTTGTAGCATGTGTAGTCTTAAGAAACCAAAACGAATAACTCTTTTAACAGGCAAATGGATACTCTTTTGAAATGAGTAAAAACTAGACTCTCATAGCTTCTGCAGTTGGGCATGTTCAAAAAAATGTGACCAAAGCATTTCAAAGAATTTTAAAGAAAACAGGGCTATAGTAGTACAGTATTTTTGTTGCTGAAGATGTATCATGTGATCTTGAAGATACCTGCCAAATTTCATTAAAATACTTTGAGTAATAAAAAAGTTATGGTCAAAAATATAGCCAAAAAACTCAGGAGTGTAACGCTTTTTGTGTGACATCTTTTTTATTACTGAATTTTCAGTATGCAATTTTACTAAACTGTGCCGGTTACCATACCTATAAGCCACCTTTTTGACTTTCCAGCCCTTTGGGCTGCATGAAAATGTAAGATTAATGTCCTTTCATCATCACCCATGAAATTTGTAATGCTAAACTCAACAGGACTATGTTGATTTTCTGGTGCACCTAAAAAGAGGAGGTTCTCATCTAAAATGGATGTGATTTTTATATTTGATTCTTCTAATCTCTATAACATGGTCTGAAACACTGAATAAAGATGGTATATCATATTGCAAATTTTCCAGTTGCTTTACCGGCATCCATCTCAGAGATCCTCTTTTAAAATTGGCAAATTGATTGGAAACTCTGTGTCTTCGTCTATTGAAAGTAAATGATTCTCAGAGTGGGGATGCGTTGCACTGTCGTCTATGGAAAAATCATTTGGTGCTCCTTTAAACATTTTGAGTAGTGTATATTTTGGATATGATTTACAGTACGGTTTGTGAATACAGCTATATATTTTTGCACCAAAGGAAACAACTCTTGTGGCTTCTTGTTTGCTTCCTGGGAGATCAAATCATGGGACTGAAGGAAAGATTTTACTCCAAGGAGCTGGTTGTGTGAAAGAGAGATATCATTTCATCATTACATACAGACACATTGATGAAAGTATTTACATGTATTAGCTTGTTTGATTAGTTAGTTGCCCTTATAGACTATGACAAGACCACTGACACAATAGAGCTGATTTGAAAAAAGATCTCCATTGGGGACAATATGAATGATACTTGCCTTCTTTCTTCACATAAACATAAATTGTTTGTGTTAGGTGAAAAGGTCCTTATAATATATGCAAACAGGAAAGACTAAGATCAGTCTGCACATTGCTCATAGTCTGCTTAGAGTCTTTACTTTTTGCAAACAGGATTATGAATTTGGGGTATCAGAAAAGTGCAAACTGATAATTTTGAGCTTATGCATGGGCTGATTTTAGTATTAATGGTGTTTAAACTCTCTGAAACACAGGCCGATTTTAGTATTAATAGTGTTTTAACTCTCTGGAACACAGGCTGATTTGAGTATTACGTAACGTTGTTTTAACTTTCTGAAACACAGGCTGATTTTAGTATTAATGGTGTATAAACTCTCTTACCATGGGCTGATTTTAGTATTAATGGTGCTTAAACTCTCTGAAACACAGGCCGATTTTAGTATTAATAGTGTTTTAACTCTCTAGAACACAGGCTGATTTGAGTATTACGTAACGGTGTTTTAACTAACAACACAGGCTGATTTTAGTATTTACAGTGTTTTAACTCTCTGAAACACAGGCTGATTCTAGTATTAATGGTGTTTTAACTCTCTGAAACACAGGCTAATTTGAGTATTAATGCCCATATGTCTTGTGGAGAAATTGTAAAGGAGAAAAAAACTTGGATTATCATATGCCCAGGTTCAGCTTATTTATAGTTGTACCAGAAGCTTATTGTTTCAGCTACAAACATTTGCTTGTGTCTAGGAATGAATTAAATGAGGTCAAAAGAATAAATGGTAAGTAAACACAGCGCTTCAGATAAAAGGGGGTGACAGGGATAATATAGGGATAGTTTATCATACTTTTGTGTAAAAACTTCAGTTGTAACCTCTCAGTACCCTGTAGAATCATCATGGTCAGACTGTTCTAATGAGGGATAACATCTGTTTTTATTGACAGATATGAAGAATGATCTCAGAAATATCCTCAAAACCCCTACTTATCTGGAGATCTGGATAAGTACAATATACAGTCTCAGGATTTTGGGGATGGCTTTGTATGTAATAAGATGTGTCAGGTTGAATGAAATGCAATTTCTCCAGTATTTTTGTGAAATCAAGTAGAAGAGATTTTAGTTTTGACAGCATTGTAGTTTTGTTTATGAGCTAGCATATTGACAAAGTTAACTCCCTACTGCACAGCTCACATAGTGAATTGGCAGTTGTTGTAAAATAAGATTCAAGTAGCAAATGAACATTTGAGCATTAAATACAGAAGTTCCTGAAAAAAGTAGGAAACTATATAAAAAGATATTATTCAAATTAAATTAGAAACACTTTCAGAAACACCCCTTACATATTGGAAAATGTACCTAATATAGTTAAGTATATTTTATTTCAATTTCATACAAGTTACAAACAGAAGACAAACAGTACAAATTTAATAGCAAAAGGATCTGATTGGAAGCCAGAGGCTTATTTCTTATCCTGTAATAATTGAGATACAAGAGTCTACTGGGTGTCAGTGAGCTTGTGTCACAGGGGAGGAAAATATCGTTGCCCGACCGGGACTCGAACCCAGGGCCTCTCGCTTACCACGCAAGCACTCTGCCAACTAAGCTACCGAGCCACTTGGTCGACCTTTGACATTTCCCCCCTGCTTAATTAGATTCGTCCCCGAATCTATCCGGTACCACGGAAGAACCAACGAGACATGCACTTTTTGATGCTCGCGGCCCTAGCCGTGGACCCACACTGAACCACCAAATGTCACAGGGGAGGAAATTGTGGCCCGACCGGGACTCGAACCCAGGAATTCAATATGGAGGGGGAAAATGTCACAGGGTATAGTTTAGGTATATAATACACTTGTACTGTCTTGCGGTACAAGCCGGCTTTTATAGCAACGTGGTAGAGTGTCCGCTATAGATCGAAAGGTCCCGGTTCGATCCTCGACCAGGGCATGGAGATTTTTGAAGAGTCCGTGACAAATGGCGCCCAACGTAAATGACCCACATGTGCATTAGAACTCCTTAAGTCTCATTTCAAGTGATTCTTGTAACTCCTGAGAATTCAATAAGGAGGGGGAGAATGTCACAGGGTAATGGTTAGGTATATCATACACTTGTACTGCCTTGCGGTACAAGCCGGATTTTAAAGCGACGTGGTAGAGTGTCCGCCTTTAGATCAAGGGGTCCCGGGTTCGATCCTCGGTCTGGGAGTTGAGATTTTTTTTAAGACTCCGTGACACTTGGGTTTAAGATCTCACCAACAGTTAGGTTAGATAAGGAACCACATCATAAGCTTTAGACATTATTATCCAGTACCTTTAGGTTAATGGATACATTTACAAAGGAAGCAGCTTAGTCATTTTTATTAGCTCACCTGTACGAAAGTATAGAGAGCTGTTGTTGTCACTTGGACATCAGCGTTGGCGTGGGCGACACACTTTAAAGTTTTACGCTAAGGCACTGCAGGTGAGCTATCCTGTACGGGGACAGGTCTTGTTTATATAGGCTTTCACTGCCTGTATTGTTCCATGGTACATGTAGTTAAGATAATTAACTTGTATTCCTGTTTGCTGAATAAATTCTTCTTCAGAATACAAATCTCCATTGTATCAACTATATCATTAATATATCTCACACCTCTTTTAAACCAATTTTCTTAATATATACCGGTAGTTTGTCCTGCAATTTTAATATTGTTGTTATAAAGTAATTGACATTTAGCATAATATCCTCTGTTAAGGTTTTTTTTTTTTTCATTTATTTTTATCAGGGCCTCTAGCACTTTAACCCAGAATTTATTTTTCATATGCTTAATCTTATCTTTAATATATTCTATCTTGCAGCCTGTTAATTTCTTTATCTCTGCTGTTATGAAAACTTGTCATTTATTGTCTGTTAGTAAAAGCCATCTTTTTTTAGCTCACCAGAGTACTTTTGAGCTTTTAGGATACCCTGATGTCCGTCGTTCGTGTGTCCGGACATCCGAACGGAAGTCCGTCAATTTTTGCTTGTGTACACTCTAGAGGGCACAGTTTTGATCCAATCTGTATGAAATTTTGTCAGAATGTTAGTCTTTATAAAATCTTGGCCAAGTTCGAAACTGGGTCATGTCAGGTCAAAAACTAGGTCACTAGGTCAAATATTAGGAAAACCTTGTGTACGCTCTAGAGTTCGCGGTTTTGATCCAAACTTCATGAAACTTTGTCAGAATGTTTATCCTCACAATATCTAGGACCAGTTTGACACTGGATCATGTCGGGTCAAAAAACATGTCACTAGGTAATCTTGGAAAAACCTTGTTTACCCTCTAGAGGACACAGTTTTGATCCAATCTTTTTGAAACTTTGTCAGAATGTTTATCGTCACAATATCTAGGCCAAGTTTGTAAGTAGGTCATGTTGGGTCAAAAACTAGGTCACAAGGTCAAATATAAGAACAACCTTGTGTACGCTCTAGAGGGCATAGGTTTGATCCAATCTTCATGATAATTTGTCAGAATGTTTTTCCTGACAAAATATCCAGGCCAAGTTTGAAACTGGGTCATGTCGGGTCAAAAATTAGGTCACTAGGTCAAATCTTAGAAAAAACTTTGTGTGCACCCTAGAGGGCACAGTTTTGATCCAATCAGAATGTTTATCTTTATGAAATCTAGGTAAAGTTTGTTACTGGGTCATGTCTGGTCAAAAAGAAGGTCATGTAGGGTCAAATATAAGAACGACCTTGTGTACGCTATAGAGGGCACATTTTTGATCCAATCCTCATGATACTTTGTCAGAATGTTTATCCTCACAATATCCAGGCCAAGTTTGAAACTGGGTCATGTCGGGTCAAAAACTAGGTCACCAGGTCAAATCTTAGAAAAACTTTGTGTACACCCCAGGGGGCACAAATTTGATCCAATCTTCATGAAACTTTGGTAGAATGTTTATCTCCATAACGTCTAGGTCAAGTTTGAAACTGGGTCATGTCGGTTAAAAACTAGGTCACTAGGTCAAATCTAAATGAAGTTTTGCTGCAAGAATCAGAACTAACATTGCAATGATGCCAGCATTAAACTCCTTGGAAAACATTAATTTCCCCACAGTGAGATAATGATGCTACCATTCTATCATCTGTGTTCGCCTAGTTCAGTCTAGTTCAAATGCATCAAAGGAACTCAACATGAACGGGTACTTTTCGGGGAAGCGACTCTGCCGTTTTTAGCTCACCCGAGCCTTACAGTATTGGTGTTAGCTGCCTCTGTCATCCATCCATAAACATTTTCAAACATCTCTGAAACCACTGGGCAGACTGAACTCAAATTTCATATGGAGCCTGCATGGGTCAAAGGATTGAAAGTTCTTCAAATGATATTGGTCATATGACCAAGGTGGCCACCATTCCCATGTATGGTAAAAACTCTTATAAATCTTCACCAGAGCCAATGAACTGATTAATGCTCAGGTGAGCGATTCAGGGCCACCATGGCCCTCTTGTTTTTAGCTCACCTGAGCCAGAGGCTCCGGGGGAGCTTATAGGATGGTAAGGCTCCGGCGTCCGTCGTCCGTCGTCCGTCGTCCGTCCGTCGTCCGTCCGTCCACAATTTCAAACGACTTCTCCTCTAAAACCGCTGGGCCGATTATAACCAAATTTCATATAGAGCCTCCTGGGACCTTAGGAACGAAAAGTTGTTCAAACGGTCCTGGTCACATGACCAACATGGCCGCCATGCCCATATATGGTAAAAACCTTAAAAAATCTTCTCATCCAGAACCAATAGGTCGATGGTCTTGAAACTTGGTATGTAGCATCGGGTACACGAGTACTACCAAGATTGTTCAAATTATGACCTTGGGTTGACCTTGACCTTTTTTACGGTAAGGTCAAATTTGCTTACTCATGCTTTTATATGGCAAAATGCTGCAACATAAGATATCTTTGAAACTGTTGATGATTTTGGCCTAAAAATTGGTACATACAGTCATCTTAATGACTACATGAAGATTTATGAGTACAAGAGGTCAAGGTCATTCTTTGACCTTTGACCCAGAACTCTCATATTTTGACAATATCAAACAATCTCCTCAAAAACCACTGGGCCAATTGTAACCAAATTTCATATAGATCCTCCAGGGGTTGAGGGAATGAAAATTGGTGCATACGGTCCAGGTCACATGACCAACATGGTCACCACGCCCATATATGGTAAAAACCTTTAAAAATCTTCTTCTCCAGAACCAGTAGACCGATGGCCTTGAATCTCGGTATGTAGCATTGGGTACTCAAGTACTATCAAGATTGTTCAAATTATGACCCTGGGTTGACCTTGACCATTTTTACGGCAAGGTCAAATATGGGAAAATGCTAGGACATGAGATTTCATGGTAAGTTTTGAAGATTTTGGCCTAAAAATTGGTACATAGAATCATCTTAATGAGTACATGAAGATTTTTTAGTACAAAAGGTCAAGGTCATTCTTTGACCTTTGACCCAGAAATCTCAAATTTTGACAATTTCAAACAATCCGCTCTAAACCACTGGGCCAATTGAAACCAAATTTCATATAGAGCCTCGAGGGGTTGATGGAATGAAAATATTTTCTAACGGTCCTGGACACATGACCAACATGGCCGCCACGCCCATTTATGGTAAATACCTTTAAAAATCTTCTTCTCCAGAACCAAATGACCGATGTCCTTGAGACTTCGTAAGTAGCATTGGGTACTTTATCAAGACTGTTCAAATTATGACCTTGTGTTGACCTTGACCTTTTTCAGCAAGGTCAAATATGGGAAAATGGTAGAACATAAGATTTCATGGAAAGTTTGGAAGATTTTGACCTAAAAAATTGGTATATACATTTGTCTTAATGAGTTCATGAAGAATTATGAGTACAAGAGGTCAAGGTCATTTTTTTACCTTTGATCCAGATTGCTCATATTTTGACATTTTCAACCATTTCCCCAAAAGCCAAAGGGCCAATTGTGAACACATTTCATATAGAGCCTCCAGGGGTTGATTGAATGAAAATTTGTTCAAACGGTCCAGGTCGCATGACCAGCTTGGCCGCCATTACCACTTACGGGATAAATCTGTAACATTTTTCTTCCCCAGAACCAATACACCTATGGCCCTGAAACTTGGTAAATAGCATGGAGTACTAGAGTACCACCAAGACTGTTCAAATGGTGACCTTGGGTTTACCTTGGACTTTTTGCGGCATGGTCAAATATGGGAAAATGCTAAAACATAAGATTTCATGGAAAGGTTTGGAGATTTTGGCCTAAAAATGGTATATATGGTTGTCTAATGAGTACATGAAGATTTATGAGTACAAGTGGTCATGTTCATTCTTTGACTTTTGACCCAAAACTCATATTTTGACAATTTCAGACATGATAAGTATAAGCCACCTTGCCAATTGTTCAGGTGAGCGATTCAGGGCCTCATGGCCCTCTTGTTTAAAGCGGCAATAAATGCATTCAAATTCGTCATTTTCAGCCCACCTTCGGAATACTGAGTTTGTAGCTCACCTGGCCCGAAGGGACATACTGAGCTATTGTCATACCGAAGCGTCCATCGTGCGTCTTGTGTCATCCGTCAACAGTTGAAAACAAATTATTCAAACATCTTCTGTAAACTGCTGGACCCATGGTTCTCAAATTTCACATGGAGCATGACCTGACTCCAAGGTCTTAGAATTATAAAATTGGTTCAGGTCGAATATCCAAGATGGCCGCTGTTACTAAAAAATAGCAAAAACTAACAACCATCTTCTTCTCCAGAACCACTTGGTATATTTGTCTGAATTTCGGCATGAAACATCAGTGGAACGTTGGTATTCAGAATTGTAAAAATGAAAAAATCTGTAGCGGAATTTTGTCGCAGTGATCTACTTTCTGTTTACGAGTGTAATTTTGCTCAAATGCAAATGTCCAAAAACGACTTATTTAGACAACTTCAAACAACTTCTGCTCTAAAACCACTGAACCCATGGGTCTCAAACTTCACAAGGAGCATGACCAGACTGCAGGGTTTCAAATTAAAAAATTGGGTCAGGTCATGAATCCAAGGTGGCATGCTTGTTATATCAGCTTTCTTTTCTCTAGATATGACAGGTTTCTTATGAAGTCGCTGAGCAGCAGGGAGGTAGCGTTGAATAGTTTGTGAACTTCTTGTTTTTAGTGATCTAATGCACACTTCTGTGTATTCTTTATCCCCAAATGATGTTTTGTATTGACATGAAATGGCTGCTCAGCATTTAAGCACAAACATTTCACCTTTGTGAATGGAACATTATGAAAGCAGAATGGTTCTGAAACATTCTGATAGTCCTTAAAGTCCTTTGGGTTTCAACTGCAAGACTCTAGAGTGTTTGGGTCTGATACCCAGCAATATTTGTATCAAACTCACGGGACTGTACACTTCAGCAACCTTTAAACTTTTCTCTATATGACCATGAACATTATCTACCTCCTGGATAGAGGAATGCCCAGGCGTACAAAACTTTTGTACGATTCTATCAATGTCTGGGTGATCTTGCAAAAAATTGAAAGCGTATGTCATTATCGAGTTTCTATTCTGAGGTACGCAAGAATCAGACCTTACCGTAATTTTCAGTATTTCAGGATAGTCTGGTCTAAATTATTTGGTTCAATAAAGACAGCTGGGTTGCCGCCTATTTGGGAGAGAGCTGCTGGCTCGGCTTGTCACTTGTTGTTTATTGTTTGTTAGGATGTCTTTGTCAGTCTTTCCCTTTGATGTTGGGGATAGGGTTTGGGATCTGATTCAGTCAGTTCCTGAAGTGTAGTTACTCTTTAAATTTGTTATTTTGTGAAGCACTGCACTCAGCGCACTGGCTATTTCATTACCCCCTCACTCAGCCTTATTTTCACTCCAAAGAACACTTTAAGCTGTTTTCTTGATTGAACAGTGTGCAGGTAAATTGAAAACATTCAGTTTTCTTTTACAGAAAAAATTTGATACATTTGCTCGTGGGCATGTTATAACATTTTGTAAATCAAAACAGACAACAGTTTATTCTTTGTTGTTCCTATCAGTTTCCCTTTCAGTTTGTGTTTGTGTTTTGTCAGAGCAATGCTTCTGATATTTTTCTTCAAATTCAGAACTAAGGGTGTCATTCTTAGATCTTATCTTAAATTCTTCGCAAATATCGCACCTATCCTTTTTGGGCTTTTGAAATGCTATGTTAAAGTTTTCATTGAACACTTTTCTGTACATGCAAATTCGTTCGGCTGTCATTTCATCACTCGCACAAGCTTTCACATACATGTCATACATTTTAGCTAAAGACAGATCACTTTCAAGATATTGTTTGTTTGAGTTTTGTCTGCAGTAATGTGACGATATTCAGGGAAAGGACTGTATATGGCGCTCTATGTATTCCATGGCAGGGTCAGATAGTTTCTTTTTCACATGGCTACCTCTCAGATCTGAAAACTCTATCTTATCGACTTTCTTCTTGTAAAACCATTTGATCCTACTTTCACTGATATCAAGTGTTTGTAGGTAGAAATCTTTACATACGCTGACCTTTTCTGTATTCTTAATTAAGAAATATTTGAATGAATATTTCTTTTTGGACTGGTTTGAGGTGGTTCTTGTTCTTTGCTTTACAGAAAATTCAGTGGTTCTTATGTAGAATACTGACTTTTGGTTATCAGATAGCTTCCAGAATCCGTCAAATATTTCCTTTCTCTCAGCTTGGGTAAACCCTTTGAACATTTAAATCTACAAACCCCGGCACAGTCTTTCTTTGTTTTAACCTCCTTTGCCCAAATCCCTTTTCCCTTTTCAGTTTTATACTCCTACCCGTTCTGCCTTCTGCATTTTTAGCTCACCTGAGCCGAAGGCTCACAGGTGAGCTTATAGTATAGGCAGGCATCCATCGTCCGTCTCGTCCGTCGTCCGTCCGTCCGTCTGTCAATATTTTCAAACGACATCTCCTCTGAAACTACAAGGCCCATTATTATTAAATTTCATATATAGCATCTATAGGCAGGGGTGACCAATAATAGTGTTTTTTTTATTCAAATCGCTTCAGAACTTTGGTTGCTATGGCAACTTAAATTTTCCATTGACTTGTATGGGGAAAATTGAAAATTTGCATTTATTGCTATGTCACTGCAGATATTTTGACAAAACTTTTACAGAAATGTTCCTTGAGTAGTCCTCTATCAACCACATGAAATTTATGTAAATTGCACAATTCGGCTGGTAGCCATGGTTACCGAATGATTAAAAATAGAAAAAATATTCAAAAATCATCTCCTCAGAAACTATGCAACCAATAAAGCTCAAACTTCACAGAAAGGATCTAAGTACTAGTCTCTATTGAAGTACTGTTTTTCTTGGCAATTGCTTTAGCAGTTTGGTTGCTATGGGAACTGAAAGTTGCCATTGACTTATAATGGCAATTTAGAAAATTTGCATTTAATCCCATGCCACTCTAGATATTTTGACAAAACTTCCATAGAGATGTACCTTGAGTAATCTTTAACCAGCCTTGTTAAATTTATGCAAATTGCACAATTTAGCTGGTTGCCATTGCAAACAAATAGTTTAAAATAGAAAAATATTAAAAAAAAAAACATATTCGCAGAAACTGTGTGGCCAATAAAGCTCAAACTTTACTGATAGAACTTTAATACTAGCCTCTATAGAATTACTGTTTTTCATGGCAATTACTCCAGCAGTTTGGTTGCTATTGCAACTAAGAATTTCCATTGACTTGTAATGGGGAAAATGGAAATTGGCAATTTTTGATGTCTTACTGCATTTATTTAGATTTTTTTTTCTACAGAAATGTTTCTTGAGTATTCCTCTACGATTCATATAAATTTTCTCCAAATCGCTGGATCTGATTGGTTGCCATGGCAAAATATATGGTAAATTTTCGATAAAAAATAAAAAAAAAACTTCTGCTCAGAAGCCATATGGGAGTGAAGCTGATATTGTGCAAACAAGTTGATGACAGTAGCCACTACATAAATTTTGTTTTTTCTTCCAATCCCGTAAGAACTTTGGTTGCTATGGAAACTTTTAGTTTCCATTGACTTATAATGGGAAAAGTGAAGCCATGAGGGGGATGAAGCTGATACTTTGCATACATGTTAATAACATTAGCCTCTACCTAATTTATGTTTTATATTATCATTGCCCATGTGAATTCGTTGCTATGGCAACTTAAAGTTTCCATAGACTTGAAATGGGGAAAGTGAACATTTGGTATTTTTTTCTGTGTTACTGCAGATAGTTTAACAAAAGCTTTACATAAATGTTCCTGGAGTAGTCCTCTACCAGCCATATGAATTTTGCCCAAATACCTGATTTTGATTGGTTGCCATTGCAGCTGAAAGGCCAAATTTTCATTTTTTTTTATTTTTTTTTTATTTTGCCAAAGATCTTCTTCTCAGAAGCCATTAAGGGGAATAAAGCTTTTTTTTTTGCATAAATGTTTGTGATATTATCCTCTACATAAATGGTGTGTTTTATTGCTGTTGTGCATGTTGTTTTGTTGCTGTGGCAACTTAAAGATTTTGCAACATAGGGCCTAACCTCAGTGCTCAGGTGAGCGATATAGGGCCATTGGCCCTCTGGTCTTATGTTCCTACTCCATTCTTTATAATGGCACTTTCTTTTCCTGCCTCGCCCCGGAGACTGGATATCATAATCATAATCTTCAGTGTCACTTGTGTTCTCATTGTTTCTGTTAGCAAGGTCTGATCTATCTGCCCTGTAATCATTAGAGCTTGGAATAACTGTGTCCCCCTTTTCTCTTGCAAGCCTAATATTGTCATGCTCCGTTTCATTCTCTACAGTACCATGATTATGGGCTAAAATTCCTTCATTTTCTGGTACGTGAAATATGGGTGGAGTTAGTCCTAAAATATCACATAATTCTGGATCATTTCCAGGTGCTAAATTTAACTCTGACTCTCTCTCTTTACTTTCAACTGTACCAATTTTGTACACATCAATTTGAACCAAATCTGTGGGTTCACTGAAGCATTTACCCTGAATATTATTGTTTTCATCTGCGAACAGAGGAATAGCTATGGTTGGCGCCACACTCATTTCTTCATTAGTGTTAACAATGCTGTCGTTGCTCAGTTCACCTAGGAACTGAACAGCCGCTTCCATATCCATTTTGTTCATTATTTATACATTTGTATGGAACAGACTATGTAATTCTGACAAGTTTCGCTGGAAGAGATTCTGGACTATATTATCGGCAAGTGTTAACTGAACATATATAAGTGTTCCATAATATAGGGATCAAACATGGTTTTTCATGCATTAACGTTTGCCAGGTCCTGAGGGAGATGTTGTTAAACCGAGGCCGAAGCTGTTTTCTTGATTGAACAGTGTGCAGTTAAATTGAAAACATTCAGTTTTCTGTTACAGAAAAAATTTGATACATTTGCTCGTGGGCATGTTATAACATTTTGTAAATCAAAACAGACAACAGTTTATTCTTTGTTCTTCCAATCAATTTCCCTTTCAGTTTGTGTTTGTGTTTTGTCAGAGAAATGCTTCTGATATTTTTCTTCAAATTCAGAACTAAGGGTGTCATTCTTAGATCTTATCTTAAATTCTTTGCAAATATCGCACCTATCCTTTTTGGGCTTTTGAAATGCTATGTTAAAGTTTTCATTGAACACTTTTCTGTACATGCAAATTCGTTCGGCTGTCATGTCCTCACTCTCACAAGCTTTCACATACATGTCATACATTTTAGCTAAAGACAGATCACTTATAAGATATTGTTTGTTTGAGTTTTGTCTGCAGTAATGTGACGATATTCAGGGAAAGGACTGTATATGGCGCTCTATGTATTCCATGACAGGGTCAGATAGTTTCTTTTTCACATGGCTACCTCTCAGATCTGAAAACTCAATCTTATCGACTTTCTTCTTGTAAAACCATTGAGTCTTCTTTCTCTGATATCAAGTGTTTGTAGGTAGAAATCTTTACATACGCTGACCTTTTCTGTATTCTTAATTAAGAAATATTTGAATGAATATTTCTTTTTGGACTGGTTTGAGGTGGTTCTTGTTCTTTGCTTTACAGAAAATTCAGTGGTTCTTATGTAGAATACTGACTTCCAGAATCCGTCAAATATTTCCTTTCTCTCAGCTTGGGTAAACACTGTTGAACATTTAAATCTACAAAGCCCGGCACAGTCTTTCTTTGTTTTAACCTCCTTTGCCCAAATCCCTTTTCCCTTTTCAGTTTTATACTCCTACCCGTTCTGCCTTCTGCATTTTTAGCTCACCTGAGCCGAAGGCTCACAGGTGAGCTTATAGTATAGGCAGGCATTCATCGTCCGTCTCGTCCGTCGTCCGTCCGTCCGTCTGTCAATATTTTCAAACGACATCTCCTCTGAAACTACAAGGCCCATTATTATTAAATTTCATATATACCATCTATTGGCAGGGGTGACCAATAATAGTGTTTTTTATTCAAATCGCTTCAGAACTTTGGTTGCTATGGCAACTTAAAGTTTCCATTGACTTGTATGGGGAAAATTGAAAATTTGCATTTATTGCTATGTCACTGCAGATATTTTGACAAAACTTTTACAGAAATGTACCTTGAGTAGTCCTCTATCAACCACATGATTTTTATTCAAATTACACAATTCGGCTTGTTGCCATGGCAACTGAATGATTAAAAATAGGAAAAATATTCAAAAATCATCTCCTCAGAAACTATGCAACCAATAAAGCTCAAACTTCACAGAAAGCCTGATTTTGATTGGTTGCCATTGCAGCTGAAAGGCCAAATTTTCATTTTTTTTTATTTTGCCAAAGATCTTCTTCTCAGAAGCCATTAAGGGGAATAAAGCTTATTTTTTGCATAAATGTTTGTGATATTATCCTCTTCATAAATGGTGTGTTTTATTGCTGTTGTGCATGTTGTTTTGTTGCTGTGGCAACTTAAAGTTTCTGGACTATATTATCGGCAAGTGTTAACTGAACATATATAAGTGTTCCATAATATAGGGATCAAACATGGTTTTTCATGCATTAACGTTTGCCAGGTCCCGAGGGAGATGTTGGAAACCGAGGCCGAAGGCCGAGGTTTTCAACAACTCCCGAGGGACCTGGCAAATGTTAATGCATTGGAAACAAATGTTTGATCGCTGTTATTGCATAATTCAACGAATTATTCATTAAAATTTGAGAAAAACTTGGCACTCTATTTTGTCACCGTTTGACAGCCAACGCGCTTGTGCATTTGTTTACTAATATTCGTTTTCCGGGCCTGAGAGCATTCATTCTATTCAAAATGGCTGCTATCATCCTATTCAACCTCAATATTTCAGAAAAGTGTCCAAAATGGTCGTTGTAGTTGATGCAAAATAGATGGTAAATTAATCAACAAAAAGCAGATACCTCAAGCAATAATTTCCATGCAGAACAAGCCTGATCCATTCATATACCATCCTGCAGTTCTTGATTACTGAAAGCTCAGGATGCATGTTTTCTTTAACACTTTTTTACTCTCCATTTGGCATCGTAAGAATGAAGACATCATGGCTTTGAAATCCGTGTAGGTACTTTATGACGTAATAAGAGTACAAAGCATGATGACGTCATAAGAAAACATAGGTAGCATGCGACCAATTATTGTAAATTAACCGAAAGGGGAGAGGCAAGAGTGCATGGCGGTTTTAGTGGCTCGGCACAAGCATAATGAAAGTTCTGTCATCGTGCATCAACAGCGCGAGAAAACCTTTGTTGAAACACAGCTTTTCACCTGTTGATGCACGGCTGTTAATACCTCTCTGCGCTGCTTTTTATGCAATAAGAAGCATTGAAAATGGATTGTATGTCATGTAAATTTAGTGGAATTGCGCATGCAGCCAATACTGTAAGGCTTAATTTTGAAGACAAATACACGATTGAACTTGGCTTAATGATTGTGAAAGAAACGTAAAGCTGGTCAAGTTTGGAGCAGTTCTGGATTGCAAGAAAATCTTCATCAATCAAATTCTTACACCCAGACACATTTTTGTATTTGTATATTTGGAAGGCATTTAAGGAAACATAACGTTGAAGTTTGACAGTCAGTCAAATCCAACCAATAAAGCTCTTTAGAAAGAAACCATTCACAAAAAGCCAACCTATATCTGGAACTTCTAATTTCAAATTAGGGAAAGGGATTAGAAAAGTCCAGAAACCACTGGAATGTTGTAAAATTTGGTCAAGATTTTCTTTGGTAATAATTACTTCATTTGCGAAAACTGATATGTGCCTCCAAAGCACAGAATTGCAGCTGATGATTGTATGTAGTAGCTTGCAGGTTTTGCTGACACATGTGAGAAGTTCACATTAGTCAATATACTGGAGGATCTTCACAAGAGCCAGAACTGGGAGATCAAGGAGGCAAGGACTATTTATCCTGCAACAAGAGGAATAATGTTTGCTTGAGAAAAAAAAATGAAAGATTATCATGTGTCACTCGAAAGTCTGGTGGAAGACTTTATGTCCAACCAAAACCAGATCTGCTAATGTCCATATCGAATAACTCTTGAAAGCAAATAGGTACCCATTATCATATTCAAATAGTTCATAGGTATCTTTCAGATCTTTGAAGAAATTTGTTAAGATGTTGGCATGTCTTTTTTTTCAAGACAAAAATATAAAGGTACATGTTGCCCTCTATCACCAGTTTTGTTAGATATTCAGATCTTCAGACAATCCAGAGCAGTCAGGATTTACACGCTGATGGATTTTATAAATAATTGTTGCAGGAGTCTTAACTCAGATCTGAACATCATTATAGTCTGCACCTAAAACACAAATGGCCTACACATAATGTATTTGAGCAAATCAAAATTTAAAGGGTACGCTAACTCTTTGAGCAGGAAACAACAACTGCAAACTTTATGTCTGCATAATTAGAATAGTAAAAGGGTTTAAACCTAAGCAGTAAGACACTGCTCAGATAGAACAGCTCAAATTAGCTGTGTCATCTGCTGCTACATTGGTGCAAAAATACCATATAAATCCTATTAAAGGTCCTGCGGTGACTGTTACATTTTACGAAAGGGGGCATTATTTAGAGCATGAAGTGTAGAAAATCCCCACTGCCAATATCTCTACTAAACAATACTAAGGTTTGTATACTAGCAGAGGAAAAACAATACTACTGTTGTTAGCCTCCCTTCTTGGCAGGGATCAAATCTTCAAGGAAAGAATTTACTCCTGTAGGAGCAAATTCTTGCCTTTAAGAGTAGACCTCATTTCAAAGAGCTGCTTCATCTGGAGAAGCACACAGGAATTCATGCCAGTTACTATAACATTATATTTTTCCAAACAGAGGCAGGGGACTTTTATAAGTGCAGGAGCGTTTATTAGGATTAATACGGTAAGTAGTTTTGCTTTTGGCTCTCAAAGAGTTAAGGTGCCTAAGATATGGCTGTATCAAAGTAAAGGTATGGAAATAGAGAAGACAACTTGATCATCTCAAATGCAAAATTTTATGTTGACAAGGCATTTGGATAGACTGTACAAAAGTCATAATCCAAATTATAAAGTTTGCAGATTGAAATGAAAAGTATTCTTGAGATGTAAAACAATAATTTTAGAAAATACTAGCCAACCTTAATGATTATATCCTTATACCATTAGGATAATACGCCAATGCAGGTTGTTGCTATCTTTCATTGGAATAGGAATAGCGTTTATCAGGTAATACTTTTTTTCTATTTTTAGCTCGACTGAACGAAAGTTCTGGAAGAGCTATTGTTGTCACCCTGGCGTCGGCGTCAGCATCCGTGTCCATGTCTGCATCGGTGTTCGGATTGGATGTTTTGGTTGAAGTTTTTTAAAGACCTATATTCCCTAAACCCATGAATGGATTCTTTTGATACTTGCACTGTAATTAGATATTGGTCCAAAGTTTAAGGGGTACCACCCCCACTCCACTCAGTGACCTTGATGTCAAGGTCATGGACTTAGAAAATTGGGAGCTTTTTTGGACTGGATGTATTGGTTAAAGTTTTTTAAAGCCCAGTATCTCCTTAACCCATGAATGAATTCCTTTGATACTTGCACTGTAGTTAGATATTGGTCCAAAGTTTTCCAAGGTACTATCCCGACCCCCTCAGTGACCTTGATGTCAAGGTCATGGACTTAGAAAATTGTCATTCATTTTATTGATTAGATGTTTTGGTTAAAGTTTTTAAAGACACATATCTCCTGAGCCCATGAATAAATTCTTTTGATATTTGCACTGTAGTTAGATATTAGCCCAAAGTTATACAGAGTACTACCCCAGCCCCGCTCAGTGACCATGATGTCAAGGTTAGGGACTTAGGGACTTTTGGTCTTTCTTAAGGTTTTCTAATTGCATACTATTCATAGTGCTTGGCAGAGATTTAGTTTACACTTCAACTGATGTTAGACACTTTTTCGAGTTTTTACAAAACATTATATACTTACCTCACTGAATGACCTTGAAGTCAGGGTCATCAACTTAGAAGTTTGTATTTTGGTTAAAGTTTTATATTTATGAAGACATAATTTCACAGTGCCACGATGGACACAGCTGATATTAATACTTGGACTGATGTTAGTTAATGGTTCAAGGTTTTGATACATCCTGTCCCACCCAACCCCACCCCCTGCCCACCCGCCCAACCACCACACCCCACCCACCCCTACCCCTCAGTTCTTTGACCTCAAGCTCATTGACTTTGAAATCTCATGTGGATTATTTTATTTTTTATTTAAATTTTATTTTAAATTTTATTTCTGGGATAGCTTTTGTTTATAAATGTGTTGCGATTATGAACATGCTTGCCTGAGGTTTTATGCATAGCAATCCACACTACTGTAGTGATTGTGCAATGGGCGAGCACTTATTCAGGCGAGCTATGCTGTCAGGCGACATCTCTTGTACTTATTTATGCTCAAACTATAGACTGTTGGTATCCATTAGAAGATTCATGTGGTTCCAATGGTACCTTCAGTCTGTATCATTATATTATATAAAGCCATGCAAACCCTCTTTCCTCTATATAAATGGAATTTGTCACAATGGTCATAACATGTACTGGTTTAATTATATCAAATTATATATATGGTCTGAACAAAAGGAGATAGAACATGGTAAACAGAATATTTTATCAGGTCAAGTGTTCTATGTCCAGAGGATCTTTAACCAGGTTTTGATGAAGGTTAAAAGACATTTACTGTACTAGCCATCTGCATAAAATTGAAAACTGACATTCACAAATTTGTTCAGCTTTAAGGAAAAATCTATAAGATAAAAAGGGGAAAAATGCAAGGTAATGTGACATACCCTTTCCTTCGTCCATGCTCCTTGTAGGTAACTGGAAGGTGATTGTGTTATGACATGTCACTATGCAAGCCATTTGATTGGCTTTTGGACATGGGACTTTATAACATTCACAAAATTGATCTTTTTGGACATAGAACAAAACAGCACTGCTTATAAATTGCTGTAAAGATAGACATTATTTAAGACAGACTTAAAGAGAAGTACCCCTGTTTGTGTGTTTGATAGCCATGTGTAAAAATTAAAAATCTATTGGCTCACAAAGCAGCTGAACAAATCTGTGAAACACCATAATGTCTGCATACTTATTTGGGAATTTTTAAACCGTCAACATTATCGGAGATGGTGGGACACCAAAGGCACTCCTATGATAGCATTAGCTCCCTATCTAGCATCTCCTTTTCCAATATCTGATCAAAGACTAGCACTATCTGCTTAACGACAATGAGCAAGTTGCCTCCCTCTTCCCCTTTCATGTTTGGCTCCCCAAATTTCCACATGCAAACCTCACAGGAAAGGGGAAAAAGCAGAGTACCGTCATATATCAAAGCTCCAGATAAGGTGATTTTTTATACCTTAAACTTAAATAGTTTCTGAGAAATCCACAGTTTAAGCATTATCCCATACAAAAGCATAACATACCAAAGTTGACCATGGCGTAAATTAGGTCAAGGTATACCTATGGTCATGATTTGTACAAAATGTGATGGATTTGTACAAAATGTGATGGGCTTGAATGCCCGATGCTACATAGCAGGTCTCAAGGTCTTAGGTCTTTCTGTTCTGGGGAAGAAGATTTTTGAAGGTTTTTTTACCATATATATATGGGTGTGGCGGTCTTCATGGTCATGTGATCAAGACCATCTGGACAACCTTTAATTCCTTTGGCCCACTGAAGCTCCATATGAAATATGGCTTCAATCGACCCAGTGGCCTCAGAGGAGATGATTGAAAATGTTGGCAGGAGACAGAATCTCAGTGTCCTTGAACAAAGGTCAAAGAATGACCTTGACCCTAAGCCACATAATTTCTTCATCTGGTTATTTAGTTAACAATATAGAGCAAATATTAAACCTTAAACTTAAATAGTTTCTGAGAAATCCACTGTTTAAGCATTTTCCCATACAAAAGCATTACATACTACAGTTTGTCATAAATTAGATCAAGGTCAACCTATGGTCATCATTTGTACAAACTATGATGGGCTCAAATGCCTGATGCTACATACCAGATTTCAAGGTAATAGGCCTTTTGGTCCCGGAGAAGAAGGTTTTTTAAGAGTTTTTATCATATATTATCGTGGGGGCCATCTTGGTCGTGACCCAGATACCCCAAACAAGCTTCGGTCCCCCATCCCACTGAGGCTCCATATGAAATTTGGCTTTGATTAGCTCAGCAGTTTCAGGGAAGAAGATCTTTGAAAATGGTGGACGATGGACAGACGGATGGCTGGACAACGGACCATGGCTATACTAAAAGCTTAACAGTCCTGTGAGCCCTCCGCTCAGGTGAGCTAAAAACAAGGGTCCCATGGACTCCTCAGATTTTGTCCTGAGCGAAAACCCTGAACTCATGAATGTTTGAGGTAATTGAGTCAATGGCATCAAAGAAACAATTTCTGTAAGTTTTATGCATATAAAAATAGGAGTGTGCTTAATTCTTGAATTGCATATTATTACCAATCCCATACCAACACAGGTCATATGGGTTTAAAAGTCTCATCCATTTAATCGCAAATAGCTCTTAATGAAAGTAATTTTCAATGCCTTTATCTATAGTATCAAAGAAAAAAAACAGTCTGATTAAAGACTTGACTCCAGTTCTGATCTGTTTTCATTGTCTGCGTAAAGGAGTGACCAGGGAACTCAGGTTTGGCCTTTAAAAATCAGCATAAAGTGGACTGTAGCTGTATTACCATTGTTCAAGTCTGAATATTTTGTAGAAAGCTCTATTATGTGAATAGACCTTTTCTAAACATTCCACTGAAATGAGCCAAGACACGACAAAATCAACAAAGTGGCATGTAGGCTATGCGAAGACTCAGACCAGCCTGTGTATCTGCCCAGTCTGATCAGAGTCTTCACTCTGCACTAAAAGGGTAGCTGAGGGTTTCAGCTTCCACCATGCGAACAGCAAAGACTTTGATCAGACTGGACAAATGCCCAGACTGATCCGAGTCTTCACTGGGAGCACATGCCACTTTGTTGTTTTTTCTTGACGCTGCTTATTAATGATAAACAACATTTGACACATTGCATTTTGAGGTCTGCCACAGTTTTAATATTTAATTTACACTTTTATAAGCACTACCTGTATTATTGAAATTCGATAGTAACTGATAAAATTAGTATGTTTAACAAAAACGATCAGGCTGAGAGGAAGCAGGTTATGCCTTCCATTTTGCTTCCCTTATAGGGGGTCAGCTCTTAATGAAAAGAATTTGCTTAAGTGGGAGCAAATTCCTAGTGGATCAAATTCTTTCATTAGAGTAGACCCCTTTTCAGAAAGCTAATGTCATCAACAGGAAGACACAAAAAGCTTTTTCTCCAGGGAAAGAGACTAACAGGGGCCCACTCACCCATGGCCCCTAAAGTTTCAATTTTGGGCTGGGCCCCTGAATTTTTGGAGAAAATGTCCATACCCTAATGCTAAATATTGAATTTTGGCAGTCTGGGCCCCTAAATAAAAGTTGTTCTGTATGCATGTTTCTCTCTGTAAAAATTGCAGAAAACATCGAGGTGTACAAATATACCATTAAGTAAGCAAAGAAGCTTAAGGTCTTTCTTTAAAGAGGGTAACTCAATTGGCGAACCAATTTTCCTTCATACAACATATACAAAGTGCATTTAGAAACCAAAAATGACAATGCATCTTACAGATACTACTTAAAACAATGATAAAAAACAAAAAAAACTCTCTCTCAGAGACATGTACAAGTTATAGTGTGTTAATCACGAGGTAAGTTATTCCTGAACAAGGGGCTGAGCTCCGAGTTTGAATTAACTTACAGAGTGTTTGACATTCTATAACTAGCTTGTATGCCATGACATGCCCAGTCTTAGGAATGAAAAACAAAAACGTGACATGGTAATCATTTTTGATAGCCATGACAGGCGAAGAAACCACACCCACCCCAAATCAGCACCAGTTGAATTGATCATTGTATTTTTGCCTTTCACAAAAACCTTTACACATTTTTAAAGCTGGACATCATTATAAAATTAGGAAATGAATAGGAAGTATAATATTAAATGCTTGGCCCTTCAGTCATTATAGAACTAGGAAATGAATAGAAAGGATTATTAGATGCAAGGTAAGAAAAGTTTCTCATTAATAACTAAGAGAAAAAAATCTATTTAAAGTGAATGTGTACACTTCCATTTCATTTTCAATTAAAGGAAAGAATTTGCTCCCTAAGGAGAGCATTCTAGAAGCAGTTTGAACTTTCTGTTGAGAGTTACTGATGTTGGGGATAGGGTTTGGGATCTGATTCAGTCAGTACCTGAAGTGTAGTTACTCTTTAAATTTACTAAGGCTGCATTTTGGAAGGGCTCCATTATCCAAGGAAGCAAACCAATACGTCACAAAAATTGTTCCTCTTTGTAAGAAATGGTGGAAAAATATAGCAGTGAAGCCATAGGCCATAAGCTTGCAAAGCAGTATGGTTTGCGTTGATTCCTTTTTATGCCCCCACCATCGGCATGGCCGGGGGCATATAGTGTTTGGGTTGTGCGTACATGTATACGTTATTACGTACGTATGTCCGTCTGTCCGTACGTACATCCGTACGTACGTACGTGATCCTGTTAGACTCAGGTTAACATTTTTGTAACAGGTAGATTTTAGGGTTCGTATTATTGTAGCAGCTTGAAATTTTGTATGAGGATTTATATCTATGAGTACTACAGGAATATACAAGAATCAGGGTATGACGATCCGTATGTCACGGTCCACTGGGTTTCGGACTTAGGCCAATTTTGCAAAGTTAAGATTATTGAAATAGGTAGTTTTCAGGGTTCTTATTATTGTAGCAACTTGAAATTTTGTATGAGGATTTATATCAATAAGTACAACAGAAATACACAAGAATCAGGGCACAATAATCCATATGTCATGGTCCACTGACTTCGGACTTAGGCTAATTTTGCAAGGTTAAGAGTTTTATAAGAGGTAGATTTCAGAGTTCCTATTATTGTAGCAACTTGAAATTTTGTATGGAGATTAATAACTATAAGTACAACAGGAATTTACAAGAATCAGATCAAGATGATCCATATGTCACGGTTCACTGACTTCGGACTTAGGCTAATTTTGCAAGGTTAAGATTTTTGTAAGAGGTAGATTTTAGGGGTGCTACACTTATAGCAACTGGAAATTTTATATGAGGATTTATATAAGTACAACAAGAATTTACAAGAATTAGATCATGATGATCCATCTGTCAAGGTTCACTGACGTAGGACTTTGGCTAATTTCGCATGGTTAAAATTTTCGTGAGAGGTAGATTTTAGGGTTCCTATTATTGTGGCAAATTGAAATTTTCTTTAAGGATATAATGTCTATGAATATAACAGGAATACATAAGATCAATGTCATCATGACCCACATGTCATGGTCCACTGATATTTACTGTAATCCTGTGCGCAGTTTTATGGAGGTGCCCACAGCCGGGGCATCATTCTGTGTACGTTGGACACATTTCTAGTTATTTCTATAACTTACTTTCATCTTATGCAGAAAAAGACTAACAATTTTGACTTAGGGACCCACACTGCCAAAATTCAAAATTTAACAGAGGTATGGGCATTTTCTCCAAAATTTCAGGGGCCCAGCCCAAAATTTAGGGGCTGTGGGCGATTGGGCCCCTGTTAGTCTTTATCTCTGCTATGCAATAACATGTCCTATCAACACCAGCCATAAAAAAATCCCTGCCAGTCTTTTTAAAGAGATTCCTTTAATTATATGCCCCATACCATTAGGATGATTAGGCTGGCATTGAGCATTTAGGACTGCTCCAAAACAGACTGTAATGGATGGTATCATGCCTGCTGAGGAACGGATCTGTTATACGTAGGCATTTGATGTTTCGTGCTCAAAGAAAAATAAAGCTGTTCCATCCCCAAATTATTTTGACTGGCATGGATGGTGTCATGACTGCTGTGAAATGGATCAGTAATACATTCTTAAGCATTGGATGTTTTATACTAGAAGAAAGCTGGAACTGTTCAATTCCCATTTGATTTTGACAAGTATTGTTATGCATGCAGTTAGCAATGATTTAGATCTAAAAGGTGTATAGTGTATTGTAAAGATGAATGGATGACTTGAGATTTTACATCCTTTTTAACAGTATTTCAGTCATATCAGGATGTTGGGTTAGTGATAATCAAAAGCTGTGTGCAAACCCCGTTTACAATTGAAGTGACCATGACCTGGTGATGATGAGATTCCGATTTTGTCTGGAAAAGGCTAGAAAGCCCAGCCAAGACTGAAGTTTGATCTTGAAAAAATGAGGGACCACTACGTAGCATGCACTTTTCAAGCAACAATAGGTGGGAAATTAGCACCACTCATTTGTCTGAGGGATGATATGACATGGACATAGGTACCATGATTACCACCTACAATACAGTAGTGACTGATGCAGCCAGTGAGATATTGGGGAAGGAACATCACGGGAAAAAGCCTGGGTCACCAGGCAACTTTTTGACATCTGTGATGAGAGGAGAAATTTGAAGAAGCGGTATGAAGCAGAAGGAGCAAAAGAATACAGGGAAGCAAACAAGAGGATTCTAAGGGCAGTGAAGAAAGCTAAGGAGAACTGGATAGCTAGCCAGTGCGAGGAGATCGAAACTTGCTTGAACAAAAATAACAGCAAGAAAGCATACCACCTGGTGAAGGATCTAACCTCAGAGAAACAGGGTAGATCCACAACTATCCAGGACAGGTCTTGGAAATGCCTTACTGAGGAACAAGAGATTCTCAGCAGATGAACAGAATATTGCTCCTGAGACTGATGGTGACAATGCAGTCCTGGATCGTAATCAACCACCAGAAGAAGATCAACAACCGATCCTTCGTGAGGAAGTTGAGATTGCAGTAGCAGCACTAAAGAAGGGGAAGTCTTCCGGAGTTGATCCGGCAGAAATTGTTCAAGCTGGCGGGGAGATCATGATCGATGTTTTAACAGATATCTGTAACAGGATCTGGAGAACTGGTGAATGGCCTACCCCAATGGACTCGGTCGCTGATTAATATTTACATTCTTGGTGTATTTACTGAAAAGCCCTATAGTAAACCATTGGAACCTAATGTAGTTTACATTCCAATAATTACACTGAGCCACGCGACGTCAATGACGTTGAAATAAACAATCATTCTACAGTCTGATTGGACATCGGCGACGCCATGACGTCAGTCACTCTGTTCCGCTGCTAGCAGAAAAAACTGTATGTACATGTTTTACTGTTTCAGTTTTAGCGCTTATATATGATTTTTCATCGCGGTTTTGATTGATTAGCAATGAACTTAATTTTTCTGAGATTTATCCAAGTGTAAACTACATTGGGTCACTAGCAAAGTTTACATGAACCCTTTCGGTGTTTATTCACTTTGCAAGTGACCCAATGTAGTTTACACTTCGATAAACCTCAGAAAAATTCATTCCTTAATTACACTTCCTAAAAAAGGCAACCTATACAGCTCTGCCAGAACTACAGAACCATCAGCCTCAACAGTCATTCAAGCAAAGTCATGCTGAAAGTTATCTTGAACAGGCTTAAACACAAGCCAAAGAGATAATTGCTGAAGAACAGGCTGGCTTCTGAGCCAGAAGGAGCACCACAGAACAGATCTTCAACCTTAGAATCCCGTGTGAAAAGTATCTCCAACATCAGCAGAATCTGTACCATGTCTTCATTGATTTCAAGAAAGCCTTTGACAGGATATGGCATGCAGCCTTTTGGGCCACCATGCGGAAGTACATTACCAGTGCAAATCTAGTAGCTATGCGACAAGGCTACAAGTGCAGTCCTGATGAATGGCAGCACAGGAGAATGGTTCAGAACAACAGTTGGAGTAAGACAATGATGTCTTCTGTCACCCACCCTCTTCAATATTTTTCTTGAACGAATCATGTCTGATGCTCTGGAAGAACATGACAGAAAGGTTAGCATAGACGGCAAAAACATTACCAATCTGCGGTTTGCCGATGACATAGACGCTGTAGCTGAGGAAGAGAAGGAACTAGAAGCCCTAGTTAAAAGCCTCGACAAAACTTATACAAGTCAGTGTTTAGAAGACCAAACTGATGACAAACAGCACAGATGGCATCCAGAGGGAGATCAGGGTAAAAGGGCAGAAGCTGGGTACTGTAACAAGCTTCAAATACGTTGGAGCAGTTGTCTCAGATGTTGGCTTAAAACAGGAGGTTCTCCCAAGGATTGCACAAGCCACTTCAACTCTTACCAAGCTGAAACCAGTTTGGAGAGATAACAATATATCTCTTGGATCAAAGGTGGAACTTATGCGCTCCCTTGTCATTTCCATATTTCTGTACTTGCCTGTGAATCATGGACCTTGACAGCAGAGTTAGAGAAAAGAATGCAGGCCTTTAAGTTGAGATGCTACCGAGGGTTACTGAACATTTCAAACAAGGACCATATAACCAATGAGGAGGTTCGCAGAAAGATCCAAGTAGCCATTTGAGAATATGATGAACTCCTGACGCTGGTCAAGAAACGGAAACTAAGGTGGTTTGGCCATGTCTCAAGGTCTTCTGGTTTAGCAAAGTCTATTCTACAGGGCACAGTGAAAGGAAAAAGAAGAAGAGGTGGGAAGACAATATTAAAGAGTGGACAGGGATGGATTTTGCCAGCTCAACTAGGGCAGCTGAAAACAGGACAAGATGGAAAGCCAGATTGGATAGGGACTGAAGGGCTGAAATGCATTTGGCCAATCTTTCCACATTTTTCTGGCTTTCCTATCAAGTCTTCACTTTTTTTTCACTTCAGCCTGTTCTATTATTTTTCTTCTTTTTCTTAAGTCGCAACCCCCTGCGCTATAGTAGTCAAGTGTGACGGACGGCGCGTACAACATAGATGTAGATGTAGAAAGACTTAGGTACTACAAACAAAGGCAAATAGAAGGGATGCAAATGAAGAAATACTGTTTGCACAGTTGGGTGCTCATCAATTTGTTGATTTATCTTCTGAGTCAATGACAGACCTTCCCGAGGGGAGTGCTATCTCATTGCAGAGATGCAACCAAGCCTTACAAAGACTCAGAAGACAGACCAACAAGCTGGAACCAACTGTGCAACAATATCTCTTGACAATAACTTTCTGTAAAAATACAAATTATATACTATATAATACAGTTTAAGGTGAACTCAGCCTTGGAGCCCTCAGTTTAAAATGCACATTTCTTATTTCTACTTAAGGCTGTGTATCGAGCATGTCGCAGCAATTAAAGGTTGTTTGTTTTTACCGACAGCATTCGGCGTCCATTAATAACCTTGACCACAAGCCTTGTCAGGTGATTAAATTACGGGATTTTCTCCGACATAGCAAAGGCTAAATTTGTATCGGATATTTGATTGGCTGTCAACTGTCTTAGTATATTCCATAGAGGCGGAGCTTAACAGGATCAAAGGTCACTTTACGCGTGTAAATGTTTACACAATATGCCACAAGGCATATTAGCGTCTGCTTGGTTGTCTACTTGAGGAGCTGATTAACGGTAATTGGTGTCGATTACCCACTTTTACAGACGAGGTGTGATATACAGTAGCGTGTTTAATGCCGGATTAATGACAATCCAGTTCATCTCAGATACCGAGAAAACTGGACCGCCGAATTTGGGGCGATTTTTTTTGCCACTAGTTTTTGCCAAATAAAATTTTTTGGAGCCAGATTTTTTTTTATTTATCGCATTTGGTGAATCTGGCGAGCGGAAGCGCAAACCCTGGATGTGTCATATGCAAGAATCATATCCCTAGCTTCAAGATCAAGGTCACAATGTGCACAAAAACTTTGGGTAAAGACTAGAGAAAATACTTTCATGTCTGGCCCATAACTTATTCATGCATGGTGGGATTTCAAAAATTATTTGGCATAAAGGATTATTAAGACAAGACGATGTGTCATGTGCAAGAACAGGTCAAGGTAACAGCACTACAACTTTGTTCATAGGCTACAGTGAAACCGTGTTCATATGTGGCCCATGAATTGTCCTGCATAGTGGGTTTTCAAAACTGTGTTGCAAGATGATTTGTTGTGTGCAAGGAATGTCACTACGTTATAGGTCAAGGTCACAGTGCATACTTAAGCTATGTGAATAGGCTATAATGAAAACATGTTGTGTCATACTTGTGTCAGCAGAATAAATGTTAGTCACATTTACCTATATTTCATGGTCCCTTGATTTCCCCTTTCATACTATACATTTAGCCTGCCCCTGTGAACCTAGCTATCCTATAAATGCTAGTGCCTTAATCAAGGCGCCATCTAACTTGAGGCACTAGGCGGGGCATCCATGTCCTATGGACACATTTCTTGTATCTGTATTATATAAGGATACCCCCGGTATACGAATTATATAGGGGGTATATAGTTTTTGTTTTTTCCGTTAATATGTGTGTGTGTGTGTATGTTAACATTTTTTCTGTCGCAGATTTCTCAGGAACCACAATAGCTAGGATTTTGAAATTTAGTACAAACGTCGGGTATGACTAGTTGTACTGTGTAAGAGATAATCAGCCTTCTCCTGCTTATCATTCCCTTTGTTTGTTCATTTTTCCTTCTCTCCAATTAAATTTCTGTCACAGATTTCTCAGGAACCACAATAGCTAAGATTTTGAAATTTGGTACAAACGCCGGGTATGACTAGTTGTACCATGTAAGAGACAATCGGCCTTATCCTGCTTATCATTCCCTTTGTTTGTCCATTTTTTTCTTTTTCTCCAATTAAATTTCTGTCACAGATTTCCCAGGAACCACAATAGCTAGGATTTTGAAATTTGGTACAAACGTCGGGTATGACTGGTTGTATTTTTTAAGAGACAATCAGCCTTCTTCTGCGTATCTTTCCCTTTGTTTATCCATTTTTTTCTTTCCAATTAAATTTCTGTCACAGATTTCTCAGGAACCACAACAGCTAGGATTTTGAAATTTGGTACAAATGTTGGGTATTACTAGATGTACCATATAAAGGACAATTAGCTTTCTCCTGCTTATTATTCCCTTTGTTTGTCCATTTTTTTTTCTTTCTCTCCAATTAAATTTCTATCATAGATTTCACTGGAACAACTACACCTAGGATTTTGAAATTTGTTATAAGCATTGGGTATGACTACTAGTTGTATCGTGTAAGAAAGCCTCAGCCTCATCCTACTTATCATTCCCTTTGTTTGTCCATTTTTAGCTCACAGGTGAGCTTATAGTATAGGTAGGCATCCGTCGTCCGTCCGTCCTTCAACATTTTCAAACGACATCTCCTCTGAAACTACAATGCCCATTGTAACCAAATTTCATATATAGCATCTATAGGCAGGGGGGATCAATAATACTGTTTTTTATCCAAATTGTTTCATAACTTTGGTTGCTATGGCAACTTAAAGTTTCTATTGACTTGTATGGGAAAAATTGAAAATTTGCATTTATTGCTATGTCCCTGCAGATATTTTGATAAAACTTTTACAGAAATGTTCCTTGAGTAGTTCTCTATCAACCACATGAAATTCATGTGAATTGCACAATTTGGCTGGTTGCCATGGCAACCGAATGGTTAAAAATAGAAAAATATTCAAAAATCATCTCCTCAGAAACCATACAACCAATATAGTTCAAACTTCACAGGAAGGTTCTTAGTACTAGTCTCTATAAAAGTACTGTTTTTTTTGGCAATTGCTCTAGCAGTTTGGTTGCTATGGGATCTTAAAGTTGCCATTGACTTATAATGGCAAATGGTAAATTTGCATTTATTGCTATGCCACTGTAGAGAAAAAATGAAAAAATCTGCTGCTCAGAAGCCATGTGGGGGATGAAGCTGATATTGTGCAACCATGTTGATGACAGACGTCTCTACATGAATTTTATTTTTTCTTCCAACCCCATAAGAACTTTGGTTGCTATGGCAACTTATAGTTTCCATTGACTTATAATGGGAAAAGTGAAGCCATGAGGAGGATGAAGCTGATACTTTGCATACATATAAATAACATTAGCCTCTAGCTAAAGTATGTTTCATATTATCATTGCCCATGTGAACTGGTTGCTATGACAACTTAAAGGTTCCATAGACTTACAATGGGGAAAGTGGACATTTGGTACTTTTTTCTGTGTTACTGCAGATATTATCAGCCATATGAATTTTGCCCAAATACCTGATTTTGATTGGTTGCCATTGCAACTGAAAGGCCAAATTTTCATTTTTTTCATTTTTTTTGCCAAAGATCTTCTTCTCAGAAGCCATTAAGGGGGGATAATGCTTATTTTTTGCATAAATGTTTGTGATATTATCCTCTACATAAATGGTGTGTTTTATTGCTGTTGTGCATGTTGTTTTGTTTCTGTGGCAACTTAGTTTTTCCAGCATAACCTCAGTGCTCAGGTGAGCGATATAGGGCCATTGGCCCTCTGGTTTCCATCTCTATCTCCAATGGAATAAGTGGGAAAATTTATGTCAAAGATTTCTCAGATTGCTTTGTGACTAGATTTAGGGATAGGTTAAAAACTGACTAGTTGACATCATCTGGATGCTGCTGTTGACTTTAGGTCAAGGACACTGACATAGAAGTTTATGTAAACTTGTGTTGAAATTTTGTGTTAAATTTGTATTTTCTTTTGATTACATAATTTGCATGTTTTAATGGAACCTTTTGGTATTTGTCTATAGGCCTTCCACTGGATTTGTAATAGATTGTCCATTCATCTGTCTGTTATTTAACATTTGCTTTAAAGTTTTGTATTAAGTGTGTTTTTATTAGGCGGCGGCACTGGCCGGGGGTATATGTGAGCCCCTGCTCACATGCTCTTGTTTTTTAAACGTTTACTGAAGTATAAACTACATAGGGTCACGAGCAAAGTAAGTGAACCCTGGAGGGGTTTACATAAACTTTGCTTGTGACCTAGTGTAGTTTATACTTCAGTGAACGTTTAAAAAATAACGTTTATTCCTTATATTTATATTATTAAACAATGCTTTTGATCAATAGAAAGATAAACAAAAATAAGAAATACTTATATAAGAATCGTTTTTAGCTCACCTGAGCCTAAGGCTCACAGGTGAGCTTATAGTGTAGGCAGGCATCCGTCGTCTGTCGTCCGTCCGTCCGTCAATATTTTCAAACTACATATGCTCTGAAACTACAAGGCCCATTGTTACCAAATTTCATCTGTAGCATCTATAGGCAAGGGGAACCAATAATTCTGTTTTTTATCCAAATCGCTTAAGAACTTTGGTTGCTATGGCAACTTAAAGTTACCATTGACTTGTATGGGAAAAATTGAAAATTTGCATTTATTGCAATGTCATTGCAGATATTTTGACAAAACTTTTACAGAAATATTCCTTGAGTAGTCCTCTATCAACCACATGGAATTTATGTAAATTGCACAATGTGGCTGGTTGGCATGGCAGCCAAATGATTAAAAATAGAAAAAAATATTCAAAAATCATCTCCTCAGAAACTATGCAACCAATAAAGCTCAAACTTCACAGAAAGGATCTTAGTACTAGTCTCTATAAAAGTACTGTTTTTCTTGGTCATTGCTTTAGTGGTTTGGTTGTTATGGGAACTTAAAGTTGCCATTGACTTATAATGGCAAAATGGCAAATTCGCATTTATTGCTATGTCACTGCAGATATTTGACAAAACTTTCATAGAAATGTTCCTTGAGTAGTCCTCAACCAGCCGTATTAAATTTAGGCAAATTGCACAATGTGGCTGGTTGCCATGGCAGCCGAATGATTAAAAATAGAAAAAAATATTCAAAAATCATCTCCTCAGAAACTATGCAACCAATAAAACTCAAACTTAACAGAAAGGATCTTATTACTAGTCTCTATAAAAGTACTGTTTTTCTTGGCCGTTGTTTTAGTGGTTTGGTTGTTATGGGAACTTAAAGTTGCCGCTGACTTATAATGGTAAAATGGCAAATTCGCATTTATTGCTATGTCACTGCAGATATTTGACAAAACTTTCATAGAAATGTTCCTTGAGTAGTCCTCAACCAGCCGTATTAAATTTAGGCAAATTGCACAATTTGGCTGGTTGCCATTGCAACCGAATAGTTAAAAAAAGAAAAATATAAAAAAATCATCTCCGCAGAAACTGTGTGGCTAATAAAGTTCAAACTTTACAGAAAAGATCTTAGTACTAGCCTCTATAGAATTACTGCTTTTCATGGCAATTGCTCCAGCAGTTTGGTTGCTATGGCAACTTATAATTTCCATTGACTTATAATGGGAAACATGGAGATTGGCAATTTTTGCTATCTCACTGCAGTTATTTGGTTTTTTTTTCTACAGAAATGTTTCTTGAGATGTCCTCTACGATTCTTTTGAATTTCGACCAAATCGCTAAAGGCCTAGGGTTGATAAGGGGTGTTTTTGGCCCCATGTCCTAAAACTAGTAGGCTGTAAAATTATTGAATAGTCATTTGGGATTAGTGGACTAGTACAACTAATGCTGCTATCGGCTATTGACTAAAGACTAAACTCACTGTTTAGAATAGTGAACGGCTATATATATATCCATTGAAGCGTCCAATGTGACTGTAGATTTCGACGTTGCCAAACCTGATAAAAATTTACATCCTTTGCGTCACATCAAATATAAATCATATTGAATCGGGAAAACTGATTTGTATACTACAATGTAAACTTTAAATGATGGGGTATTCGCCCCGAGGTTCTTGAGCCGGATAACATTAAATTTTGACCCCGTGAAAACATGACCCCACGCGTCAATTCTCAATGTTGAAACTTGACCCAGGTCAATTTTCAACACTGAAAAATGCTCTATGGGTCGATATTCAACATTGAAAAGTGGCCAGTTAGGTCATTTTTTCAACAGGTTCAAATTTTAATATTACACCAGCAGCACACCGGGTAGGAGGCAATCGAAAACGCTCATGCAGTCGACAAACGCGGGTCAAAAACCATTAGAAACAGCGTTTTCGATTGCAAATTGTCCCCAATTTGCAATCGAAAACGCTGTTTCTAACGGTTTTTGACCCGCGTTAATCGATTGTTAAGAGCGTTTTCGATTGCCTCCTACCCGGTGTGAGCAGTGGCCCAAGATTTAGGTATGTGGCTAAATTAAAACGAGGCCTACAGAGACGAGTGGAAGCCTGGGCTTTTTGTAACAATACGAGACGCGTGGAAAATTTCACCTCAGTGTGAATTATGTTTAGAACTTGTACTCAACATTTCCCCAATCCTCAACAATAAGTAAAAAGGCTAAAGGTCACCTGAAAAAAATATGTAGGTAAAAGAATACACGTTGATGTTTTTCCGCCATTTTTGGAAAGGGGAACAACAACAATGTTAGTGACTTCCTATTTGCTTTCCTGGAAGATAAATTCCATTAAAATGGGGTCTGCGCTTAAAGGAAAGAACTGTTCTGCACGTGGGGGGGGGGGAGAAGGGGGGGGGGGGCAAGTTATTCTGTTTAACACTTGACTCTCGTTGAAAAGGGGGGCAAAAAATGAAAATGGCAGAGTTGTTTCCTTTGAAAGTATACCCATTCACCTTAGGGTAAAACATTGACTCTTATTTGTTAAACGTAACTTCTATCACTCCAACTTCAAAACGTTCAAGTATAACGTCACGACATGGCCGAGCTCAAAGCGATAACTGCTCTCTCTTTTGCTAGAGCTGTTGCCTGTATGACTTCAAAATGTGATAGATAGATTATGCGATGTACGAGTGCTTTCGTTAAGCCGACGTCAACATTAACTTTGCACTGCACGGCGGTCCTGAACGTTGAGTGACAGTAAATAATGAAAACCTAAAATATAACTGGCTTGATGCCAATACTTGAATCGGCATTTGGTTTGATGGTTTGTTGTTTGTTTTACTGAGTAATAATATTTGAGTTACGTCGAGCCGTCTCACAACGCGATAGTAGAAAGGAAAGATAGGGTTGAGACAAAGACGAGGCAGAGAAAATTATAATCCCACAGGACACCCAACCCCTCCGCCCTCCCCAACTCTCCGAGCCGATCTGTTGCAAGCATTTTAGTCTTGAAGATGTAGTTTGTCCCTATTCGAAAGTCCATCACACCAAACAGTGGCAGTCTGATGAAAGTCATTACTTAGCCAGTTAGGAACCATTTTAAAATGAAAAACTTGCTACCCCTGGACAATTTTAAAAGGCAAATGGTCCCTTCATTTAAAAGTTGTCTTCTGCATTACTTAGACAAGACACGTGAATTTTATTTTATTTATCTAGGGTTAGTCTAGAGTCGCAACTCGCTTTGTTTCCTTGAAACCTGTCAGAGCCCGTTCAATCGTGGATTGTCCGTTCGCCTGTACGTGGCGATCCCTTGCATACTTGGATAATCAGACTGCATGTCCCGTTTTACGTGCTGGATCTTTGAAAAATACAGGACCCGCGAAGGTCTCCATCTAGCACCTTTTCACAGGTGGGTGTCCCGTTCATACGTACATATGTACCTATCTCGTTCACACGTCCCGTCCCGTTTATATGTGGGTATCTCGTCCACACCTGGAGAAGCCATTCTAACAAGCAAAAATGGTCATACATGGAGGCCCTGTCAGACGTAGAATACATGTTCACACGTGCAGATCAAGTTTACATCTTGTTTGGTTCACCTATAACGGTTTCGTTCACTCGTGGTGAATCCTTTCCGACCATGGAGGACCCGGTCACTGGAGGAGATTCAATTCACATTATCTGTTTTATTTTTTGTTGTTTTCGTTGTTTTCATTGATGAACCGCCCATTTACATGCCAAGGTCTCGTTCACACATGGAAGACCAGTTCAGGCACGAAAGGCGTTACATGTGGAGATTCTAGAAATCACCTTTACCCTATGCAGAGAGTTTGGTACCCTCAGAATTTGACATGTGTCCTACCGAGCCGTCTAGCGCAGTCGGCAGCACGTCGGTCTGCAGATCAAGCGGTCGCGAGTTCGATTCCAAAGCCCGGCCCCTGAACAGTCGTGAAGATTGGTCATGAAATATTTTCTACGCTCATTCTCTCCCTTCCGCTGACTTAAAGGCAGTTGTGAGTTTGTTTGTTTTGTTGAGCATTTACGGCCAAGTAAACAGCTAAGGTCATGTCTAGGCGGTCAGTTAACCTACTCAAACAATTCCATGACACTGTTCCATGGTATGGCCCATGTTCCTTCTTTCGAATGTGTTCTCTGCTCTCGAAGAAGCTCTTTAAGATTTTAATTAGATCTCCTAAACGTTTAACCAGTACTTAGTTCACATACTTTCGCCAGTAAATGACAACTGCCCTTCTTGAATCAGCGGAAGGGAAAGAATGACGTTAGAAAATATTTCATGATCAGTCTCCACGAGCTTGTCTGGGAATCGATCTCAGGACCCCTTGACCTGCAGTCTGACGCGCTGCCGACTGCGCTAGCGGGCTGCCGGCAAGGGTAGTTGTCTGTTACTGGCGGAAGTATGTGCACTCAGTATTGGTAACCAGGTTAACCGCTTATTATGTCTAAGCCTGCCCAGACACAGTGTGACGGCAGATGAACTGACAGGCTTGTGGTCCCTCATCCACCTCGTTGAGGCGGTTCGGATGAGGGGTTTATTAGCAGATCTGACAAAAATTGTCACCCATTTCCCACTCGCATCTAGAACTCTGCAACTTATTCTCCTAATGTCGTCATTCTATTCTGAAGCTTTCTTCGAAGTGTTTTACATGCAATTATGTTGCATTTGGACCTATACCTCGGATAGTGGTGCTGGTCTTGTAAATCTATTGAGCGCTTTACACAAAGCATTGCTTAGCCGTTCGTATGAGCGTTCTTGTCATAAATTTCGACGTTTCGCTCTTCTATTCCAGATAATAATTTAAACCGAGGCCCCAATCAATCGATCGTACTCAGGCACGTTTTGGGGCTAGGTCGGATACCGATCCCAGGAACAACGTGCACACTATCTTTGAATTTGACACAGATGACAGACGGACTCGGGCACCCAGACGGTTCTATTATGGATTCGTTCCGCGGAGCCGCTGGGAAGGACCCGTTGTTGGAGGCATTGGGGAAAAATGTGTATGCTAGGTCACTATCGCAGTATATTTATATAGGCACTGTTAGGAGCTTACTAGAATTGGCAAAATATCCGATTTGCCCGCATGCTACGAAATTTTGCAGAACAATGAGAAAAATTGAAGGCTCTGGAGGTGATGAAAACTAATGAAACCATTCCATTGATAATTTCGTTTTCCTTTTTTTTTTTTTTTTTAATTTTTTTCTGGGTGCGGGGGGGGGGGGGGGGGGGGGTGGGGGGGGGGAGGAGAGAGAAGGAAAATAAAGAGCTGTAACGCGTTAAGATGTTTAAAAATATTTGCTTTCAGCCGGAGCCCATATACAGGTCCGACTCTCATACCATTGCACCAGGGTACTATATGTAGTTGTAGGATTTTTAAAAAAAAAAATATTTCTTTGTTTACGACAATGACAGCGGGAGGTAATTAGTTGTTTGGTCGTTTAGGTTTTCACGGCCCTTTGAGATAGTATTTCAGTCTATATCGAGCCGTCTCCCAGAGAGTAGGCGAGAAAGGAGAAAGGACAGATGAGCAAAAAACGTCCAAACAACCCTTCCCGTATCTACTGCAAGATAGCAAGCACTGCCGGTCCTTGCCCCAAAATAATCCAAATAAGTAGGACGCACCAGTACTGAAAGCTACCCATCACCATCGCCCGACCCGACCGCCCAGTCAACCCACTAGAGGTAGAAAACACTCCAAGGCTTTCTCGCCCTCGGAGGACTTTTCCACTCGAATTTTCATCCTACTCATGCTTGTTCCACTGGCTTGTTCAGCCATTTTCAACCCAAATGTCAATCACACAAATGAATAACAACAACTCATTTTAGTAAAGATGTACAACTATGCGCAACGGTGAAATACACGTGATTGGACACGGTTAAATAAATAACAAAGCGTGGCGGATCTAGCTCGTTTTCCTTTTTTGCTTTATTTGAAAAGAAGGGATTATGATTTATTATTTGATTACTATTCAAGAAAGAAACTGGAAAACTTTGTTCACGAACTTAGAGACCTTATATATGCCACCAAAGGTTTCTGAAGTCGGGAATTTCGTTTTCGCAAACTTGTCAGACAATCCGCCATCGTTAGTTTTTGGCATAGCGTTTAGTCTTTAGTCTTAGTCGCCTTAGTTGTACTAGTCCAGTAGAGAAGTTTCCCCTAAGATACCTACTACATAAACATAAGACATAAACATAACGAGATACGTAAAGCCAATACTACAGTAACTGCTCGTAATCGCATAGCTGTTTTTTTCATGCACATAAAAAGTTACAAGCTTTACCTGTGTTATTCTACCAAGGAAATTTCTCCTGCCCTTTTCATCTCGGTGTATCCTGGCGAATCCGGGACGAGAAGGTTGTACAATAGATTTGCGTTTTGGACATCCTGGGTATGTCGGGGTAGGTTATGGGATAACCAGTAGAGCGTCCGTGTTTACGGCTTTGTCCCTCGTCCCTCATGGTTCGGCGGTCATCAGGCTGGACAAACATTTAGGATTTGATGGTTCATTGTGTCTGTAAAATGCTTCCGCGTGTGTGGTTATTTTATGCTCATCTGAGCCAGAGGCTCATGGGAGGGGGGAGGGGTCTTATAGGATAGGCAGGCTCCGTCGTCCGTCCGTTAACATTTTCAAACAAGTATATCTCTAAAGCTACAAGGCCAGTCTCGATTAAATTTCATGTGTAGCATAATCGGGCAGGGGGAATGACTGTATAAGGGTTTGGGGCATGTTTGGCTGAAACTGTGGTAACCATGGGCATAGGCTCAGGGTGAGCTTTTGTGATCTCTCAGTGTCTGTCGTCCGTCGTGTGTCGTCCGTCGTGTGTCGTCAACAATTTGCTTTAAATGACATCTTCTCTGAAACCGCTACGCCTGGGGCTTTGTTTTTTTGGCATGAAGCATTGTCTAGTGGACCTCTAGTAAGACTGTTCAAATGGTGGCCCCAGGACCCAAAATGGCTCTGAGGCAGGGGGTCTTGGGTTCGAAACTAAAATATACTTAAAAATCTTCTTCTCCAGAGCTGCTTGGCTAAGATGCTTGATATTTGGAATGTAGCAATGCCTTGTAGTCTTCTACCAAAGTTGTTCAAATGGAGGCCCCAGGGTCTAAAATGGCCCCGGGGCAGGGAGTCCAGGTTTGAACCATAGAAATACATAGAAAAATATTAAAAAAACTTCTTCAGAACTGCAAGGTTCAGATGCTTAAAATTCGGTATGTAGCATGCCTAATGGTCCTTCACCATGTTTGTTCAAATGATGGTCCCAGGGTCCGAAATGGCCCCGCCCCAGGGACAACAGATATACATAAAAAAATATTCAAAAATCGTCTTCAAAACCGTTTAGTGCAGATGCTTGAAATTTGGTCTGATGCATTGCCTAGTAGTTCTTTACCAAGTTTGTTCAAATGGTGGCCCCAAGGTCCATAATGGCCCTGCGGCAGGGAGTTCTAGGTTTGAACCATAGAAATACATAGAAAAATATTCAAAAATCTTCTTCTTCAGAACCACTTGGCTCAGATGCTTGAAATTTGATATGTAGCATTGCCTACTAGTCTTTACCAAGTTTGTTCAAATGATGACCCCCGGGCCTAAAATGGCCCCGCCCTTGGGGTCCTGGGTTTGAACCATAGAAATTCATAGAAAAATAATCAAAAACCTTCTTCATCAGAACATTCTGGCTCAGATGCTCGAAATCTGGTATGTAGCATTGCCTTGTATTCCCTTATCAAGTTTGTTCAAATGATGGCCCCAGGGTCCAAAATGGCCCCGCGACAGGGAGTCCTGAGTTTGAACCATAGAAATATATAGAAAAATATTTAAAAATCTTCTTTCTCAGAACCACTTGGCTCTGATGCTTGAAATTTGGTATGATTGCCGGTTGGAATTCTACAAAGCTTGTGTAATGGTGGCCGTGGGATCCAAAATGACCCTGGGGCGGAGAGTCTTGGGTTCGAAATTATACTTAAAATCTTCTCCAGAACCCCTTAGTGTAGATGCTTGAATTTTAGTATGATGCATTGCCTAGGGGTCCTTTACCATTTTTGTTTCAAATGATGGCACCTGGGTCAAAAATGGCCCTGCCCCATGGGGTCCTGGTTTTGAGCCATAGAAATACATAGAAAAATATCTAAAAATCTTCTTCTTCAGAACCACTTGGCTCAGATGCTTGAAATTTAGTATGATGCATTGCCTAGTCGTCCTTTACCAAGATTATTCAAATGATGGCCCCAGGGTCTAAAATGGCCCCAATCCAAGGGGTCCTGGGTTTGAACCATAGCAATCATAGAAAAACATTCAAACATCTTTTTCTTCAAAACCATTTGGAAATGGTTGCAAATTATCAGGTTTGTTCAAATGATGATCCTAGCATGACCTTTAACCTCTTTGCTCAGGTGAGCGATTCAGGGCCTCTAGGCTCTCTTATATCATCTCAGGGTGAGCTATTGTGATCAGTCAGTGTCCGTCGTGCGTCGTCCGTCGCCTACAATTTGCTTTAAAAGACATCCTCTCTGGAACCGCTAGGCCTAGGGCTTTGATATTTGGTATGAAGCATTGTCTAGTAGATTTTTACCAAGTTTGTTCAAATAGTGGCCATGGGGTCCAAAATGGCCCTGAGGGGGTGTCCTGGGTTCGAAATTAAAATATACTTAAAAATCTTCTTCTCCTGAACCACTTGGTGCAGGTGCTTGACATTTGGTACGTAGCATTGCCTAGTGGTTCTTTACTAAGTTTGTTCAAATGGAGGCCCCAGGGTCCAAATGGCCCACCCCAGGGGCTCCTGGGTTTAAACTATAGAAATACATAGAAAAATATTCAAATATCTTCTTCTTCAGAACCACTTGGTTCAGATGCTTAAAATTTGGTATGTAGCATTGCCTAGTATATTCCTACAAAGTTTGTGTAAATGATGGCCCCAGGGTCCTAAATGGCTCATAGAAATATACTGAACGCCAAAAGAAACGCAAACAAAGTATGTACATGTACATTAAATTTGCAAAAGTAGCCAGCTGCTACTAATTTTTGTCTTGTTAGTTAGACGTGTCCATGCGTTTTTTGAGAAAAAGAATATCTAAAACCCTCAATATCTCTTACACTCTGAGAAAAACCAACACTTTCTGGATTGGGTAGAATTAAAAGTTACAAAAACAAGCAATCTTTCAGAGGTTATTTTCTCAACTGCAGAATCTTTGTGAATCACGATTTACGTGCGACTGTAAATCTCTTTATCAGAAGAAAATTTGCTATAATTCATTTTGTTCTTGGGCTGTCTTTAATTCTTCAAAACAAGACAAGGAAACTTAGAACGTATTGGCTATAATTTAAATGTTATGCGACAGTTTGCATGCTTAGTGATTAACCCAATCACAGTTGGAAACTTTGCTGCACTCTTTAATTGCACACCGGGGGGTCGGGCGTCAGACTCTATGATGGCCCCGACCTAAAGCTATATATTTTAGTTGGTTGGGACCAGAGCCTTTTTGTCTGTTGCTTGGTCCACCGGGGCTCAACTGGTGACCTTCTTTTGCTTCAGATTTCCAGTGGGGTTGTTTGGCAGGCCAGGGATCTCCACCTGTCAGACGGCCCGTTGTACCTGTTGAGTCCTCGTCTTTGCTTCTTCATGGTGTTGAAATTTGATTTATGTGTTTACCGTGATGATTCATAGACGAGTTAGAGGGTTATCATGCGAACCGAACAACCAACTAAATGTTTTGTACCACTTCAGAAACTGAGGGTGAGGTTGGGCCTGTAAAATCGATTTAAGCCCCCAAGTAATTCATTACTGACCGTTCCAAGGCGGTAGTTCTGTTGTGGTTCTCTGTTGCCTGGTTTTGGTGTCAGAGTTTCTGTGATGTTTTACCTTATGTATGTTCTTATTATTTTTGGTTCGGTTTGGGTTGCTGAGTGGCCACCTTTTGGGAACAAGCTGCTCACTCGGTTGGCCATATGTTCTCTGTATCTTGATTATTTGTAATCTTAGTTGTTTCCAACTATGGTTTGAGGGCTGGATTTGGATTTTGATTGTTTCAGTTCCTGGTCTTTGCATACTTTTTACTTTTAGGTATCAAGAAAGCTTAAACACACAGTTCACTTAACATAGGGTTTTCCATTAAACCTTCTAACTCTGATATTTTCAAACAGAAAAGGAAAAACTTTGTATCAGTAATGATACTAGTGAAATGCAACACATGAAATAATTTATAAAAGAAACTGTAGTGTGTAGCATAAACAAAGCCGTTGTCGGTCTTCAAAAATTACTATTTGTTTAATACAAAGGGAGGTTATTTGAAAATTGACTGATTTCATAGCACTGTCGTTTAATTAATAACCACAACATTCATATGAATTTAGCGTTTTTCTAACAGTTGCATATCAAAGACCATTTCTGGACATAATATGCTTTATTTGAAAAGGAAAGATAACTCTTGGAATGGAATTTAATGTTTTTCCAGAAAGTGAGATAACTCTTTTATGAAAAATTTTAATCATGATAGTTTCCTTGTGCACTGTAGTCGGTTGAATATCATAGTCTAAGCAATGATCGATTTGGACTTGCCTAGTGATAGTGCCGAGAAAAAAGAACATAAACTGTGTGCGATTCTTTTGGCGTTCAGTATACATAGAAATTTTTTTAAACATCTTCCTCTGCAGAACCACTTGGCTCAGATGCTTGAAATTTGGTATGATGCATTGCCTAGTAGACTCCTACAAAGTTTGTGTAAATGTTGGCCCTGGGATCCAAAATGGCCCTGCGGCGGGGGGGGGGGGGTCTTGGGTTTGAAATTAAAATATACTTAAAAACCTTCGTCTCCAGTACCACTTGCTGCAGATGCTTGAAATTTGATATGTAGCATTGCATAGTGGTCCTTTACCAAGTTTGTTCAAATGATGGCCCAAGGGTCTAAAATGGCCCCTTCCCAGGGGTCATGGGTTTGAACCATTGAAATACATAGAAAAATATGAAGAACCAGTTGGTTCAGATGCTTGAAATTTAGTAAGTTCTTGCCCAGTGGTCCTATACCAATGTTATTCAAATGATGGCCCCAGGGTCAAAATGGCCCCGCCCCAGGGGGTCCTGGGTTTGAATCATAGCAAAACATAGAAAAATATTCAAAAATCTTCTTCTTCAGAACCATTTGGAAATAATGCAAACTATCAGGTTTGTTCAAATGATGACCCTAGTTTGACCTTTAAACTTTTTGCTCAGGTGAGCGATTTAGGGCCTCTTGGCCCTCTTGTTTAAGAAACTTGCCGAAATGCTATATACCATTATAAATATTAATCAGACATCAAACAAGTATTCCCTTTAAGCATTTGTTTGGCTCTTTTTGGGTTTAACGGCTCCGAAGTTTGAGACAGTATTTCAGTCTATATCGAGCCGTCTCCCAGAGAGAGGGAGAAAAAAAGAGATATGATAGGCGAGGGAAAATGACGATTTCCATCCGCACCTACTGCAAGCACGGAGGCATTTGTCTTTCTTTTATCCAAATAAGAAGGACGCCTAGGCCCTGAAAGCTACCCAGCACCATCGCCCGACCCGACCATCCCAGAGGCAGAGAGAGAAGTGATATGGTAGGGGAGAGAAAAAAGGCCAAACAACCCCCCCCCCCCCACACCCACCGACACCTACTGCAAGCACAGAAGGCCCTTGCCCTACTTTTGTCCAAAAGTAGGACCCCTACCCCCACCTCTCTACGGCACTGGAAGTTACCCAGCACCATCACCCGACCATGACCACCCCATACAGAGTTAGGATTTCATGACTACTGATACATAGTAGCATATACATATGCCAATGTATTGGACAGAGGCATTGCCTGTATTTGTTCTCACCAGTTGGCGTGGAAATACAGCTATGTATGATAATCACTAAATTGTGGTGAATACAAAAATCTGCATAAAATTCGGAAACAACAACAGGTCTTCACAAAACTTAGTAGATGCCTTCTTTATGTTCTTTCGCACAATTTAGAATCTTAAAATGCAGGACTTGTTGATATAAAAAAGGTTTCATATAAGAAAAGGTCAAAGGGTAATTTTCTTTCTCAAAATTAAAAACAATAACATCGATATTGATCATGTATTTAGTCCAGAAGGTACATAAATACATTGAGAAGGGCGTCTCAGCAATTATAATTTTAATTCTTTCACACACTATCAGGTTGAGCGGATATAAAATAGTAAACTGTGTCTAAATGTTTTGGCAAAATTATGAATAACACACAGGGAAGTCTACTGTTTCAAGGTTGAAAATTTTCACTTACATACCTGTCTTTGTCATAGTAATGTAGTTTTTATACTGTATGTGTGATATATGTATACCCGCCTATCCTTTATTTAATACATGCATCCCGTATACATGCACCGTATAAATTTTCGAACATTGAGACAAAGCTACTATTTTTATCTATTCTACCTCACAATTTGAGAGCTTGAACAAATAATTGCTGGGACGCTCTTCTCAATGTATTGAAGTACCTTCAGACCTAAATACATGTGTAATAACGATGTTTTTTGTTTGTTTCTTTTGTGTGTGTGTGTGTGTGGGGGTACCCTTTGACCTTTCCTGATAAAAACACCTGTTTTGTCAGCACGCCACTCTTTATAGTTCACCTGAGCCAACGGCTCCGGGGGAGCTTCAGGATGGCAAGGTCCTGTCGTCCGTCGTCCTCGTCGTCTGTCTGTCCACAGTTTTAAACAACTTCTCCTCTGAAACCACTCATCCGTTTGTAAACAAATTTCAAATATAGCCTCCAGAGCTCATGGAAACGCAAAATTGTTCAAACGGTCCCGGTCACATGACCGACATGGCCACCACGCCCATATATTGTAAAAGCCTTTAAAAATCTTCTCCAGAACCAATGAACCGATGGCCTTGAAACTTGGTATGAAGCATTGAGTACACAAGTACTAAAAAGATTGTTAAATTGATGACCTTTTCTGGTTCTTTTATATGGAAAAATGCTAGAATTTAAGATTTTATGAGAATTGTAGAAGATTTTGGCTTAAAAATTGGTGAACATGTAATGTTAATGTTAATGAGTACATGACAATTTATGTGTACAAGAGGTCAATGTCATTCTTTGACCTTTGACCCTGGTCTCTCATATTTCGAACATCTCAAAAGTCACTGAGCCAGGTGTAATCAAATTTCATATAATGCTCCCGGGGATGAGGGAACAAACATTTGTTCAAATGGTCCAGGTCATATGACCAACATGGCTGCCACGCTCATAACCAACATGGCTGCCACGCTCATATATGGCAAAAAGTCATAAAGATCTTCTTCTCCATTAACAATTGACCAATGGTCTTGAAACTTGCAATTGGTATGTGACACCGAGTACTCAAGTAATACCAAGAGTGTTCAAATGATGACCTTGGTTTGACCTTGACCTTTTAAACATCTCCTCAAAAACCACTGGGCCAATGGCTCTGGTGAGCGATTCAAGGCCTCACAACCCTCTTTTTTATATTCTAAACATTAGAGAACAAAATATAAGAAGACATTTTTACGGCAAGGTCAAATATGGAAAAATGCAAGAACTTTAGATTTTATGGGAATTGTTGAAGATTTTGGTCTAAAAATTGGTATATACAGTCATCTTAATGAGTAAATGAAGTTTTGTGAGTACAAGAGTTCAAGGTGATTCTTTGACCTTTGACCATGATCTCATATTTCCACAATTTCAAACACCTTCTGTAAAGCCACTGGGCATAGTGTAACCAAATTTCATATAGAGCCTTCAGGGGTTGAGGAAACGAGATTTGTTCAAACGGTCCAGCTCATATAACCAACATGACCGTCATACCCATATATGGCGAAGCATATAAAGATCTTCTTCTCCAGAACCAACTGACCAATGGCCTTATAACTTGGTATGTGAGATCGAGTACATGTACTCAAGTAATACCAAGATTGTTCAAATGATGACCTTGGGCTGACCTTGACCTTTTAAACATCTCCTCCAAAGTCACTGGGCCAATTGCTCATGTGAGAGATTCAAGGCCTCATGGCTCTCTTGGTTTGTATTCTAGACCTTAGAGAACAAAAATTAAGAAATCTGCTATTTTTCGGGGAGATGCATTAATTTATTATAGTTTTATACAGATATTTGTATTTACTATACTTCTATACAGACATTTGTATGAACCACAACTCACCCACTTAACTTTACAATTTCTTCTCTTTGGCCTAATTTCATGAAAATGTACATCATGTCAAGATTTCGAGAGCAGCGCTTTATCTCAGAGGCCTGTTAGATTTCATATTACATGTACCAAACTTCTCCAACTCACTTTTCAACAAACAATGTTCCGGTGATGCACTGTAATAAAAAATGATTCCGTGTCAAATTTTCAAGATCAGTCTTTCATCTCGTTTCCATAATCTCATGTTTCAGTAGTTATAAGCTCAGGGGAGCTACTTAGGCCCAACTGGTGTTAGTGTTACTATACTGAGAGACTTTAGAAACGCACCAGTTTGTAGCTTTGGATATGTCAGAAAAATAAATTTTTGTTTCATACAGCCATCAACTATTGTAATTTTGGTTTATTCCAATTTTAACCGGGAACACAAGCTTTCAAAATGAATGCAACATTTGGCTTTAGAATATTCCTAAAGGGAGATAAATTCGCATTAATCCAGTGATGATTGAAGCGTGATTTTCAGTTTGCTGCAATTTCGTTACTGTTGATCAGATTTGAATGACATAAAAATCAGAGATTATTCATTGTTCATGCTTTGTGTTCTCTTTTTATCGGTTACATTTCTTTCTTTTCATGGTCATTTTGCAAAGATTAAAACTTTTTGCACAAAAACCGGAAGTGAACATAACAGACATTTGAATAATTACTCAAATTTGCTTTGAACTGGTACATTAAGACATACTCTCATGACCTGGGTAGGTGTACAGTCAATTGGTCGGCTTTTAAGTCGGGCATCTCCAATTTTTGAACTGTATCCTATTATTTTTTTTAAAAAATCTAATTTTCGAACATCGATATAACACTTTTTCAAGGATCTTTGCCATTTTTCATTGTTTTACAGTGTGTGGTAATCATTCAGATGCATAAACATTAAAATTTGACAAAATGTGAATTCGTTAAAACATTATGCGAAAAAGTAACAAAATTTCCATTTTCTCGAAATTTCTATGCATGGTTGCACACTCTCTGTAAGCGTTTGCAGACTTAAAGAACTCAACCATGCTAACTCGCACGCGTGCTCAAACGTTTCCAATATTGCAAACTCTGGGTAAAATATAGAGGATCTTACATGAGTGTTCATGTATTATTGAATTTATTAAACGAGTAGGGGAAAAAGATAACATGCGAGGCTTTGCCGAGCATCTTATCGGTTTTTCCAAAGAGTTTAATAAATTCAATAATACAGGAGCATGAATGCAAGATTCTATTTATCATATGACACTAAAATCCCATGTTATTAGCGAAATTTGCACTAAAACGTCACGATTTGGCCATTGCAAAACGCGACGTTTTATGGACGTCAACGTATAACGTTACGACGTAATTTGCATTTAAGGTGAGGTGGGAGTAATTCAGCGCCGCCGTGCGGCAGTTTCCGTCACTACGCTACGTAATGACGTCGAACGTTCCATTTGATAAAAACAAGATGGCGTCAACGTTAGCCGCTTCTGTGATCACTTTATGGTCTGCTCACAAAATGCAAGGAGGCTAAGCGCTGGGCGAAATTTAAAGGAAGTAGAAAGTGCCGTAGAGGAGAAACTGAAAAAGATAGTTAGTACTACTTGTGGGATATTTGACAGTTTCTTAACAGTTTATGAGACGGAGTTCGCAGCTTTTGAGTTAGAAAGTGCCGTAGAGAAGAAACTGAAAAAAATATAGCTAGTTTTCAGTGGGGAGAAAGCTGTTCTCGGACAGTTCCTCATTAGTTTGTTAGATGGAGTTCGCAGCTGTTGAGTTGCAATAACAAAGCCTCGTGAAATTGAATCCAGAATCGCACAATGAAGAGTCAGATCACTGTCTACACTTCTACCACATACTTAGCAGTTAACATGGTAGCAGCCATAGACAGTCGTTATCATACCACCCACACTTTAAATACTAATCAGCATTTAGCAAAAGCTATGCCAAATTTCAGTTATATAAAAAATTCTTAGACTGTCCCTAGCATTTGAACACCGCCAGGCAGCCTTATTAACGTCGACGCAATGTCGTCAGAATCTTTTATCGACGTTGATACGATAATTCAACATCTGTTCTGTCAATAAGCTAAAAACATTGTGGCGTTTCTTTTTCTTTGCCTTTCTTTCACTTTTCTGTTTTTCATTTCTTATTTCTGTTTCAAGTGTATATCAAAGTATCTCCTGGACGCTAAAGTCAGTCAAAGCTGCCTATCATTTTTAAACACACACACACAGAGAGATAGAGAGAGAGAGAGAGGAAAGGGAGAGAGAGAGAGAGAGAGAGAAAGAGAGAGAGTCGACGAGGTCCAGTCGTTGGACCGCTAGGTAACCGTGCAGAATATTATAGGCCCTTTCTTGGGTCGGGTCAGGAACTGGGAAACTTGACTCGCTTACACTGTACAAAAGCCAAGTGGACAACGGAATTGTTCAAATGTCATAACACGTGGAAGCCCGCCCCAACTCGGGTGCCCGTCAACTGTCTCGGGTGCCCGTCAGCTGTATAGGAGGGCATAGTGGCAATGCTTTCGATTTTTTTAAATTAAAAATACTAAGTTAATAGGCCATGAGCCAAATATGGTTTACCTCCCCCCCAGGGGGAGTTTTGTAGACCATATTTTTCTTAAAGCCCAGCATCTTAGAAGTATTTTGCAGCATGTTAGCCCTCTGGCGAGTGGGGCGTTAAGCTGTAACAGCCTGTTACAAACGTTACCCATTAAAAAATAAACATAAAATAAATATTTTCAAAAATTATAAAAAAATAGAAGTCACTTTCCTATGTTCAAAATTGTAGTAGAGTCTAATAGAACAATCAAGTAGCTAAAAGTTAGGATGTTTGAAAGGTCACTTTAGCCTACATGGTGTAATATACGTGATATTTGTCTTTACACTCCATTAAAATTGCTATTTCCATCCAAAATACTTTCTTTTTGTAAGTTATTCCTTTTATATTAGACCATATGTTTGTTACTGTATTAAAGACAATTTATTGGTCTTTTCAGATCTGCAAAAATTATTTTCCTATCTTGTATACTTTGGGAGAAATAAGATGTTGAACACAGTACCCCCTTATAAATGTTCCGTATTACAATTATCACTTTCTGTATAATTCAAGTGCTTGAACTACACTGTATGACTTAAAATACAATAGTAAAATGTAACATTGAATATGCCAGCCTATCTAAACAGCAAGGAGCAGTTCCACAATATTTTGAACGCATTTCAGTCGGCCATAATGATCGATTATATACGTTACCGAGGGCTATTTTTGTTAAACTCATATAATTTGAAGATAGAATCATTTTATTTTTGTTGGTAGCAGTTTCTTCATGAAAGAATCTTTTAATATTAAAGAAAAATGCATTCTGGTTTATTTTCTGTGATAAGCTATTACTAGTAGTAACGTAAATAACATTATCAATTAAAATATTTCATTATAATACCTTTAATCAGTTTTTCCCACTGTCACATAAAAAACAATAACACATATAAGTCTGGGTGTTTTTATGATATATTTTGTACTTGGACCTAGCAACACTTCTCTCAGTTATACCTTTTAGGGATTCATGAGGTGTGTTTTATACGTGATCAAACATAGTATACTTCAAATTGTAATGTTAAGGGCATTGACATATTCTACTCATGTAAAACGGTTTTTTGCTGTTTACTTTGTTATTATATCAAAAATAAAAGTATTTTATAATGGCATTGCCCTGTTTGTTTCTTTTACAATTTATACATTTGAGTTCTAAAGACAATAACATACGTGAAATTTTGTTATATACAACTAAGAAAAGAAAAAAAGAAAAGAAAAAAAAAAGAAAAGAAAAAAAATAGATAAACAAAATACCACATCAGAAAAGATAAAAAAGATACAGCCACAGCTAAGCCAGCATATAGGGCGCAAATAAAATGATATACAATCAGTTTGATAACATTAAAAGCTAAGTGCTTTTGACGTGATGAGTATAAAATTATTAAATAATCTGTAATTAACAATGCAAAATGGAGTACCACCTTGATTATTGACAGGATTTGGTATAGTTTTTACGTGCACACTGAAAAAACTATAAAACAGAACAGTAAACGTGAAGTTTGAAAACTTAAGCCAAATACAGTTCTGCATCAAAGCTAATGTAGATATTTGCTGGCATGGTATACTTTTGTAAGACTATCGTATATTTTACGTTACCAGGAGAAACAACATTGCTGAGTTACAGTTAAGAAACAAACTTTTGAAAATAATTAATGGTAGTGTCAATAAATTGCTTTATTTAGTTCATTTATGTAACTAACAATAATATGTCAACCAGGAGTTTGGGAGAATAGTATCAGAAACATTTAATATAGAAAAGAGACACTGGCAGTTTACTAGTCTACTGTAGCAATCTATAAATGCTATGTTTAAGATGATCTATATTTCTATGTTTTTGTTTCTTTCTCTTTAAAGTCTAACTACATTCAATCATCTCTTAAAGAATCTAACTACATTCAACCATCTATTAAAGCATCTATTCACCAAAGAACATAAAGATAAGTTTAGTTGGACAAAAATGTTTTTTATTTCCAGGGACAGTGTTTCAGTAGCTCTGCACACATAATGAAATGGCAAATGAAAATGACAGAATATATCAATGTTTGTCATCGCTGTTCAGATATTTATGAGCAAATCTTAGTTGTTCTCCTTCAGAATGTATTCGCCTACACTGTAGTTACGCTTTGCAGCATAATATTGAGGGGGAAAAAAAGAAAGACCGAACAAGTAACGTATACAACGTATTCATTGTGAGTTTATGGATTATTCATTTCTGATATCCTTAACTAGTAATACAGTATTTCTAAAGAGCAAATAATCAAACAATAGAAATAGTACATACCTATACATGTCAAGGAAGGGCTAACTTAAATAACTTACTGCATTTGATCTCTGTGACCTTGTATTACCATATTGTTTACCTTTTAGCAACAAATATGGTTGAAAACTGCTCATTTATGATACCTTACTGCTTATCTTATCATCTTTGTCCAAATACGTTAAATATTGTTAGAGAAAACAGCATTTTGGCAATATCCTAACGACAATTTTAGTTGCTTACATATTGAAAAGTTGTCTGACTGAAATTTGTATTTCGTAACACCTTTAGTCCTTGATAGTACAACAAGTGGGAATAAAACCATGGGGTTTGCGAAATTACCTGACCAGTTTAATATTTGTAGCAACTTAATGAAAAATAAAACTCTGAACAGGCTGATGACAAAATGTTGTATGCTTTATAAAGTATGTCACTTTCTGTCAACCTTAAATTTTCACATTGTTAATAGTTTGTAATGTATTTGATGGCTGGGAGCTGCATAAACAGATCACGTAGATCACAAATTAACATGTAAGTTATGATCACGGGAGCCACACATATTTGCTAACCTATATATAGCAGTTACTGTCCAAAGAGGCTCGTGGCTGACGATTCGACTGACAGCATAGCAAAAATGGTGTTAATCCCTGTTTGCAGAGTTGGTACTGCTTTTGATTGCCTCGGCTGGCAGTCACAGTTGCATATTTGTATGTAGGGTAATTGAATGGCTCAGCCAACATCACAGATAGCGAAATTGGTTTTATCCCCATCATGATGAGAACCTAAATATTAATCAGTTGCAGCATATATCAATTTATACTTATTACATTCTATGCATAAAATTAAAAAAAAAAAAACATTTTTATGAAGTCACTTTTAAGTGAAACTGAATTGAAGGCAAAGTCGAACTGCTTCAGCTATAACAATCTATATGCGCCTTGCTGAGCTCTTGTGTATTTCAAAGAGCTAAATTTGCCATCTGACTACCAGTGGTAAGCTAATACTACAGCAATGACTAATTCATATCGCCCGGGAACTAAATTTTTGATAACAGATGACTCACAAATCTTATCCCCCTCGACATATTACAATTATGTAACATAACGTTACTGTTAGATTGCTTTTCAAATATACACTATCTGATGTTTTTTTAATAGTTTGAGGACACATAACATTGGCGTTTCTTCATATTTACATATACAACAGTGTCTACTTAAGACATAATACAGATAACAATGAAAATAGAATGCAGCTGATGTTGGCTTTCTTAGCTCTTCTCGTCATTTTTTAGGTTAAATTCTTCAAATACAAGATACTTTCTGTCCACATTTAATATATCCACTGCTCACTGCTGCCTAACTAATTTAAGCTGGGCATGAATCAAAGAAGATTGATGGAACACGTATAAACTTCAGTCCACCAATTCAGCGATTTAGTCTGGTTGTTTTTCCCCCGATTTTTTGTTGTGGTTATATACGTTACATATTCATCGTGACTGCTGACAAGTTTTGCAAGACTTTAGTTTGTTTGTTTTTTATACTAGAATAATGAAACAGTCATATATATGACAATAACTTTTCTCTTCACTTCAATTCTTACAATTTGCTCCATATATTACATGTATTTAGACACTGAAGGGGAAAAACGTCAAATACAATGTAAACTACGTTATACGGTTTAGTCAACTTATCCTTGGCCATGTCAATTACCTTGAAACAGCGATTTATGTACTAGCAGACAAAACCCAACATTATTTAGGGCGAATACTAACATGTGTATACCAATGTGTATTTTCTATTAAAACGTGAATATGTAAATTTGGGTAGTGTAGTTGACGTTGACGTTACACGTTAACGCCCCAACGTACAGAGGGCTAACATGTGTCATTTTGTTTCTTATATAATGTAGTTTCAGAATATCATAGGGTACAAAACTCCCTCTGGGGGGGGGGGGGGGGAGGGGGGTCTATGGTCAGCTCAAGGTCTATAAGACGGATTACGCAGAGATTTGGAGAAACGTATTACATCTGCCTTCATCCTGCACTTTCCAGACAATGACAATCATGAGTGATGAAAGTTCCAGACAAATTTTGCCGGTAGCCTACAAAAAGCGATAGTTGATATGTGGCGCGAAAAGTTAAGTAACGTAAACGTCACCATGCGCAACGTCAACATTTTAGTCTAAAGAGACGGCAGGCCGGGCATTTAATGCCTTTTAACTCAAAAGTTAAGTCGGCGACCTACTATTTTTATTGCTTTAATGTGAACTTCTATCATTGGGTGATACTGTGTTAGTTTTTGAAGAAAAAAATGTGTTTTGTTTTCTCAGAATGAAGGTTTTTATCCAAGAGGTACGAGCAAAAAAGTGCATTTTCCATAGAACGCCATTATAGCGTCGGGTCGAAAAAGTGGAAATATTGACGTTTTCGAGGTCAGATATCTTAAAAACGACATCGGCGACCCCCTTTTTTATTACATTTTCTGAAAGAGGGACTGAAAATGTACAATATAAGGAAGTATGAATAAAATCATGTGTTTTGTCAATTATTCCCACCTCACCTTAATGCATGGCTTTATTACACTCTCAGATGCGACGTCATATGATAAAACATGATACACAATGGTGCGTTTTTAAAGTCCCTCAGTATATATATGGGCATTGCGCCATATTGCAACCTTCCATATATTCGTTCATTCCTCCAAACCATAGAGGCTCCATATAAAATTGGCTTCATTTGGGGGAGAAATGTTTGAACGAAATATATGAAATAGTTGAAATTGAAACGAATTTGTTCAAATTTTGTATCAATGCTTGGATTTTCAAAGGGTTTTCATTTAGCAACAATTATGACAATAAAATGAGACTTTATTGTTCTCATAGCATATCTATAATAACCATATTATGTACATTCACAAGTAAGTAAAACCACGACAAATGTGCTCTAACGCATGTCCGAACAGGGACGGTTCAGTTCAGTCTGAGGATATTTGGAGATTGTTCTTCGCAACAACAGTGTATAGATACTGGGGAATCAGTGTCTTGTCCATTCTCACATGCCGTAAAAGTATATTTTCTCTTGTGACATACTCACCATACAGAACATATTTCGGCTCCTCAATGAGGGCCCCTAGGTCAAATGGTGCATATGGGAGACTATTTTATAATAATTATTATTCATGAAAATATATTTAACCTTCTAGGTAAGGCTTTTGTCACGAGTTAATGAAGGGCTACAAACCAACATATGTTCTTTCTGAGAATTCGCCCAAAATCGTGCTTGAGCCCTCATTAGGACCTCCATACTGGCGTGCTTGTTTTGGGTTACAATATAGAGGTGTTTAAGGAATTCTACAATAAAGCATGTTTTGGTCTCTCATTAGAAGCGCATTTGTCCTTAGCCAGAGAGGAATTATGATGTGTGTTTGATTTGGAATTGAAATCAAACTGGGACCAGTCCGAACAGTCCGATCACAGCAGTAGTCAGACAAAACAGATGTCCTTATAAAAAAGGATATGCCAGCAAAGTCCTTTATTGTCCAGTTTGAAATAGTCAGGGTAAACAGAATGGATCTGCTACATAAAATGAAGAATTAGCAAGGAAAAAGGGCATGACATTTGAATGGAGGCGATTTAACAAGACAATTAGTCTCTATATTCCAGCTCTAACTTAAAACTACAACTATATTCCAGTTTTTACAGCTCTGGTTAACTATGTATGTACATGGGCTGTTACGAAACGGAAAAAAGTCATTGTTACAAAACGACTAATGACTAAGTCGGTTGGTAACTATGACTCGTTTTCGTTTCGTAACAGCTCTTTTTCGTTTCGTAACATCCTTGAAACACAGTTAACCCGGTGTGAATTATACACCGTGAACAACGTGTCTAAATCGGACTAACGTCTTGCACGCGTTTACTATTGTTATGACTGACCTGTTGACCTTCCGCGTTCTGCGAAAGTAAATTTCTTTTGGCATAAGTTAGTGTCCAAGTTACAAGACATAAATGTTCATGCTTCTCAAATATTTTGTCAGTTAATCCTAGTGATGACCTGTGTGAACGGTAATTTAAACAAATTTGCTTTTCTCTAGAACTCCGGACACACAGTAATAAGAATTAGCCATTTTCACTCCACTAAGTTTTATACAAGAAGGTGAAGTTGGTTTGTTTTTTGTTTTTCGCTTTTCATTTTTCGCTTTTCGTTTTTCGCTTTTCGTTTTTCGACATTCAACTCCTATTTTAACATTCGCACTGAAGCCGAATACCGAATTTTGACATTCGAAATCCTATTTTGACATTCGAATTCAGACCAAATGTGGTATTTTGACATTCGAAATCCTATTTTGACATTCGCACTGAAGCTGAATATCGAATTTTGACATTCGCACTGAAGCTGAATATCGAATTTTGAATTTCGAAATCCTATTTTACCATTCAAACGCAGGCCGAATATGGTATTTTGACATTCGATTGATTGATTGATTGGTTTGATGCTTAACGTCCACGGTAAACAACTATGGTCATGTCGGGACGGTCAGTTAAACTAACCACACTATTCCTGGGCAGGCTTAGGTCTCCTAAGTGGTTAAGCAGTACTGAGTGCACATACTTTCGCCAGTAACTGACAACTGCCCTTCTTGAATCAGCGGAAGGTGAAACGAAAGTATGTGGCCAGACCGGGTTTCGAACCCAGGACATCTGACTTATGAGTCAGGTGCCCTACCGATTGCGCTACGCGGCCCGGCTTGACATTCGAAGTCCTATTTTGACATTCGCACTGAAGACGACTATGAAATTTTCACATTCGAAATCCTTTTTTGACATTCAAACTCAGGCCGAATCTGGTTATGGACATTCGAAATCCTATTTTGACATTCGAATTCAGGCCGAATATGGTATTTTGACATTCGAAATCCTATTTTGACATTCGCACAGAGGCCTGATATCGAATTCTAACATTCGAAATCTCCTATTTTGACATTCAAACTCAGGCCGAAAATGATATTTTGGCATTCGAAATCCTATTTCGACATTCGCACTGAAGCCGAATATGGTATTTTGACATTCGAAATCCTATTTTGACATTCAAATTCAGGCCGAATATGATATCGTGATATTCTAAATCCCATTTGAAAATTCGCACTGAAGCTGAATGTCGAATTTTGACATTCGAAGTCCTATTTTGATATTCGAATTCAGGACGAATATGGTATTTTGACATTCGAAATCCCATTTTGACATTCGCACTGAAGCCGAATATCGAATTTTGACTTTCGAAATCCGATTTTGACATTCGAATTCAGGCGAAATATATTTTAACCCTCGAAATCCTATTTTGACATTCGCTCTTAAGCCGAATATCGAATTTTGACATTCGAAATCCTATTTTGATATTCGAATTCAGGACGAATATGGTATTTTGACATTCGAAATCCCATTTTGACAGTCGCACTGAAGCCGAATATAGAATTTTGACATTCGAAATCCGATTTTGACAATCGCACTGACGCCGAATATCGAATTTTGACATTCGAAATCATATTTTGACATTCGAACTCAGGCCGAATATGGTATTTTGACATTCGAAACCGTATTTTGACATTCGCACTGAAGCCGAGTATCGAAGTTTGACATTCGAAATCGTATTTTGACATTCGAATTCAGGCCGAATATGACAGTTTGTCATTCGAAATCGTATTTTGACATTCGGATTCAGGCCTATTATGATATTTTGACATTCAAAATTCTATTTTGACATTCGCGCTGAAGCCGAATATCGAATTTTGAACTTAGAAATCCTATTTTGACATTCGAATTCAGGCCGAATATGGTATTTTGATATTCGGAATCCTGTTCTGACATTCACTCTGAAGCCGAATATCGAGTATTGACATTCGAAATCCTACTTTGCCATTCGAACTCTGGCCGAATATGGTATTTTGACATTCGTTATCCCAATTTGACATTCGCTCTTAAGCCGAATATCGAATTTTGACATTCGATATTCTATTTTGACATTCGAACTTATGCCGTATATAGTATTTTGACATTCGATATCCTATTTTGGCATTCGAATTTATGCAGAATATGGTATTTTGACATTCGAAATTCTATTTTGACATTCGCACTGACGCCGAATATCGAATTTTGACATTCGAAATCATATTTTGACATTCGAACTCAGGCCGAATATGGTATTTTTCATTCGAAAATCCTATTTTGACATTCGCACTGAGGCCGAGTATCGAATTTTGACATTCGAAATCATATTTTGACATTCGAACTCAGGCCGAATATGGTACCTTGACATTTGAAATCCTGTTTTGACATTCGCTCTGAAGCCGACTATCGAATTTTGACTTTCGAAATTCTATCTTGACATTCGAATTCAGGCCGAATATAATAATTTGACATTCGAAATCCTATTTTGACATTCGCACTGAAGCCGAATATCGAATTTTGAACTTCGAAATCCTAATTTGACATTCGCACTGCAGCCGATTTTAGAATTAAGACTTTCGAAATCCTATTTTGACATTCGCACTGAAGCCAAATATCGAATTTTGACTTTCGAAATCCTATTCTGACATTCGAATCCAGGCCTATTATGATATTTTGACACTCGAAATCCTATTTTGACATTCGAATTCAGGCCGAATATGGTATATTGACTTTCGAGATCCTATTTTGACATTCGCACTGAAGCCGAATATCGAATTTTGAACTTCGAAATCCTATCCTGACATTCGAATTCAGGCCGTATATGGTATTTTGATATTCGGCTTCAGTGCGAATGTAAAAATAGGATTTCTAATGTCAAAATACCATATTCGGCCAGAGTTTGAAGGTCAAAATAGGATTTCGAAATTCAAAATTCGATATTCGGCTTCAGTGCGAATGTCAAAATAGGATTTCAAATGTCAAAATATCACGTTCGGTCTGAATTCGAATATCAAAATAGGATTTCGAATGTCAAAATATCATATTCGGCTTCAGAGCGAATGTCAAAATAGGATTTCGAATGTCAGAATTCGATATTCGGCCTCTGTGCGAATGTCAAAATAGGATTTCGAGTGTCAAAATACAATATTCGGCTGAATTCGAATGTCAAAATAGGATTTCGAAGTTCAAAATTCGATATTCGGCTTCAGTGCGAATGCTAATATAGGAGTTGAATGTGGAAAAACGAAAAACGAAAAGCAAAAAACGAAAAGCGAAAAACGAAAAACAAACCAACTTCACCTTCCTGTTTTATACTACCTATCAAAGGCATTTAACATGACCCTGCTGCCTTCGAAGCGATCTGGTTAATGCCTTGTTTTCCCGTATTAACCTTTGAAGCTTAGAGGAATCATTAAAATGATCATGAGTTGACAAAAATAGAAAGAGCTCCGCTGAGCGGGGCAATATACATCCGTTGGGGCTTAAAGTTGGAAAGAAAAAAGAGATGAAAGAACTGAAAGTAGGGTTATAGTTCTTTTTTTCTGCATATCGGCTGATATTTGAACAAACTGTCATGAAGAAATCTTAAACGGTTTTAAAGATATGGAGCAGACATGAACTAATCTGAAATTACTATACGAAAAATACAAAGGGACATAATTCCATCAAAACTTAAAGTAGGGTTATGGTTCTTTTTCTCTGTACATTGTCTGATGATGCTTCATATTTGTGTAAACTTTTATGAAGAAATCTTATACGGCTTTCAAGATATGGAGCAGACAAATAATGTTACCTTTTGAACTTAGACCTTTAATTGTGACCTTAATCTTTGTCGGACATTGTTGAAATACAAGTTCTCACGTTGCCTCAATACGATGAACATTTGACTCAAGTTTCAAAAAATCTTTCAAAGGGTTAAGGAGGTATGGAGCAGACATGAATTTAATACAAAATTTCAACACGAAAAATACAAAGGGGCGTAATTTTGTTAAAAGTGAAAGTAGGGTTATAGTTCTTTTTTCTCTGCACATTGCTGAATGTGCTTGATACTTATACAAACTTTTATGAAGAAATCTTAAACGGTTTCCGAGATATGGAGCGGACATGAAGCCTATATGAAATTACTATACAAAAACAAACAAACAAAGGAAAATAATTCCGTCTAAACTGAAAGACGGGTAACCGTTATTTTTTTCCTCTGCACATTGTTTGATGGTGCTTTATACGTATTGAAATTTTCATGAAGAAATCTTTAATGATTTTTGAGATATGGAGCGGACACAAAGCTCATATGAAATTACTTTACGAAAAATACAAAGGGACATAATTCCATCAGAACTGAAAGTAGGGTTATATTTTTTTTCTCTGCACATTGTCTGATGGTGCTTTATATTTATACAAACTTTCAAGTAGAAATCTTAAACAGTTTTTGAGATATCGTGCGGACACGAAGCTAATATGAAATTACTATATGAAAAATACAAATACAAAGGGGCATAATTCCGTCAAAACTGAAAGTAGGGTTATGGTTCTTTTGAGATATGGAGTGGATGAGAAAAATTACCTTTTGACCTTTGACTTCTAAGTGTGACCTTGACCTTTGTCGGGCATCGTTGAAATATAAGTTCTGCACATCGTCTCGATAAGCCAAACATTTGACCCTAGTTTCAAGAAAATCTTACGGAGTTACGGAGATATGGAGCGGACACGAAAAGTTAATAAACAACCCAGTAGACAGGCAACGTTGAGTCGACTTTGAGTCAACGTTGTTCAGCGTTATGACACTGACCCAACGTTGCTTCAATTTTAATTCCTCGTTTTGTGCACGGTGAGCTATTGTTTTTATAGTTGTGCCAAAGCCGTCAACATGGACTTTTGCCCGGGCGAGGCGTGGCGCCATGACGTCCCAATGACACTGATGCGACGTCATGTTAACGTTGTTCTGGCGTCGTATGCTTGTTGGATGTATCAGTCATATTTGGGTACAATATGATTTCGAATATGGTAATTTGATAGATGACGGTTCTTTATGTTAAAAAACTCTCCTAAACTAAGGCTGTCTGCCCATCTTTCCCCTCTTCCCTTCTTTTTTACAGCTACATGTATCTTCATGTGAAATGCTGCGCCATGCAGTGCAATGCAGTAATATTTTAGCTATATTTTGGGACGTTGTCTCATCTATCATGCATTATGACCTGAGATGGAAATAAAGTTTTGTTCTGTTTTGTACAGGACAGAAGTGGGGTTTAGTAAGTTTATGGAACACGCATGTCTGCATAAGTATCAGACTTAATATAAGGGTTTAAGAATTACCTTTACTGTGTGAAGGTTAAGGACATATGGCCTTTGCCTAAAATGATCTCGAAAGTATGTGTCTGTATGTATGCTTGTATATCATACGCTTGCGTGCGTGTGTGTACGTGCGCACACGCATTTGTTTGCATCACAGGAGAGGAAAAACGTCATTGCTTAATTGGGACTCGAAGCCCGGGCATCTCGCATACCATGCGAGCACTCTGCCAACCAAGCAACAGAACGTCATGGGTGACCGTTCGCATTTCCACCCTGCGAAATTAGATTCGTCCCAAATCTGCAAGGAATCACGGTGGAACCGACGAAACAAGCACTTTTTTTATACCGATGACCCTAGTGTGGAACCACAATGGTCATCAATGCCAAAGAGAATGAAAACCTCATGGTCCGACCGGGAACGAACTCATCCCACCTCCTGCCCACCGTGCGAGCTCTTCGCAAACCGAGCCACACGGCCGACCCTTTGACGGACACACGGTGCCAAGTGCGTGCAACTATGGTTACGTACCGCTGAGCCACTTGGAGATCGTCGTTAGAAGAATTGAACTGAACCGAACACGGCCGATCCCGATGCGTGCGGGCGCGTGTGTGTGTGTGTTGATAATTAAGTTTGGAATACTATGATTGCTTAATTCCATTTTTTCTTGTAAGCTCAATGGCTTTTCGAAGACCATCTTACGAAGTTTTTTTATAATCATCGTTTCTAGTCCTGTAGGCTATTTCTTTGATTTTTTCCAGTATAACATCCCCGTCAAAAATTCTAAAGATAAGCAGATGGGATCAGAGAGAGACAGAGAGTTAGATGGAGGGACGCGGCGTATTTGGTCGACCAAATTGGTCTATGAGAGGCCGAAGTTAGAGGTGTAAAGGTGGGTTTACACGATGACACATGTTGCATGACACGTGCCATGCAACCATTTTGTCGAAAGAAGGCTATGCTTCGACATGTTGCATGCAAAAGATTTTAGTCATTTGAGATATGGTTTTCGGGTGTTTACACGGTGACACGTGTTGCATGATATACATCATTTTGTAACTTGTAAACCCACCTTAACATCAGGTTTGGTAAAAATACATCAACTTTAAGGGTTGTTACCTGTACATTCATTCGATACATGTACTTCAGGAACCAGCCATAAAGTAAAATGTAGAGGTTTTACAGTTCCTCGTGGCCATACGGGCAGTGGGGGATAGAGGCCCACTGTATCTGGGACGGAACATATGAAAGGAGGTGGCTATCATTCTCCTTTCGCTGCCTCATCTTTCCCTGATTCGGAAAAGGTACCCATTTATAGCTGGGTTGACAGGGATCTCCGGTCGCCGGCTGGCACAACCCGGTTTCGAACTTGCGACCCTCTGCACCACAACCGCGTCGCTCTAACAATTCAACCACGGCGCCTTTCTAAAATGTGATTCTCTCTTTTCTCTCTAATTTTTCGGAGCCTGTTGCCTGCTGATCTAGCGGTTCTGGGTTCTAGCCCTGCTGGAAGTGTCAATCTTTCAATCGTAAACGGAATTTCATTGCACACAGCCTTTCATTATGATCCACAAATTGTCCTCATATGACTGCAATACTGTTAAGAAAGACGTAAATCGCAAGTCATCCACCCATCCATCTCTCTAACCCCCCCACCCCCACGCCCCACTGAAAAAAATCTTACCTGAAGTAGGTTCCGAGGTAGCTAAGTGGATTAAGCAGGTTCCCCGGTAGCTAAGTGACTTAAGCGATGACCTACTGCTCTAGCGGACGCGGGTTCGAGTCCTTCCGGAGGCGTAGTTCTTTCCATCGTAAACGGGGTTCCATTGCACATAACTTTCCATTATCACCCGCCCATCGTCCTGATATGGCTGAAATACTGTTGAAAAGGACGTAAAATGAAGTCATTCATTCATCCATCTTACCTGAAGTACACCGTGAGCTGTATACATAAATGGACAGCACAAATGAACGTCGCAGTGCAGAAAGGTACCTGTCGGTGTGTGAGAATAAGTGTGCGAACAGGGAAGTCCCTAACTTCAGTCAATGTATTCGCTGTACGTATAATATATGCAAACTTGCGAATCTCAAGAGTAAAGCTCAGTTTGAACGGCCAAGCAGGTTAGTATGAGTATTTGCGCTTCATGTGTGGCCTTAGGTCCATTTTTACGAGACGTCACGGAAATGTACATTAGACATGAGCCATGGCGAAAGTGTGGAAGTGTATACTTAATACATGTAACCGTAATGAAAATACGCTTGGCGAGAATTGATTCCAGTTTTCCCTTTGGGTAGGTCCCTGGGTACGACAACACCAGACACAGCGGTTTCAGATTTAGTTGATGTTGGAAACGCAGCTTGCAGGTAAGTTTACTGAGTTAAATCTATCGGGCCTCGGACTCTGGGCCCTCGGACTGTGGGCCCCGAACTACATGGCATCAGGACTAACCTGCCCTTGGATTAGCGGACCATCGGACAATTGAGCTTTTGCAAGTTTCGGAATAATGGGCACACTCGTCCTGACGCATACCCTAGCTGGATGATAGCAATCACCACGGCGGCCTGTCTATCAAAAGAGGGGGAAGTTATATCAATTCGCTTCATTCCAGTATTCTTCAAAGCAGCTCTCATCGCTCTTTGAAATTGTCTCCCACCTCTTGTTCTGTCTACCTCTTCTTCTTCTCCCTGTTTTTTTTTTCACTGTATCCTATGGAATCCTCGAAGGCCTTGAGATGTGGCATTCGATTTCTTGATCATGTTCAATAGTTTAATATTTTGTTCAATATTTTTCAATGGCTGCTTGGACCTGCGAACTTCCTCTTTAGTTACGTGGTCCCTGTATGAGATGTTCAATAAAATTGGGTAGCATCTCATCTAAAGGGCCTTTAGTTTTTTCTGTATCTATGCTGTCAAGAGTCCGCGTTTCACTTGAATACAGAAAGATGTATCTTTTCAACACTGATTCAAGAGATACGATATCTCTGCAACTTAGTTTCAGATGGATTAAGGCTGCGGTGGCTTGTGCAACCCACGAAAAGGCCTCAAGTTTGGAGCTATCATCTGAAACAGCTGAGACAATCTGCATGAAATATATGCTGAAGCGCATTGACGTACTCGTATGTTCTGTGAGCAAAGCCCCCCCCCCCCTTCCCCATACACACACATACACACACACGATCCGCTACAGCAATAGCTCTCAATTGCACAGTGTAACTCGAATATATGACTTTCTGATGAATGTATGACGATATATACACACACAGGCTCGCACAAACGCACATAAACTTTAAAAAGTAAATCCGTAGATTTTACGGTAGAATACCTGGCAACCAGCTGCCAGTCCATATCCGTTTACTTTTACGGGCGTCTGCCTGTAGAACACTTCTTGAAATCACGATGTGGTAGAATGATCTTGTCTGACTGCACTCGAAAATACCTTTATGGTGTTGAAGGGCTATACATGTATTTCCAAAACAATGCCTGTCTTATTCTACCCTTCTCTGCGTGATGACTCCTGCCAAAGTTTACGGACGTCCGTATCTGGCCGCTGGTTGCCAGGTATTCTACCGTAAAATCTACGGAAATTGTTTTACAATGTAGATGCTCTGACATCCTTAAACCCTCTTCAAACTGCCCCACCCCACCCCTCTCTATCTACATACACTTTTACCCAAGATAATGTCTGACCACCTCTGTAGTTTGCCAATAGCTGCGGCTATATATATAAACCGAATTCCATTGCACACAGCCTTTCGTTATTACCGTTCCATCATCCTGATATGAGTGAAATACTTCTGAAAAGAACGTTTAGTCGCAAGAATCCATCTATCTACACTGTACAAAAAATCCGTAGATTTTACGGTAAAATAACTGGCAACCAGCTGCCAGTCCTTTTACCGTTATTTTTACGTGCGCCCTTAAAAATGCCGGAATCATCAAGCAGAGTGGGACAGAACAGAGCAGGTGTCGTTTTAGTCAGATAGCCCCTCAACAATACAAAGTTATTTTCGAGTGCGGCCAGTTAACATAAAACTTCCATTTTGTGATTTCCAAATCATGGGATCATGGTTGTCCTAATAAAGGCACACATATAGTATTGTGTTGTAGCTGTCAGAGAATAGTTTTCCCCCGGAAAAATTGCTATGGGAAGGACGACTATATAGTGGATTGTCCGGACCTCATAGAGCCACTCCCCCCACCCCCTGTAGTCCTTTTCCCCCTCCGGAAAATGGGCTGTTAGAGAATTCGGTACGGCTATTTGTATTTTATGGAACGGAACGAACGGAACGCCTTTTACGGAATCAGATTAGAAGTTATCTTCTTCAAGGGAGGTGATAAATACGATTTATGCGATTTGTACCTAATACGCAAAATTAGCAACCATGTTAATTATACTGAACAAAAAGAAACTTTACTTTTTAACGCAGTTTTACCCACAAATTAAGGGTATCTTATCGTACTTTAAATTGCTTTTAATTGTCATACGTCTTACAAGATAACCATACGACAGATTATCGAATATGTTTAGCACCGATAAATCATGACACATGCATGTTTTTGTCAGCTAGTAAGTATACATGAGGTATTCCCTACATGTACACACGCCATTCTGTAGTCAATTTAGTCTGCATATCGAAAATTAAAGAAAAAGTCAATCACGTATATCGTTGAAATGCCGCGCTTACGTCAAAATGAGTGTGATAAAGCTATTGGCATGATGGCCGCCGGAACCAGCGTTACACGCGTTGCAAGGCTGTTTGGTAGACTGGTATCAGTCCATTAAATAAAACAAGCTCATAAATGAATACATGAAAATGAATGTACATATCATACTCTATCACTACATTTCGAAAGATGTTGGATTTAATGGACTGGGGAACTTGCTCAAACTAACGGTATGCACAGATTTATATCTCTGCTGTTGACCCCATTCAATGTTTGTCTGCCGGTGGTCAGTTTCAGAATTCTTGTCCAATTCTGAGATTTATCTCTGAAATTAAAGTTACACACAAAGGTCTGAACATCAGCGAGGTTCTGATTCTTTACAAAACAGTGTCAGCCTAGATCACACTGCAGGGTCTACATTTTTGCATTTCTGTCTATGCATTTCTGCATTGGAAAACAAAGTGGATCCTGATACGACTGCTCCTTTAAGACGTAGACCCTGATAAAACTGCTCCTTTAGAATGTAGCCCCTTGTAAGACTGCTCCTTAAAGATGTAGGCTCGAATATGACAGCACTTAAAGTTGTACACCTAAATAAACAACTTTTTAAAACAGAAGACCCAGATAGGACTGCTCCTTTAGGATGAAGACTCCGACCAGAGAGATCCTTAAGAACATAGAATTAGACAGCTCCTTCAGGCAGTATACCTAATAAGATTGCTCGTTAAGGATGTAGACCCAGATAAGACTTCTCCTTTAGGATGTAGACCCTGATCTGATAAGACTGCTCCTTGAGGCTGGAGACCCTGATAAGACAGCTCCTTACGGATGTAGACCCTGACCTGATAAGACTGCTCCTTAAGATACAGACCCTGACCTGATAAGACTGCTCCTTAAGGATGTAGACCTTGACCTGATAAGACTGCTCCCAAAGGATTTAGAACGTGACCTGATAAGACTGCTCTTTAAAGACGTAGACCCTGACCCAATAAGACTGCCCCTTAAGGATGTAGACCCTTATAACACTGCTCCTTAAGGATGTAGACCCTGATGAGACAGCTCCTTTAGGCTGGAGACCTTGATAAGACTGCTCCTAAAGGTTGTAGATCCTGATAAGACTGCTGCTTTTGGATTTAGACCCTGATAAGACTGATGCCTTAAGATGTATAAACTTTGATGAAAATAATTATGAGAATGCTTAAAGTGATTGTTCAGGTCTCTTAACTGATTCTCTATATCAAAAATAAATAAGTCAGTATGTCCTAATTTAATTTCTACAGATCATTTCTTCATCTGCTAAGGTAATTAAAATCATGTTTATTGCTCTTATCTTAAACATCAGGCAGCAGACATGTTTTCGATCACATCAGTCTAACAGCTTGAAACAGCTGGATAGCAAGCGTTTGTTTACCTAAACTTTTACGCAGTGGAACCACTTTCTAGAGGAGTTGACCGTGATTCCATATGGAAAGATTGCAATTATTTTCTGAGCTTATAATGTCTTCGGATGTGATTGAGGAGGTAAACATTAAAAAGGCACCTATGGTCACCTCAATATACAGAAGATGACTTGAAATACAGACTTTCAAATGCAGATGATAGCTTGACATACTTGAGGTGTCAATTTTCTATGGTGCAAGTGCAGTTTTTGTATGCCTATGCACAGACTTCAGAAAAGCATGTTTGTATAACCAACAGCTATTACCATTATTCTCATTTTCATGCATTATTTAATGTATTCATTATAATTATTTATATAAGTACTAGTACTATTTTGATGTGTTGTAAGCTGACCTGCTAATGCTAGATTTTTATTGCTAGAATTACCTTAAAATTCTAAGTATTGGGACAGAACAGTGCTAACCCAGATCAGACTGCTCCTAAAGAAACAGTCTGATCATGGTCTAAACTGTTTTGAATCAGGTGTTGCAAAGGCATTTGTTCCCTGTCAACGTTTAACAGAGTGCATTTCAATGAACAGACTGATCTGGCTTTGCACTGGAGCACTACGCTAAGCTAATATCTCCAGCTGCTCTGTAACTCATTTTACCTTGCTGCAGCTGCTAAGTGATTCCAACAGAAAATATTTGAGGTCATTCAACTGATAAATGGCAGACTCCTGGGACAAGTGATAATCATCAAATTACACACTAATTGAAATGGTTTTCACAAAAATTTTAGAGGTATGATTCTCATCATATTTTTAACCTGTGTTATAAAGGTTTAGAAAAAGATGTGAACAATCACTTTAAAGTCCCAATTTTTAAAATGTTTACGGGATTTATTTTTTGGCTTGCGGTTTCGGCCGCAAGCCAGTATTCATGTCGTTTAGTGATACCCGAGTTATTTTCGGAAGAAACGATACGTCACGCTCATTCGGAAAATACCAGGAGAGTTGGCATATAATAAAATATGGAGTGGAGTCAACCTATGGAGTGGGGTGTTTTTTTGGAGTGGTATTTTGGAGCAGAGGTTTTGCGTGAACTTATCTTACTTAAAATGTCCGGACAAGAAACCATGCCTCACCTTTTTCGGGCAATGACCAGTTGCAAAATGCAAAGGGGCATGTTCTGATTTCTCTCCTGGACAAGCCAGATTATGTGAAATGACATAATAGCATAATACTATGAACCAAACAAGGCCAGGCCACGTATACTTTGGGGAACAATAATTAAACATTATGGCCGTACTGTATATTTATCCGAGTCAGCAGCATTAAGTCTTGGCAGTTTGAAATAGGTTTGCCGGCTGAATTTAAAAGGTATATGAATCATGTCAAATTCCTACCAAATCCAATTGTACCTTCTGACTGTTTGAAAAGAAGTATAAGAACTTACTTACTGCTTACTAGCTGGCTGGTGTGGTAGGCCACTTATATACTTACTTGATTATTGGGTATGTATTTCCGTTTACACAGCCAGCTTATTTGTACACTGACAATGGACTAATGAGCAATAGATCTGGTTTTAATTCCTATAGTCTCTGAGTCAAGGAGATGCCATCATCTAACATCCTGCTACTTATTAAGACAAAAAAAAAAAATTTTATATAAAAAAACACTCCACTCCAAGGCTCCACTCCAAAGGTTGACTCCACTCTGTATTTAAGTATATGCCGGAGAGTTCGTTATGCAACGATTCGTTCTAACTTTTTTTATACCTTCGCGTACGTCATAAAATTCATACAATTTCGCCTACTACTTTGCCTCGATGCCATTTTTTGTATCCACATCCGACAATAGGTAAATGTATATGATCGCCCACATGGTACTGATCAGACTGCGCAAAATGCAATCTGATAGGTACCTTTGTTGGTCGCATATGGCATAAAGCAGGATTCTCCTATGAATCGCCAATGGCATGTTTCAAGGGAGGTAATACTTATATAATTTGCAACAGGTCTTCGTTAATTTTGTATTGCTCAGTAGACTAAATTATTAAAGGTAAAGATAATTTTTTAAACAACATGATAAATATACAAATTTGAATTAATTACACGTCCAAGTGATAGCCAGCAGAATATACATATTTTTAAAAGCTTGACGTATTACTGTATATTCACCTTTCACTAATAAAAATAAATAAATTCAATTAAAAAATTGGAATACACGTTGGTGCAACAAACACGTTACCTCCTATGCAGAATTACTGCGTCATCTTTCTACATTATTTTATGGGCAAACTTACATGGAGTAACAAAATGATGAAACCTTGAGTTAAAGTCTATTTCTATTTCTATTTACATTAGGACATGCTATTTCTCGCCTGTATGCGCATTGTCACAAAAACCACTCAACCAAAAAACGTTAAGTATACGCCACCGACGGTGATAATGCCGCAGACACAGGAACAGTAAAGTAATACACATGTAGATCTACCTAGTTTCTGCTAGTAGCAGGAGAAACTAGACTGAATAGAAAATAAATCCGAGCAGCTCAGAAATCAATCATTATGATGCATGATTGTCAAGAACCTGCCCACATGCTTATGACGTATACAATAGTAGAAGAAAGCCAATTAGCTATAATCAGTTTGACAACACCGCATCATTCTATATTAGGCTACCTTTGCTAGTGTCGAGATTCCATTATGTGCACAGTTAGGCCTACAGGGCGCAGAAGCTAAATGTGACTGACTTTCACGCCGTGTTGATGCCGTGTTGATGCTTTGCATCAATGTTTTCTTGTAACACTCTCTAATGTTGCCTTTTTACTTCACCTATACAAATGTACAGAGAAATATTTACACGTGTCGACGATTTCCTTAGATTGACATTTACTGGGCTGAACAACACGCACTCATGCAATGTTACGCGTAAGCGACGTCACGGATAATTCGGTAAGTTGATCGGCCGACGTAACGTTTGATACGTCATGTCAAAGTGACGGCTGTCGAACGTCATTACCAAGCACGTTGGTAAATATTCTTCGTCCTTTCCTTGGCGTTAAATTAGCCAGAACTTCACAAATAAGTAACAAAATTTATGTGAAAACATAGTATAAATATAAGAGATAAATTTCATTTTTCGGAAGTTCGTGGAAGTATGAATGCAATGGGTTCCGTGCTTTGTTGTTCCCAAATGGTGTAAAGCAAGTTATTATCTCAAACAATAGCAGCATGCATTTTCTTCTCAGAGTGTCAAAATTTTCTTCTAATCAATGTCACTGATGCTACTAAAACCAAAAATATAGTTCAGTGAATATAAATTTGTTGTCTTCTTTTGATGCCAAGTTCAGATGTGCCAAGATTCCATAGACACTGGTTTGAAACAGTCTTTCCTAAAATTTTGATTCAAACTAAATGCGACTCAGCGACCGTATAGAAAAGACTTGAAATAGGTCCATAAAGTAATTTTACTTTAGACATGCCTAACGGCCAAAACGTTGGAAAACTCTCTTTCTCTCTCTCTCTCTCTCTCTCTCTCTCTCTGTGTGTGTGTGTGTGTGTGTGTGTGTGTGTGTGTGTGTGTGTGTGTGTGTGTTTAAAAATTTCCTTAATCTGTTTTTTTTTTCAATAAATTCTACACTTGTTTTTACCTCACACCTGTATATAATGCCGCCATTCAAGAAGTTAAGAAATTAATTACTTTGCTAAGTAAAAATTAGCAACAGAAAGTGCACTAACAGTTCGGTTCACTTAAACAACTCATGAACATTTCACTGTCTTAGCTGGGCAAGCCTTCCTTTTAAAAGGAAATTTTATTACGAACTGATATTTCTGGGACACCTATACACATTATATTAACAGCTTCAAAACCTGCAGTATTTAGATATTTGATGCCAGAGTTGTAAAACTCCTGTTTGTAAACTATTACATAAATATGACCTGTCTGTGAACTTCTGCCAGAGGTCAGACAACTGGTCCCTAGTAAAAGAGGGGAAATTGAACTTTGCTGACCTTCCTGAGGGAACCTTTATATTGGGTCCCAAGAAGATACTTCTCCAGGCCCATGTATTTCAGGAATGGGCAAGTAATAAAACATCTTGTTGAAAGTAATGTACCGGCTATGTACCTTGCCATACAAAAAGCCAGAACCTAAATACATGGACCGAATGCCAGGCTAGGCTGATTGGCTGTTCTCGGACTACTGTTCATAAGCTACTGCGACGGTATAACCAGACAGGAACCACTTCCGATGCGCAAAGGTCAGGGCGACCAAAGGCAACGATGCCGAGAGAGGACAGACTTATTGCGTTAACGCACTCACGTCATCGATTCACGCCAGCAACTGAAACTGCAAGAAGGTTCCACGTTTCGGGTCAAACCATTAGAAATCGTCTGCCGAATAAGGGGAGGTCAGTTTGAGCTCGGCGCCCATTTAAAGGACCCATACTTCTGCGACGTCATCGAATCGCAAGGCTTTATTGTCGTCAACATCTGAGATGGCGTCATGTGGATTGGAATAATGTACTCTTTACCTACGAATCTCGGTTCAGTTTATCACAGGCTGATGGTCGTATACGTGTGTATCGGAGGCAGGGTGAAAGGTATACAGATTGTTGTGTTCGCGAAAGAGATCGGTTTGGTGGTGGTTCACTGATGGAGTGGGTGGTATTTGTGGTGGTCGAAAGACGCGTCTACTTATTTCAAACGGAAATTTAATGCAGCTTAATGAGAGATAAAAATTATTTTCTTACGATATGTACTTTGGCAGATATCCTTGAATAAATTAAGTGTAAAGTTTCTTTTTTTTGTTCAGTATATAATAATTAGTACATGTAATACTAATTTAAGAAACGCAGAGGTTGTGACTTATTCCCATCGCATGTATTCATACACATATATACGCATACAGGAAGATAAATGATTTTTTTTTTTTTTCAATCGTGTTTAATTCAGCAGGGGGTTTATTATACTGAAAATAATAATCGGACATGTGCCCCGATGGGAGTCGAGCCAAAGACTCCTGCATGTGCGCACGCACAGTTGCACTCTTGTACAAATAGAAAATTATACAAATTTATGTGCACAACCACGCATACTCCTTGCCTTTTATTTATTTATTTATTTTTTATTTTTTTTGCCTGGCACGAAAAAACAAAATGCCTTCCTGTTTCACCAGAACAAAAATAAGACAGACTGATGGACTCTTGCATGCGGTTGTAGCATCTGGTATCCGGCGATATTATTCAGACGGCTACTCGCATTTCAGTTTCCTCACTGTTATGATTGGCGAGGGGGCAAATTCCACCATGTAGCGTGTTTTCCTTAACTCTTATTACCATGGACTGTTGTTGTTATTTTATTGTTTTACGTCCACGGTAAACAGCTATGGTCATGTAGGGACGGTCAGTTACCCTAACTACGCTTTTTTGGGCAGGCTAAGACCTCCTAAGCGGTTAACCAGTACTCAGTGCACCTACTTTCGCCACTAACTGACAACTACCTTTCTTCAGCGGAAGGAGAAATGAAAGTATGTGACCGGACCGGGTATCAAACCCTGGACCTCTGGCTCTTGAGTCAGATGCGCAACCGATTGCGCTACGCGGCCTGGATATTACCAGGGGTAAAATCCACTTTAGAGGGGAAAACGGCTATGCAAAAACACGTATAGTAGATTTTTCCCTGGAAAAAATGGGCTATATAGTGATATTTGCGCCGGGGGGTGGGGGGAATTCTACTATATATAGCCATTTTTCCGGTGGGGAATTCTACTATCAACTATGGAAAAATCATAATCATCTTTCCGTGGGGAAAACTACTGGGGAAGGGGGGGGGAGCCACTCTCTGACAGTAGCCCCTCATCAACCCTTTACCAGGACGAATCTAATGAGTGGTTAAAATGGTTAAAAAATAAGGAGAATTTCAGTCCAGACCTATTTTGCAGTCCCTCGTAAGCACCATTTGACATAGATGGCCTCAATGAGGAACCGCAACATGTTTTTATGAGGAGCGGGTTATGCTACGAGAAAATATGTTGTTGCGGCATGTTCAAATTGTCAAGACAATGGTCAGCGTGCGTATCTTGCAAACTAATCAGGAACTGTACTTTTTGTCTATGTAGATTCCCCGGTATATGTTCCCTATTATCTATACACTGTGGTTGCGAGGAAGACTCAAGAACAAACCTGTAATTATGAAATGGTGTACTTTGTTATGTTCATGTTATAATATGTTTAAACTAAGAACAAACTGCAAAGATCCTTAGACTGAACATCGTCCCTGTTCGGACATGCGTTAGGGCACATTTTGTCGTGGTTGTACTAATTTGTAAATGTTTATGATACGGTTTTTATAGATATTGTATAAGACAAATAAATGTCATTTTCTTGTTGTTGTTTTGTTAAATGAAAACCCTTCGAAAATCCTTTGTCTTAAAGTTGGCAAATTTCGTATTTTGCTTATTCAGATATGGCTCGAGAATGACAGTATACCAAAAAGGATCCCTGTATACTAATGGTTACGTCTCTGGGAGCAAATTCTTTCGTTTAGAAGCCGACCCTTTTCGGAAAGGGCTTCATTGTCCCAGGAAGAAGACAGGAAATGACAAAAGTTACCACCTTTTATAATACGGCGGTGGTTTTAGACATTATACGAAACCAGCCCAAACGTTAACCAAGAGATCTACAACTTTAGACCTAATTATATTTCAAAACAAGAGGAGCATCAGGTTCTGATCGCTCCCTCGAACCCTGAGACTGTCATGTGATATGAACTTAATGACCTTGACCTCTTGAATTCATACGAATTGAAATCTGCATTTCCATATCGCAAAGTGCAGAGTAGCAGCAGAAAAAAACGGCTTTACCTGTTCAAAAGCCTAAGGGGCCGAATTTGACCTTGTCGTAAGAGGTCATGATCATCCCAGGGTCATCATCATGTCAGTTTTGTACTACAGTCCCAAATGCTACGTATCATGTTTCAAGGTGATTGGCTCAGTGGTTCTGGAGAGAACGATTTTTAAAGTCTTTTGTACAATGTATGGGCATGGCGGCCATCTTGGTCATGTGACTTGAGCCAAATATATATAAACTTTCTTAAGGGCAAGGTCACTTCAGGGCCAGCATTTATATAATCATTGTAGTACTAGATTCCCAAATACTATATACCAAGTTTCAAAGTAATCCGCCCATTGGTTCTGGAGAAGGAGATCGATTAAAGTTTCTGAACATATATGCCTGGTCTTTCTTTCTCACATCCCACACAGAATTTATATGCCATTAAAAGACCTTGATCTCTTGAATTCATAGGGATTGACGTTGTCTGCATCTTAGAGTCTAATACCAACAGAAAATGCACTTTTTCAGTGTTTCCCATTCAAAAGCATATGGGACCAATTTTGACGTTGCTCTAAAATAGGTCAAAGGTCTGCCCAGGATCATGATTTATATTATCTTTATAGTACTAGAATCCGAAATGCTACATACCAAGTTTCAAGGCAATCGACTCATTGGTTATTGAGAATATGTTTAAAGCTTTTCACTACATAAGGGCATGTCGGCCATCTTGGCCATGTGACCTGGACCAAATATGACATCAATTGAAATCGGCCTAGTAGTTTCAGAGAAGAAGTCCTTTGAAAACGTTGAAAGACGACGGACGAGTGACCTTTGACCAAAGTCACAAAATGACCTTGACCTCTAGACTTCATAGGAGTTGTAGTCGACTGCATTTCCTTATCACAGAGCGCAATAGCAACAGAAAAATTCAATTTTCAGGTTTTCATATAGAAAAGCCTAAGGGATAAATTTTGACCTTGACATGAAATAGGTCGGGGTCAACCCAGGGTCATCATTAATGTGAGCTTAGTAGAACTAGAGTCCCAATCGTTACATACTAAGTTTCAAGGCCTAGTGGTTCTGTAGAGAAAGATTTTCAAAGTTTTTTTAACAATATATGGCCATGGCGGCCATCTTGGTCATATGACTGAACCAAATATATAAACTTTATATCCCCTTTGCGTGAAGGCTGCATACGAAATTAAATTGAAATTGACCTGGTAGTTTCAGAGGAGAAGTACTTTGAAAATGTAAACGGACGCCGGACGTCGGACGCCGGAGGCTACCATCCTAAAAGACCAGAAAATATACAATCTGCAGAGGAGACATTTTATAGACTCCGCACGGCGTTCGATCAACTTCTAAGTCGATATATAAGTTAGAAAAACTGTATTTTTATCATATGTATTTGTTCCTCATCAAAAAGGGATACGCACATTTTCAGTAAAACATAGTGTCTTCTGACTATCGTCCTGGGGACATAACAAACCAAGCCACGAGCCACAAAGCTCACCAGATTTCTGGCTCAAAATTACTATCGCATTTGTATGGTCTCAAAGTTGCTGTCACATTTGGACAGGCTAATACAAAATATATTGCTACAAAGTTTCAGTCTGACAGTCTGTTGAGTTGATGACACAATATATGTGCCGCGACACGAGAAAACCAACAAAGTGGTTTTACGCCCAGCGCAGACTCAGATCAGCCTGGGCGTCTGCCCAGTCCGACCAGGCTCTTTGTTAAGCGTTTAAAGGGCAACTGAGGGTCTAAACTACCTCCAAGCGGACAGCAAAGACTCTGATTCGCCCAGGCTGATCTTAGTCTGCGCTGGGCGCACATCCACTTTGTTGATTTTGTCGTGTCGCGGCTCATATAACTTTTTCCTTATTTTGATTGACATGGCCAAAAATGGATAACTTAAAGAGAATGATTCGCTATTTTTTCCTTTTGGTTGCCATGGAACCCGGTTAAAATAAGCGGTGAACAGAAAAAAATAGGGCTGATAGAAGACCACTCAAGTAATATTTCTTAAAATGTTAGGTTAGAATATCTGCAATGGCTTAGCAATGAATCCTATTTTTTTTTTCCATAACACTAAGACGGAAAACATAAAATCTGTAAAGGCTAATATAATTAGTATGTCTATGAACTATCTGCCTCATAGAGCATATGGTTTCTGAGCGGAAAAGTTATGGTATTTTTTTATTTTTACAGTTTGGTTTTCATGGCAACAAATAACAAGTAGCCCAAAGGGCAACAATTGCTCACCTGAGAGACATTGTAAACCTATAGGGATATTTAAGATGCTCAAGGGCATCCACAGTCAGTGGTCCAATCAGGCTGAAAATTAAACTCATCCAAAACATTATGTATGCCCTCATTTAATATATGCAAGTTTAAAAAGTATCCGATCAAGAGCACAATAGACAGAGCTGTCAAGGAAAGCTAACTTTGTAGTGGTTGGCCTGATCTGGCCAAAATTTGAACTTGTTTAAGATATTATGCATTTCCTCATTACCTGCAAGTTTGAAAAGGATCGGATCAGTAGAAACCAAAACAAAGTGGCGACATTGATTTTTTGGATGCTCAGGGCAGGTACTCCATAGTTAGTGGTGGGATCTAGCCGAAATGCTAACTAATCCAAGCTTTTATGCATATCCTCATTAACTGAAAAAGTATGAAGAGGATCCGATGAAAAATGAAAATGTGATGACGTTGTTTTCTCCATTATAAGACTATGGGATTTTTTTCAAATGCTCAAGGGCAGCTAACCCCGTAGTCTGTGCTCGAATCCGGCCAAATTTCGAACTCATCCAAGCTCTTATGTATGTCATCATTACCTGCAAGTATGATAAGGATCTAATCAAAAACCTTGATTGCAGCACCCTGAAAGTCAAACTTGCTCAAGATATTGTCATGCCCTATTTGTGTGAATTTATTTTAAAATCCGTTGAGAAATGTAGGTGCTAGAGCGATGACAAAGTTTTTTTCTAAAAATAGCCACAGTGACCTTGACCTTAGGCACAGCATCCTGAAAGTCGAACTTGCTTGAGATATAGTCTTACCCTACATTTGTTTCAAGTTATTTCAAAATCCATGGAGAAATGAAGGTGCTAGGGCGATGACAAAGTTTTTTCTAAAAATAGCCATAGTGACCTTGACCTTGGGCGCAGCATCCTGAAAGTCAAACTTGCTCGAGATATTGTCATGCCCTACATTTGTGTGAAGTTATTTTAAAATCTGCTGAGAAATGTAGGTGCTAGAGCGCTGACAAAGTTTTTCTAAAAATAGCCACAGTAACCTTGACCTTAGGCACAGCACCCTAAAGTCGAACTTGCTCGAGATATTGTCATGCCCTACATTTGCGTGAAGTTATTTTAAAATCTGTTGAGAAATGTAGGCAATAGAGCGATGACAAAGTTTTTCTTAAAATAGCCACAGTAACCTTGACCTTAAGCGCAGCATCCTGAAAGTCAAACTTGCTCGAAATATTGTCATGCCCTACATTTGTGTGAAGTTATTTTAAAATCTGTTGAGAAATGTAGGTGCTAGAGCGCTGACAATGTTTTTCTAAAAACAGCCACAGTGACCTTGACCTTGGGCGCAGCATCCTGAAAGTCGAACTTGCTCGAGATATTGTCATGCCCTACATTTGTGTGAAGTTATTTTAAAATCTGTTGAGAAATGTAGGCAATAGAGCGATGACAAAGTTTTTCTAAAAATATGTGATGACGTTGTTTTCTCCATTATAACACTATGGGAATTTTTTCAAACGCTCAAGGGCAGCTAACTCCGTAGTCTGTGCTCGAATCCGGCCAAATTTCGAACTCATCCAAGCTTTTGTGTATGTCATCATTACCTGCAAGTATGATAAGGATCTAAGCAAAAACAGTCGAGAAAACGTGATGACGCCATTTTCCCCATTATAACCCTATTGGGGCTATCTGTTGCCATGGAAATCAGCGTTCTGAGCTGATCGGCACCAAAACCTAATGCAGCCTTTCCCCCACCCTAATGATGCTTCAGATAAAATTTGATTGCGATCGGCCCTCTGGTCTCTGAGATATTTATGTTTGAAAGTGTTGACGCACCCACCACCCACGCACGCAAGCACGCACGCACGCACGCACGCACGCACGGACGACGGCTCGACTCCCATCCTATAAGCTCACCTCTGAGCCTTTGGCTCAGGTGAGCTAAAAATGAGCAGTGGGCATAAAATCATATGGCTTATAGAGGACTTCTCAAGGAACATTTAGGGAGCTCCGGTAGCTCAGTGAGTTAAGCGCTGGCCTACTGATCTAGCGGACCGGGTTCGAGCCGCACCGGGTTCCAACCGAAAACAGGGTTCCATTGCATACAGCCTTTCAGTATCACCGTCCCATCGTCCTGATATGACTGAAATACTGTTGAAAAGGACGTAAAATCGCAAGTCATCCATCCATCTATTCAATGAACATTTCCCATAAAAGTTTTGTGTAAATGTCAGCAATGCCTTGGCAGTAGATGCCAGTTTTCAATTTGGCCCATTAAAAGTCTATGGAAACACTTAGTTGCCATAACAGCTGAACTAGAGCTAATTTTCATTAAAACACACAAAATCTGTAATGATTTATGTGTGCAATATATCTGTAAAGTCTCAGCGTCAGAGCTTTTGGTTTCTGAGACGACATTTTGAAAGCATACATTTTTTGGCATTTTGCTTTTCATTGGAACCAATAAAAAATAGCCACGGGACAAAAAAGAAGACTAGTTAAGAAACTTTTCTATAAAAGTTTTGTCAAAATATTTGCAAAGGCTTAGCAGTAAATGCCATTTTTTTAATTTTCCCTATTGTAAGTCAATGGAAACTCAAGTTGCCATAGCAACCAAATTAAAGATCTGATTTTCATAAAAACACAACATTTTAATCCCCAAGCCCAAGGGTGCTACATATGAAATTGGACCCAACTGGCCCAGTGGCATCAAAGGCGATAATTTCTTAAGTTTTTTTTCAGATTTTGCATTTCCATGGCAACCAGTTAAAAGAGCAGTGGGCAAAAGAACATAAAGCTGACAGAAGATTTCTCAAGGAACATTTCTATAAAAGTTTTATCAAAATATCTGCAATGATTTGCCAGAAAGTGCCAGTTTTCAATTTTCCCCATTATAAATCTATGGGAAATTCAAGTTGCCATAGCAACCAAACTAAGGAGCCGATTTTCATAAAAAAATACAGACTTATAATCGTCCAGCCAAAGAATGCTACAGATGAAATTTGGGCACAATCGGGACTGTCTTCAGAGGAGATGTTGTTTGAGAGTGTTGACGACAGTCGACAACGAAAGAAGACGACGGACAACTGCCTATCCTATAAGCTCCACCGGGGCCTTCGGCTCTGGTGAGCTAAAAACTAGAATATTTTTTGGTATTTTGTGTGTCTACGTTTTTGTAGTCGTTTATGTGCAATTTCTGTATATAACAATATGTATTATGTATGTTTACGTGTCTTCTTATGTTTACGTATTATGTTTATGTAGTAGGCAATTTATATGAAACATATAAAGTTGCAATGTTTAGCCTTCTCGTCCCAGATTTGCCAGGATACACCGAGACGAACAAGAGGGCCAAAGGGCCCTGAATCGCTCACCTGAGCAAAAAGGTTAAAGGTCAAACTAGGGTCATAATTTGAACAAACGTGATAGTTTGCAACCATTTCCAAATGGTTCTGAAGAAGAAAATTTTTGAATGTTTTTCTATGTATTGCTATGGTTCAAACCCTGGACCCCCTGGGGCAGGGCCATTTTTGGACCCTGGGACCATTATTTGAATAATCTTGGTAAAGGACCACTAGGCAATTCTAAAAGCTAAATTTCAAGCCTCTGAGCCAAGTGGTTCTGAAGAAGAAAATTTCTGAATATTTTTCTATGTATTTCTATGGTTAAAACCCAGGACCCCCTAGGGCTGAGCCATTTTTGACCCCGGCACCATCATTTGAACACACTTGGTAAGGGACCACTAAGCAGTGCATCATAAAAAATTTCATGCATCTGCACTAAGGGGTTCTGGAGAAAAAGGATTTTAAGAACATTTTAATTTCGAACCCAAGACACCCTGCCCCAGGGCCATTCTGGATCCCAGGGCCACCATCTATACAAACTTTAAAGGACTCTACCAGGCAATGCATCATACCAAATTTCAAGCATCTGAGACAAGTGGTTCCGAAGAAGAAGATTTTCTAATAGTTTCCTATGTATTTCCTTGGCTCAAACTCAGGACTCCCTGCCGCGGGGCCATTTTAGACCCTGGGCCATCATTTGAACAAACTTGATAGAGGAACACAAGGCAATGCATCATACCAATTTTCAAGCATCTGAGCCAAGTTGTTCTGAAAAAGATTTTTGAATATTTTTCTATGTAGTTCTATGGTTCAAACCCAGGAACCCCTGAGGCGGGGCCTTTTAGACCCTGGGGTCATCATTTGAACAAACTTGGTAAAAGACTACTAGGCAAAGATACATACCAAATTTCAAGCATCTGAGCCAAGTGGTTCTGAAGAAGAAGATTTTTAAAATATTTTTCTATATATTTCTATGGTCCAAACCTAGAACTCCCTGTCGCGGGGCCATTTTGGACCCTGGGGCCACCATTTGTACAAAGAGCCACGAGGCAATGCTACATACCTAATTTCAAGCATCTGAGCCTTGCGGTTCTGAAGAACAATAATTTTTAATATTTTTTTACGTATTTCTATGATTCAAACCTGGGACTCCCTGCCCCGAGGCCATTTTGGACCCTGGGGCCACCATTTGAACAAACTTGGTAGAGGACCACTAGGCAATGGTACATACAAAATTTAAAGCATCTGAAACAATCAGTTCTGGAGTAGAAGATTTTTATGTATTTTTTAGTTTCGAACCCAAGACTCCCTGGCCCAGGGGTAATTTTGGATCCTGGGGCCACCATTTGAACAAACTTGGTAGAGGACCACTAGGTTACCTTACATACCAAATTTAAAGCATCTGAACCAAGCAGTTCTGGAGTAGAAGAATTTTAATTATTTTTTAGTTTCAAACACAAGACCCCCTACCCCAGGGCCATTTTGGACCCTGGGACCACCATTTGAACAAACTTGGTAGAGGACCACTAGGCAATGTTTCATATCAAATTTCAAGCATCTGAGCCCAGTAGTTCTGGGGAAGAAGGTTTTTAAGTATGTGTAAGTTTCAAACCCAAGACCCCCTGTTCCAGAGCCATTTTGGACCCTGGGGCCACCGTTCGAACAAAGTTGGTAGAGGACCACTAGGCAATGCTACATACCAAATTTCAAGCATCTGAGCCAAGCAGTTCTGGAGAAGAAGATTTTTAATTTTTTTTTAGTCTGAACCCAAGACCCCCTGCCCCAAGGCCATTTCGGTGAACAAACTTGGTAGAGGACGACTAGACAATGCTTCATACCGAATATCAAAGCCCTAGGTCTAGCGGTTTCGGAAAAGATGCCATTTTTACATGCATGGAAAAACAGCCATGTGATTACGAGCAGTTACTGTAGTATTGGCTTTACGTATCTCGTTATGTTTATGTCTTACGTTTATGTAGTAGGTATCTTAGGGGAAACTTCTCTAGTAATACGGGCATTTTTTTGTTATCTAAGGCATGTTGCATGCATGTTGCCATGGCAACGAGTTTTACAAGAGCATTGGCTATTTCCTTCGTTTTTAAATGGTTGTCTACCGTTGTGATTACATTGCTTGAAGTGATTTCAGTTTCATATCACTGGATTATGATTAATCGACATTATAAAGTGACGAACGGTAATTATCGCTCCTTAGTAACACGTGGAAATCCTTAGCAACGATCTGAAAAATTTGTTTAATATTTTTCCCCTTTTCTATTCTTTTACCCTTATGTTTGTTTAGATTTGGAAAAAAAATTGCAAATATAATACAGTCACGGTTCAGTTGACAGTAAGAAATCCTGATTAATATTTCAAAATTTTGTCCTTTTTATAAGTTGTTTGTGAATCAAAGTCTCTGTAACGTCATACATGAGAACGAGGTTGAATTCTGACGTCATCGATGTCAAAGGAGAAAGACAATGCGTAAAGATGTTCTCGTAGAAGCTTATCTTTGTTCGAATCTCGGATCGAACTTGTCAGACCAAATCTGCCTCACAACCACCCATTTCACTCTAGCTGATTCATACTATTTCGCATGACAACATATTATCTATTAAATCCATTATCCAATGATTCTGTTGAATCATTTTTATTTGCTTTCACTTTTACTTCTTAAATGAAACACCAACTATTCATTTTGTATTTTGCATCCTTTATGAAAACGAATACGACAGTCATCAGTTGTCCTTGGTAGATAAGGCTAGCGCACGTTAAAGCCAAATATAAACTGCAAAACTAGTCATAAAACGATCCACCGCGTGTGGTGTCAGTGATTTTTTCTCCATATACCGTAATCGCCCCATTTACCGCACGGTGCGCTTAACTTTTTAAAAATTGCAACAAAAAGGTGTGGTTAAAAACGTTTCTAATAACCGCACGCTCAGAACGAAAAAACAACAAACGGCCATTGTCTACTTTAAAGACGTTAAGGAAAAGCGATACGGTAAATTCTCATTTAGTTCGAACAGTTAGTCGGGGTGTTCGAAGTTTCATGAAAATATTTAGTGTTCGAACTATTTGAATTGCCAATTTCCGGGAGAAAGACAATCTCATGTCAAGTCGCAAATTATATCTCATACCTCTCAGTATTTAATATGTCCTCATTATGCATGTATTTCATTCTCTTCATCCTTCTTTAATAAAGGAAAGTATTCAATACATTTACGATGACCTAATATGTGATTGTTTATTAAACACGTCAGGTAAGTTTGTCAGTGCTCTGGCTATTCATTCACCGCAAGGGTCTGCTTTAAATTCACAGGCTTCTGTTAATAACACACACATTCTAATTCTGGAAGATGCGGTCCTTTTGATCTTCCGTATTTCTGTCTGTCCTATATAACGTCCAAGGGTGCAGAAATATTGGCAACGTGTCATGGGAAAGGTACCGTCTTACATGTGCAAACAGCAAAGCCTTAGACAGGTCTGCGCATCTTCAAACAATTATTTTGCAAACTATCGGCGAATCCTGGAGATTTGTTAGACTGGTCAATGTTCGCAAATGCACTGTATGATGCGGGTGTTTGTTGATCGGATGTGTCCTGAGGCCCTTTTGAGGCTCACGGGCTAGTTATGCCAATGATAAACCTATCCTATGGCTACCTCAAACTTTGTTTAAATGCACAGACCATGCATATGCGCAGGCTGGTCGCTTCGTTCAGTTTGCGCATGTATTCAGACTGATTTTGTCAGGAAACAAGAGTTTGTCGTTATGACAATATACCAGGGTTTCTCATCTGTCGTTCATGTATCTGTCCCAAATGCACTTTGGCGCACATGCAAATTATCGCTATATACGACAAGAATTGCTCTGAGAAATGGCGCCTTTTCGCATGTACGAAAGGCAAAGACTCAGTTCAGCCTGCACACCCCCGCAACCTCATAACTTCGTAAGCTCGATCCTTCTCGAATCAGCATGTATATTCCCATTGTTGATGCAGATAGAGAATATGCTAATCAGACGGCGCAGATGTGTAAGCTGATCCAAGTCCGCTGTTCGCACTCGTACACATCATAACACTTCAGCCAACTTCGTAAATATCGGCGAGGATGCCCGATTGGCATTTAGACCGATAGAGCACATTGTCGCTGTTAAAACAGTAATGGTAAGTTAAACTTGATGCATTTTGTGAGTTTCAAAAGGAAAAAGCAGTGTGCGCTTGTGAATTTTTTTCCGGAAATGGCCTTGGTGTGCAGTTATAGGGGCATGTGCGGTAAATGGGGCGATTACGGTAAGTGATGCCCATAAAAGGCACCAGTCCCAATTAAAAAATAGTATCTTTTTTTCCCAACTGCAAGTTGAAAAATTCCCAATTGCAGGAAGAATTTTTCTAGGGCCATCTTACAAGCATAAATTTACTTGCTTGCTTAGAACTGGCAGATATATAGCTCTATTTGAATGTAAATATATTATATATTCAGTATCATCTCGCCTATCCCACCACTTGAGGCTAAATAGAGGTGTCTGAAATTCCAAATTCTATGAGACGCGATTTTTCCCAATTCCATGGGCACTGGCACCATTCCCAAAATAGTGAAAAAATCACTGGGTGTAAAACCCGTGAAAAAATATCAGCATAAACGACGAAAAGCATGGTACTTGCCTTTGCAATTCCTTTGCAAGGCCTGTAGATTGGCTAATATACATACAATGAAGCATGCGTGTGTGTGTGGTGTATGTGTGTGTTAATGTGTGTGTGTTGGGGGGTGGGGGTTGGGGAGCAGGGGAGGTGTTTGAAAACCTGGCAAATCTGTCCTCAAAAAAGCGAGTTTTGTTCTGGCTCTTCATCGAACACTAAAGTATAAACAAAAGCAAAACAAGGAACGGGATCCTCGTCCTGTACATTGTATTTATACTATATATTAATGTTTATAATAATTGGTCATAAGTTTTCCAATAAAAAATGTTCAGGTATTTTTTTTAACCCTTTTTATCAGGCAATAAGTTCTATTTTGTGTTAAAGCTTCATCCATAATGACGATGACGAAGGGGTGGTTGGATGGTGCTGGGTATGACTCCAGTGCCGGGGCGTCCTACTCATTTGGATAATAGTAGGACAGGGGCCAACTGTGCTTGCAGTAGGTGCGGGTGGGGTTGTTTGGACATTTTTCTCTCGTCTATCATATCTCTCTTCTTTCTCCCTCTCTTTTGGAGACGGCATAGGCTGAAATACTGTTTCAAAGGGCCATTATACCCAAAACAGCCAACCAACCATAATGACGAAAGGGTAATGAAAGCTGGAAGTAACAGAAAGAAAACTAGCCAACTTACACTTTAACCCCAGGCGCGGGTGGGGTTAACAAAATCATTGAAAAAATAATGATTTAAGATGAGAATAATATTAATAGTCCCATATAATACAACATTAGCGTTGCAATGACAACCAGTTCTGAAGAAGGCACGCGTTAAAGTTCAGTTGGTGTTTATTGGATACGCTAGGCTGCCACGAAACGTTCGGTTTTGGGACCTTCTACAGGTATTGGCTTAAAGTACCACTGCTCTATCAGTGGTATAAGTACATGAAATATTTTATCGCGAGGTATCGCTGGAAGATTCTCACCGTGCGGATCAGTAATTATCACCGCCTTAATAATACTTGGCTCTAGAAAAAGAGCTTTTTCTTACGATACCAGCGGAAGAATTAAGTTTGGGTACAGAATAATCATTTGAAACGATTAGCATTGAAGTTGCTGCAGTATGATCGAAAATGTGTTCATCTCTCTCTCTCTCTCTCTCTCTCTCTCTCTCTCTGTCTCTCTCTGTCTGTCTCTCTCTCTCTCTCTCTCCGGTCGATAGCTCATTGGGTTAAGCGCTGGCTTGCTGATCTACCTGTCCCGGGTTCGACTCCCGTTGGAGACTGGAAGCGGCAATCTTTTCAACTGTAAACAGGAATTCATTGCACACCACTGCCTTTCATTATCACGCTCCCATAGTGTTGGTATGACTGTGATTGAAATGCTGTTGAAATAGACGTAAATTTGCAAACAAGTCATTCATCAATCCTCTGTCTCTCTCAATGTGTACAAAATACATGCACGGTTAAGACAGAAAGACAAAATGTTAACATCATACACGAGGGGTAAGAAAACGGTTGATAATTAAGCATCATAAACCTCTTTCTGCTCATTCTTTTAAATGAAAAATGTATACCTCTATGTAAATAGTCGATTCATTAAATTATTGCGAAGCCCCGGCGGAATAATACTTTTACCAGTGAGAAAATGTATGGAAAAGAAGAAAGATGATGATATTAACCCTCAGGTCTCAAGCAAGAAGAAAGAACATGAAAGCTAAAAATATACGTTGAAAGGGTTATAACTGATAAAATTGGTCAAAAATCGATAAATGTCTCTTGGTTATCATGGCAACAGTATAAAAGAAATAGAAGTGGATCCATTTTATTTGTTTAAATTCAGTAGCAAGCAGAAACAAACTAAAACCTTGAAAAGTAGCCATCCTCACAGGTGTTTCAAGGATTTTTGCTAACCAAGAAACGAAGATTTGTCCTTGGTTTCCATGACAACGACATTAGCGCAAGAGGAATACCCTTTGCTATTTGATATATCAATCCTCAGTTCTCTAACAACAAGAAACAAAATCAAACATTAAAAAAAGGCCATTTTTTAATCTTTTAAATGGAACTGATTGCCAAAACACATGCGGAATGATCATGGTTACTATGACAACGGCACAATTACTGTTACAATGGAAACAAACTTTATTTTAGGATTGATTCACATAACTACAATTACATATTGTCTTACTTCATCGAACTCTCTGAATTATGTCAAACTCAAAACAGCTTTTGCCAGCCTCAGATATATTATCCAGGTTGCAAGGCGCACGTGGCTGGAGGACATCTTTTATTTCTAAAAATACATCCGCATGCAACAAACAACAAGAAATTTTTTATCAAAGTTCCTTTTTGGTTACAAAATCATTTGCTAAAGTATGAAGTTGTTTATCGAATGTGGAGGCATTAGAATTTTTGTCTGAATACATTAAAACTGGCTAAAAAGTGCAAAAAAGCAAAAATATAGCATTTTTGGAGCGTTACCATGGCAACGTTACGAACAGAACTTTAAAACAGACATTTTGATTTGAAAATAACATACTGTAACATATTCATATAAAGGAATTTTAAGGAAAATATTCAAATTTTATTTTTCTGAAATTTTGAGGCCGAAATTGATGCTTATCGACCCTAGGCCTTTGATTGGTTGCCATGGCAAAATATAGGTAAATTTTAGAAAAAAATATTCAAAAATCTTCTCCTCATAAGGCATACGGGTTATGAAGCTGATACTTTGCATACATATTAATGACATTAGCCTCTGAACAAAATATGTTTTTTCTTCCAATCCCGTTAGAACTCTGGTTACTATGGCAACTTATAGTTTCCATTGACTTACAATGGGGAAAGTCAAAATTGGCAATTTTTGCTGTCTCATTCCAGTTATTTAGATTTTTTTTCCTAAAAAAATGTTCCTTGAGTAGTCCTCTATGATTCATATGAAGTTTGTCCAAATCGGTGAATTTAATTGGTTGCCATGGGGAAATAAAGGGTCAATTTTTGAAAAAAATATTACAAAATCTTCTCCTCAGAAGCCATAAGAGGGATGAAGCTGATACTTTGCATACATGTTAATGACATTAGCCTCTACCTGAAGTCTGTTTTATTTTACCGTTGCTCATGTGAATTTGTTGCTATGGCAACTTAGAGGTTCCATAGACTTACAATGGGGAAAGTGGAAATTTTGGATTTATTTCTGTGTTACTGCAGATATTTTGACAAAGCTTTACAGAAATGTTCCTGAAGTAGACCTCTACCAGCCATATGAATTTTGCTAAATCTCTGATTTTGATTGGTTGTCATTGCAACCGAGAGGCCAGATTCTTTTTGTTTTTTTTGTTTTGCCAAAAATCTTCTTCTCAGAAGCCATAAAGGGGGATAAAGCTGAATCTGTTTTGCATAAACTCTACATAAATGGTGTGTTTTATTGCTGTTGTGCATATGGTTTTGTTGCTGTGACAACTTAAAGTTTTTCCAACATAACTCAATGCTCAGGTGAGCGATATAGGACCATGGGTCCTCTGGTTAAAATATTACCAGCCGAATTTTGCAGTAGTTTCGAACAGCCACATTGTCACTGCCTACCAATAAATTCCACCTCCTGCTGTAGATTTCACGTGCAAGTAGGTAAGCGAGCTGTCACTCAATGTTTGCTAGCCATTCAAGTACATGGCATGTTGTTGATTCCACATGCTAGTTAGTGAGATTAGCTGTCACTCAAAACCACATGGCACTATGTAATTATTGACTTGTAAACAACATTGATTCCCACATCACTTATTTGGCTTTACAGAGAGCTTTGCAGTGATAATATAAATAAATAGTGACAGTGAACATTGTGACCAATATGTCTGAACAGACAGTGCCGAGATCTAGATAAGATCAGGGTCTGCATCTTCTGTTTCTGATCAGGGTCTGCACATGATTTTTTACACATTTTGCTGGATGATATTACAGGAATAAGGTGTCTGCCAATGTGTTTTGTAATATTGACAGTGTTTAGTTTGATAAAAGTTCAACAATTGGCAAATCAGCCAAAAGGCAAATGGGTATACTTTAAGGGGGAAGCAACTATGCCATTTCACTTTTGCATCCTTTCCTAATGGGTCAAATCTTAAAGTAAAGAATTTGCTCCCATATGATTAAATTTCTTTACTTAAAGAGTAGTAGACCTTTTTATCCCCCGACCCAAAAGTTGGAGGATATAGCGATAAGCCTGGCTTCCATCTGTCCGTCTTTCCATCCATCCGTCTGTCCATCCGTAAACATTTTCTTGTCAGCTTGATATCTTGAATACCCTTTGGAATATTTTCATGATACTTCACAGTTATGTAGAACAATCATGACGATGTGTCGCGTACAAGAATGGTACCTCTTGCTATTGTACTTTTTAGCTCACCTTAGCCTTTAGGCTCATAGGTGAGCTTATAGTATAGCCAGGCATCCGTCGTCCGTCCGTCGTCCGTCTGTCGAAATACATTTTCAAACATCTTCTCCTCTGAAACCACTGGGCCGATTGAAGCCATATTTCATATGGAGCCTACCTAGGTCGGGGGAACGAAAGTTTGTTCCGGGTATCTGGGTCACAGGACCAAGATGGCCGCCACGCCCGTATATGGTAAAAACCCTTCAAAAATCTTCTTCTTCAGAACCAAAAGGCCTATGACCTTGAAACTTGGTATGTAGCATTGGGCAGGCGGGCCCATCATAGTTTGTACAAATGATGACCTTGCGATGACCTTGACCCAAATTATGACATGGTCAACTTTGGTACGTTAGGCTTTTATATGGGAAAACGCTTAAACAGTGGATTTCTCAGAAACTATTTAGGTTTAAGGTACAATACTTGGTATACATGGTCAACTAAATGAATAAATGAAGATATTATGTCGCTAAAGGTCAAGGTCATTCGGTCCGTCCATCCGTCGTCAAGATTTTCAAACATCTTCTCCTCTGAAACCACTGGGCCGATTGAAGCTATATTTCATATGGAGTCTCAGTGGGATGGTGGAACCAAAGTTTGTTCCGGGTATCTGGGTCACATGACCAAGATGGCCGCCACGCCCATATATGGTAAAAACACTTCAAAAATCTTCTTCTCCAGAACCAAAAGGCCTATGACCTTGAAACTTGGTATGTAGCATTGGGCATGCGGGCCCATCATAGTTTGTACAAATGATGACCTTGCAATGACCTTGACCTAATTTATGACATGGTCATCTTTGGTACATTAGGCTTTTATATGGGAAAATGCTTAAACAGTGGATTTCTCAGAAACTATTTAGGTCTAAGGTACAATACTTGGTCTACATGGTCAACTCAATGAACAAAGGAAGATATTATGTCGCTAAAGGTCAAGGTCATTCGGTCCGTCCATCCGTCGTCTAGATTTTCAAACATCTTCTCCTCTGAAACCACTGGGCCGATTAAAGCCAAATTTCATATGGAGTCTCAGTGGAATGGTGGAACGAATGTTTATACGCGGGATCTGGGTCACATGACCAAGGTGGCCGCCATGCCCATATATGTTAAAAACCATTCAAAAATCTTCTTCTCCAGAACCAAAAGGCCTATTACCTTGAAACTTGGAATGTAGCATCGGGCATGCAGGCTCATTATGGTTTATACAAATGATGACCTTGCAATGACCTTGACCTAATTTATGACATGGTCAACTTCGGTTCCTTAGGCTTTTATATGGGAAAACGCCTAACCAGTGGATTTCTCAGAAACTGTTTAAGTCGAAAGTACAATATTTGGTATATATGGTCAACTAAATGAACAAATGAAAAAATTATGTCACTAAAGGTCAAGGTCATTTGGTCCGTCCATCCGTCATCAAGATTTTCAAACATCTTCTCCTCTGAATCCACTGGGTCGCTTGAAGCCAAATCTCATATGGAGTCCCAGTGGGATGGGGGGATGAAACTTTATATGCCGGGTTTGGGTCACATGACCAAGATGGCCGCCATGCACATATATGGTAAAAACCCTTCCAAAAGGCCTATGACCTTGAAACTTGGTATGTAGCATTGGGCATGCGGGCCCATCATAATTTGTACAAATGATGACCTTGCAATGACCTTGACCTAATTTATGACATGGTCATCTTTGGTACATTAGGCTTTTATATGGGAAAATGCTTAAACAGTGGATTTATCAGAAACTATTTAGGTCTAAGGTACAATACTTGGTATACATGGTCAACTCAATGAACAAATGAAGATATTATGTCGCTAAAGGTCAAGGTCATTCGGTCCGTCCATCCGTCGTCTAGATTTTCAAACATCTTCTCCTCTGAAACCACTGGGCCGATTAAAGCCAAATTTCATATATGGTAAAAACCCTTCAAAAATCTTCTTCTCCAGAACCAAAAGGCCTATTACCTTGAAACTTGGTATGTAGCATCGGGCATGTAGGCCCATCATAGTTTATACAAATGATGACCTTGTGATGACCTTGACCTAATTTATGACATGGTCAACTTCGGTACCTTAGGCTTTTATATGGGAACACGCTTAAACCGTTGATTTCTCAGAAACTATTTAAGTCTTAGGTAGAATATTGGTATTTATGGTCAACTAAATGAACAATCCGCTTAAACAGTGGATTTCTCAGAAACTATTTAAGTCTAAGGAACAATACTTGGTATACATGGTCAACTAAATGAACAAATGAAGATATTATTTCACTAAGGGTCAAGGTCATTCTCTCCGTCCATCTGTTGTCAAGGTTTTCAAACAGCTTCTCCTCTGAAACCACTGGGCCGATTGAAACCAAATTTCATATGGAGTCTTAGTGGGATGGGGGAACGAAAGTTTGTTCCCGGGATCTGGGTCGCATAACCAAGATGGCCGCCATGTCCATATATGGTAAAACCCATTCTAAAATCTTTTTCTCCAGAACCAAAAGGCCTATGACCTTGAAAATTGGTATGTAGCATTTTGAACATGGGCCCATCAGAATTGATACAAATCAGGACTGTGCATTGAGTGTTACCTAATTTATGGCAAGGTCAATTCTGATGCATTGGAAAATGCTTAAACAGTGGATTTCTCAGAAACCATTCAAGTCTAAGATATGATATTTGGTATTTATGGTTAACTAAGTGAGCCTATTAAGATTTTATGTTGTTATAGGTCAAGGTCATTCTTTGACCTTTGTTCAAGGTCACTGTGATTCTGTTGCCTGTCAACATTTTCAAACATCTTCTCTGAAGCCACTAGGCTATTTGAAGCTATATTTCATACGGAGCATCTCTGGGTTAAAAGAACCAAAGTTTGTTGAGCTGGTCATGGTCACGTGACCAAGATGGACACCATGCCCATGTATGGTAAAACTCCTTCAAAAATCTTCTTCTACAGAACCAAAGGCACAATGACCCTGTGGCATGGTATGTAGCATTGAGGACTTGGGCCCATCATAGTCTGTACAATCATGACGGTGCACTTTGTACTGGTTAACCGCTTAGGAGGTCTAAGCCTGCCCAGGAATAGTGTGGTTAGGTTAACTGATCGTCCCGATATGGCCATAGTTGTTTACCGTGGACGTTAAGCAACAAAATCAATCAATCAATCATTGACCTAATTTATAGCAAGGTCAAGTTTGGTATGTTATGCTTTTATATGGGAAAATGCTTAAACAGTTGATTTCACGGAATTTTTTAAGCCTAGATATAACAATTGGAAAATATGGTTAACTAAATGAATACATGAAGACAAGGTCTTCAAAGATCAAGGTCATTTTTTTAACTGTGCTCAAGGTCACTGAGATTTTAAAATTAAGATACGCACACCTTTTAAGCTATTGGTTTCAAATTTGTAACAAATGAGCAAAATGACAAATTGTGTCTGTTGACAGAAGGTGTCAGGTGAGCTACAGGACCATTGGTCCTCTGGTTTAGTTATCTCTCCTTTGGTGTTTTTTTGGCAGATTCGTGTCCGCTCTGTAACTTGAATACCCTTTTAAATATTTTCAAGATACTTTACAGATATGTAGAACAAGTCATTACGATGTGTCACGAATAAGAATGACAACTCTTGCTGTCTTACTTTTTGAGTTATTTCCCCTTTATGGTTTTAGCTGTGATAAGCTCACCTGAGCCAAAGGCTCAGGGTGAGCTATTGTGATCACCCGGTGTCCGTCGTCCGTTGTGCGTCTTGTGTTGTCCGTCGTCAACAATTTGCTTTAAATGACATCGTCTCTGAAACCGCTAGGCCTAGGGCTTTGATATTTGGTATGAAGCATTGTCTAGTGGACCTCTACCAAGTTTGTTCAAATGGTGGTCCCATGGTCCAAAATGGCCCTGGGGCGGGGGGGGTTCTTGGGTTCGAAACTAAAATATACTTCAAAATCTTTTTCTCCAGAACTGCTTGGCTCAGATGCTTGAAATATGGTGTGTACCATTGCCTAATGGTCCTCTACCAAGTTTATTCTAATGGTGGCCCCAGGTCCAAAATGGCCCTGTGGCAGGGGGTCTTGGGTTTGAAAGTAAAATATACTTAAAAATCTTCTTCTCCAGAACTGATTGGCTCAGATGCTTGAAAGTTGTTATGTAGTATTGCCTAGTGGTCCTCTACCAAGTTTGTTCAAATGGTGGCCCCAAGGTCCAAAATGACCCCGGGGCAGGGAGTCCCAGGTTTGAACCATAGAAATACATAGAAAAATATTAAAAAATCTTCTTCTTCAGAACTGCATGGCTCAGATGCTTGAAATTTGGTATGTAGCATTGCCTAGTGGTCCTTTACCAAGTTTGTTCAAATGATGGCCCCGCCAGGAGGTCCTGAGTTTGAACCATAGTAATACATAGAAAAATATTCAAAAATCTCCTTCAGAACCGCAAGGCTTAGATGCTTGAAATTTGGTATGATGCATTGCCTTGTGGTCTTCTGCCCAGTTTGCACAAATGGGGGCCCCAGGGTCCAAAATGGCCCCTTGGCGTGGAGTCCAAGGTTTGAACCATAGAAATGCAGAGAAAAATATTCAAAAATCTTATTCTTCTGAACCTCAAGGCTTAGATGCTTGAAATTTGGTATGTAGCATTGCCTAGTAGTCCTTTACCAAGTTTGTTCAAATGATGGCCCCAAGATTCAAAATGGCCCCGGGGCAGGGAGTCCTAGATTTGAACCATAGAAGTACATAGAAATATATTAAAAAATCTTCTCCTTCAAAAACATGTGGCTCAGATGCTTAAAATTTGGTATGTAGCATTGCTTAGTGGTCTTTTACCAAGTATGTTCAAATGATGACCCTAGGGTCTAAAATGTCTCTGCCCCAGGGTGTCCTGGGTTAGAACCATAGAAATACATAGAAAGATATTCAAAAAGCCTCTTCTTTAGAACCACTTGGCTCAGATACTTGAAATTTGGTATGTAGCATTGCCTTGTAATCCTTTATCAAGTTTGTTCAAATGATGGCCCCAGGGTCCAAAATGGCCCTGCAGCAGGGAGTCCTGAGTCTGAACCATAGAAATACATGGAAAAATATTCAAAAATCTTCTTCTGCAGAACCAGTTGGTTCATCAGATGCTCAAAATTTGGTATGTAGCATTGCCTAGTGGTCTTCTACCAAGTTTGTTAAAATGGTGACCCCAGGGTCCAAAATGGCCCTTGGGCAGGGGATATGGGTTCGAAACTAAAATATACTTAAAATCTTCTTGTCCTGAACTGCTTTGCTCAGATGCTTGAAATTTGGTATGTAGCATTGCCTTGTGGTCTATACCAAGTTTGTTCAAATGGTGGCTGCAGGGTCCAAAAAATATTCAAAAATCTTCTTCTTCAGAACTGTAAGGGTCAGATGCTTGAAATTTAGAATGTAGCATTGCCTAGTGGTCCTTTACCAAGATTATTCAAATGATGGCCCCAGGATCCAAAATGGCTCCTCCCCAGGGGGTCCAGGGTTTGAACCATAGAAATACATAGAAAAATATTCAAAAATCCTCTTCTTTAGAACCATTTGGAAATTGATGCAAACTATCAGGTTTGTTCAAATGATGCGTTTGACCTTTAACATTTTTGTTCAGGTGAGTGATTCAGGGCCTCTTGGCCCTCTTGTTTTGTGTTGCATTTGTGTCTGCTGTATAACTTGAATACCTTCTGAAATATTTTCGTGAAACTTCACAGGTATGTAGAACAAGTCATGACGATATTTCACGAACAAGAATGGCAACTCTTGCCTTCTTACATTTTGAGTTATTTCCCTTTGGTAGTTTTGGGTGTGATTTCCTGTCCGCTCTGTTACTTGAATACCCTTTGAAATATTTTTATGATACTTTACAGGTCTGTAGATCAGGTCTTGATGATATGTAGCGAACAAGAATGACAACTCTTGCTTTTTAAGTTATTTCCCCTTGATGGTTTTAGGTGTGATTTTGTGTCCGCTCTCTATAACTTGAATACCTTTTGAAATATTTTCATGATACTGCACAGATATGTAAAACAGGTCATGATGATGTGTCACAAACAAGAGTGACAACTCTTGCTTTCTTACTTTTTGAGTTATTTCCCCTTGATGGTTTTGGGTGTGATTTTGTGTCTGCCCTTTAACTTGAATACCTTTTGAAATATTTTCATGATACTTCACAGATATGTAGAACAGGTCATGATGATGTGTTGCGAACTACTTGTAATGAAAACATTACTATTAATTATTCTAGTAAGGAAACATATTGTTGGTCGGTTGGGTTGATTAGTCTCATTCAGTTTGGGTCACGTGTACCTTTTGACAAAAAGTATCTTTTGAGAAGTCATGAGTTTGCTTCATTGCATTTTGGGGTATCACATGACTTTTACGATTGGTCCTTTTTAGTTTGTTCCTGGTGTGGCGCGAAAAATCGCGCACGGCTCAGTCATCGACAATTTTCAGTCGAAGTTACATCGGCAACGTCAGCCGAGAGATTTTATCCGAAGAACCATTTCTCGCTTACTAAACTGGCTTCGAGAAATTCAGGGCACAGAATCTCCTCAGTCCATTTTGCCTGAGACCAAAAAAGATCTTGAATGGTGGTTTCAGTTTTTACCGAAATTTAATGGTATTTCTATGATGGACTTTGAAGACTGGTCGAAACCTGATGAGATCCTGGCTTCCGACGCTTGTTTAGTAGGCTGCGGTGCCTTTTTCAAAGGCAGGTTCTTTCACACACGGTTTCCAGAGTTTGTTAGAAAGCAAAACTTACACATTAATGCACTTGAATTACTGACTGTGGTTGTAACGGTCAAGTTATGGGGTCGTCTGCTTAAAGGGAAAAAGATTATCATATATTGTGATAATACAGTTTCTTGTAAGGTCTTAAATACCGGGTTCTCTCGGGATTCCTTTCTACAGTCCTGTCTGCGCGAAATTTGTTTTCACGCAGCAATCAATGAATTTCAGATAAGAGCACGTGAAATTTCTTTTTGTGAAAATCGGATTCCTGATTATTTGTCTAGATGGGATTTGAGTCCAAATTTCAGACGATTGTTTCATCTCGAAACAGAGGGCTCGATTCTCAAAGAATACTCTATAGACGAGTCGCTTTTTCATTTTTCGCACGATTGGTAATACACAGCTTAGTCAAGGGACACAACTATTGGTTGTATAACCTCTTACTTTCATTTGAATTACTCATCTTGTTTTTTTGCATTTTATTTTTTTTAGCTTGTCACATTTGTTTCAGAGACAGATCTTCACGTGCTTCATAGAGAGGTAAAAGGAAGTATTAAATCTGCTTACGCAGCAGGAACTTTTAAAAATCTTAGAGTACAATGGCAGACATACTTTATGTTTTGTTATTACTATAAACTTGAACCATTACCTGTATCTGTAAATACTTTATGTTTATATGCTCAGTTTCTCAGCAGATCTTTTCGTTCTGCTCAATCCATTAGAAATTATCTATCTGGAGTTAAAACTTTGCACTACCTTTTAGACCTTGAGTATCCAACAAATAATGTATTTCAGTTAAGTTTGCTGTTAAAAGGTATTGCGCGAGAAAAACAGCATATTCCTAGAAAGGCAGCTCCTATAACTCCGGAAATTCTTAAAGATATGTATTATCTTCTAAAGTTCGACACTCACTTTGATATTGTTTTCTGGTCTCTTATTCTACTCATGTTCTTTTTAATGGCAAGGAAATCTAACATGGTCCCCAATGCTGCAAATCAGTTTGACGCTAAGAAACAACTCACCAGAGGTGACATAAAGGTATATGAATCCTTGCTCATTGTCAATATTAAATGGTCTAAAACAAGACAGTTCGGTTACTCACATGAAATTCCAATTTCAGCAATTCCCAGGTCTTTTCTCTGTCCAGTTAAGGCATATAAAAACATGTTAAGCAGCGTTCCAGCCGCTGATGATGACCCTGCGTTTTGCGTGCACAATAAAAAATCAGGGTGCATACCAGTCACCTATGCACAGCTTCAGAAAAAGCTAAGGCAACTGATTTCTCTTTCTGGAAGAGACGAAAAACTATATTCATCCCATAGCCTACGTCGCGGCGGCTGCTCTTGCGCTTTTAAGTCTAAAGTTAAATCTGAGCTGATTCAGCAGCACGGGGACTGGTTATCAGATTGTTATAAGGAATATTTGACCTATGACTTTGATCAGAAATTGTCGGTTTCCAAAAAAATGTGTGCTAAAATAATCAATGATTCTTAATATTTTGTAGCCAGCAGGCCTTTGACAGTCACCATCTTGTCTGATTCTATGGCTAAGCATGTTGGGGATCTCCGATATACTGACTTACAGTCGTTTCCTGGAGCTACTATCTCCAGATCAACACTATTGCACATTTAAAGTAATGGTTAGTAGCTGCGGTAGCGACAGATTTACAATTAGGGCTTTTTATGATACTTTGATCCGGGGTTCCGTCTCCGCGTGACCAACGTGTTGCTGGAACACTGGATTCGAGTTCTCTCACTCAAGTAAATGGCTGTTTGTTATGTTGTTTTGCTGCCAAGTTGTTTTTTCTTTCCATTTCAGACTGACTCCTGTATGTTTCGCGTAGAGGACTGTACTCTATGGTTTCAGGCGAGTTTCGCCAGCAAGACGTCTACTGCTGGGTTTCTTGGTCAGGATTCGTGGGGAAGCTCTTGAGATTCCTCGGTTTCCTTCTTCAGTCAGTCTGGGATGGACAAGATCTACAATTTGCTTGAAAACGGATATTCCCCGAGCTGGAACGTGTATATTTGTTATGATTCGCGTCGCGTGATGTCGTGTCTCTTAGTATGTGCCAACGGATGATATCCTGATCAGTCTGCGCATATACGTAGTCTGATCGGGGTTTTAACTGTTTGCAAGAACATTGTACTAATCATGTGTAGTCGGAAGTGTAAGGTGAAGACCCCGATCATTATGTGCGGTAGAGCAGACTGATCGGGGTATTTACGGTGCACATATGGCTCACGGACACTTTTCACGCGTTGCTTATCATATTCTATTTTTTGTTTCTAAGAAATAGCTTGCTCTGTTTGAATAATTCGCGGTTAAGAAATGCTTTTAAACGTGTAAGTTATATCTGAGATCTGTGTGACTTTTTAATTTCGATATCAGTGTCAAATAGTGACAGAGTTCAGACAGTGACTGAAAATGTTTCAGCAAATCGCCGTGTCAACCTTTGTGTTGTGACGATCTTTAAGAATGCTGTATTTACGGTGTGTCAAAGACTTTAAGTAATTATTGCCTTTGTCCTTACTAGAATAATATCTTTGCGAAGATCTTCTGGCTATCATTTATTTATTTCGTGCGTATTTATGGGCGGAACCTGCGGTTTTGGTGGGCTTTCTAGTCCTGCATTTTCACATATTTCTTATTATGATATCCATAAATTATCCGCCAATTATAAATAGTAATTCTTATTGCTGTTGTTTGCTTCTTTACTCTGTTATACGCACGTAAATAATTTACTTGTAATGAAAACATTACTATTAATTATTCTAGTAAGGAAACATATTGTTGGTCGGTTGGGTTGATTAGTCTCATTCAGTTTGGGTCACGTGTACCTTTTGACAAAAAGTATCTTTTGAGAAGTCATGAGTTTGCTTCATTGCATTTTGGGGTATCACATGACTTTTACGATTGGTCCTTTTTAGTTTGTTCCTGGTGTGGCGCGAAAAATCGCGCACGGCTCAGTCATCGACAATTTTCAGTCGAAGTTACATCGGCAACGTCAGCCGAGAGATTTTATCGACATATTCAGTCGTTCGTTATTTTCTTACAAAAATTAACCCAACCCAACCCGCCCGTTATATTTTGTTTGTTGAAGTAGTGAGTTTTTAGATTCAAATTTAAGTATAAAATTTATGTTTATGGTTTGTACAATAATCCAATGGATGTAATTGGTGGGCTTTCTAGTCCTGCATTTTTACATATTTCTTATTATGATATCCATAAATTAATCGCCAATTATAAATAGTAATTCTTATTGCTGTTGTTTGCTTCTTTACTCTGTTATACGCACGTAAATAATTAAGAATGACAACTCTTGCTTTCTTACTTTTTGAGTTATATCCCCTTGATGGTTTTAGGTGTTATTTCATGCCCACTCTATAACTTGAATGAATACCTTTTGAAATATTTATATGATACTTCACAGATATGTAGAACAGGTCATGACTATGTGTCACGAAAAAGAATGACAACTTATGCCCCCCGTCATGAAATGGCAGAAGGGCATATAGATTTTACCCTGTATGTATGTATGTATGTATGTATGTATGTATGTATGTATGTATGTATGTACGTTACGGAAATAGCGTCCAATTCATTACTTTGGTTTGCATGGTGGGATTAAAAAATTATTTGGCAAAAATGATCATTATGACTAGACGGTGTGTCGCATACAAAAACCATATCGCTATCTCAAAGGTCAAGGTCACAGGCCACACTTAAACTTTGTACATAGGCTATAATGAAATATGTTCGTGTCCGACCTATAACTTAAGACTGCATAGTCGGATTCAAAAATTATTTGGCTCAAATGATCATCATGACAAGATGGTGTGTCACGTGCAAATACCATGTCGCTATCTCACAGGTCAAAGGCCACAGTCTGCACTTAAACTATGTACATAGGCAAAAATGTAATATGTTTGTGTCCGACCCATAACTTTGGACTGCATGATGGGATTTAAAAAATATATGGCACAAATGATTATCATGACAAGATGATGTGTCACGTGCAAAAACCATGTCACTATCTTAAAAGGTCAAGGTCACAGTCCGCACTTTAACTTTGCGCATAGGCTATAATAAAATATGTTCACGTCTGGTCCATAACTTTGTCCTGCATGGTAGGATGACAAAATTTTTTGGCATAAATAATTGTCATGGCAAGACGGTGTGTCATGTGCAAAATCATGCTGCTAGCTTGAAGATCAAGGTCACAGTCAGCACTTAAGCTTAGAGAAATTTTGTCCTGCATGATGGGATTTCAAAATTATCTGGCATAAATAATTATCATGACAAGTTGATGTGTCACATGCAAGAATCATATCATTAGCTCAAAGTTCAAGGTCACAGTATGCACTTAAACTTTATGCATAGGCTTCAGTGAAACATGTTTATGTCCTGTCCATAACTTTATCCTGGATGGTGGGGTTCAAGACTATATTGCATAAATGATCATCATGACAAACCCCTAGCTTGACGGTCAAGCTCACACTGCGCATGTAAACTTTATGTATAGGCTATAGTGAAAATTTTTGTGTCTGGCCTATAACTTAGTCCTGCATAGGTCGTTTTGATATTTCATATCTCTTGATTTGCCATTTATATTGTACAAGTCTGCCGCCATGAACCTAGTTATCCTACAAGTGCCAGTAACTTAATCAAGGTGCCATCTTACTCAAGGCACTAGATGGGGGCATCTGTGTCCGATGGACACATTTCTAATTATTACTTTTTGAGTTATCTCCCCTTTGATGGTTTTAGGTGTCCGCTCCATAACTTTAATACCTTTTGAAATATTTTTATGATACTTCACAGATATGCAGAACAGGTCTAGATGATTTGCCTTATACATGAATAACAACTCTTGCATTCATACTTTGTGTGTTATTTCACTTTGGTAGTTTGAGCTGCAGTTTGAGTCTCTGCTCCATATCTGTATACCCCCATCCCACACCCCCACCAAAAAAAAATCCAGATTTGGATTCTTTGTCCAAATTCACTTACTAGAGAGTACTCCTAGGCCAGACATAGGTAGACTGCTCATTTTGAGGGATGAAGAGTTTCCTCAGCATGACTCACTGTGAATTTAACGTCTGCTTCAATCTATAGTCTTTTTCTGCACTTAAATGAGAGGCTCCATGGTATCTGCAGCATCAAAAAAATCCTGCCCTAAGACATTATTGAATGCACAGAGCTGAGAAGAGCCTGCGCAAATGCACTATTGACTTGGAGCATGCATACTGCGATTTTAAAAACCTACAATGTCATCTCGTTACTTGCCGAACAGACTGTACAGTCCCTGATCAGACTGTGCACATTGTCAGTTCTCATATCGCTGTAGACAAATTTTCCCGTGGCGAGCTCATATAATTTTACAAACTGTTGAAATTCAGAGCACCAGATAGACAAGTACTTGGTGGTTAATCTGGGATAAATATTCTTATTTCTCCATACAGACATATGTTATGATGCCTCATTAGAAAAGCTTCTGCAAGGCAGTCCTAAGGAGGGGTCACAACACATGTTTTTATACAGTTTATTATAAACATTTTTGAAATAGCCCCAAATACTTCCTATATCTGGAGCACTGTTAATCAGATAAACCACATAATGTGTAGCAACAGGTTCCATCTGCTAGCTATCTAAATACATTGGCCAGTTCTGACAAAAAATATAAAAGAGTGTTGAAGATGTTAGAAAGTATAGATTCCAACTCAACTCAGTTGGAATCTATATACTTTCTAATATCTACTGGGTTTTTTGTTGTTGTTTTTTATGTTTTTTTGTTGTTGTTTTTGTAAAGCCCAGCTTATCCATAATTCACAAAAAGAAAAGAAAAACAAATCTTTATGGCATGTTCAAAAAGCAAGACTGAGATCAGCCTCCATGTTTGCACAGACATAAATCTTCACTGCTCACCATTATTTCTATGGGTTTTACTGCCTTTTGTCCGGGAGTCAAAAGTATATGAAGATTGCAATCCGGCACACTAAACAACTGCACAGGCTGATCTGCATCTTTGCAGTTCACAAACTCATATATAATTCTGATGTCCTGGTACACCAGCTTTTGATTTTACTCTTCGTACTCGATAAAAAAAAACCCATGCCCGGGCCCTATGCTGTTCAATAGCCACAATAATTTAATAAGAGCTTGTAAAAATAATAAACTTTGCAAACTTTGGTAAACCGGATATCTAGAGAGCCCGTTGATCCTATTAGGAAGAAGTTAAACCTATATGTCTGGTCAAAATGATCATTTATATTGCAGTGTTGTTTTAAATTTATGTATCTTTTTTAAACATTTTCTTGAAAATACGAGATCAAGGGCAAACCTAGAATTTGAACAGAGAAACTGCTTTGATGCCCTTCAGTCCAGATAAACTAAAAATGACAAATCGCTCTCCTTTTCTGGTTCCCCATCTAACGGTGAAAAATGAACGATAGCTGGACAATGAATGGGCTCCTCACCTGTACATTGTATTTTTATCAGTTTTTACCATTTCATTCAAGCTTGAAATATCTTGGAGCAGTTGTCTCAGATGATGGCACAAAACAGGAGGTTCTCTCAAGGATTGCACAAGCCACTTCAGCTCTTACCAAGCTGAAACCAATTCGGAGAGATAACAACATATCTCTTGGATCAAAGGTGAAACTTATGCGCTCCCTTGTCATTTCCATATTTCTGTATGCCTGTGAGTAATGGACCTTGGCGACTGGCATTTGAGATGAGGTGCTACCGAAGGATACTGAACTTTACGTACAAGGACCATATAACTAATGTCAGGATGTTCCCAGAAAGATCCAAGCAGCCATTGGAGAATATGATGAACTCCTTACGCTGGTAAGGAAATGGAAACTAAGGTGGTTTGGCCACGTCTCAAGGTCTTCTGGTTTAGCAAAGACGATTCTACAGGGCACATTGAAAGGAAAAAGAAGAAGAGATAGACAGAAGAAGAGGTGGGAAGACAATATTAAAGAGTGGACAGGGATGGATTTTGCCATCTCAACTAGGGCAGCTGAAAACAGGACAAGGTGGAAAGGGATTGTTTCGAAGTCATCTGTGGTGCCCCAACGACCTAGTAAGGTTATGGGATACAATAGAATAGAATAGACCATTTCATTCAGGTTAATGATAGCGAAAGTAAGTCATTTTATGCGTAAGTCTAGGAGGTTTTATTTGTTTCAAGTGGCCTAATTACGGACATTTAAAATGACAAAACTGTACTGAGAAGTTCCAGCCATACCTAACAATAAACTATTACACAAATCTATACCACTGATAGAGCTGTGGGGCCTTCTAGGCATCATTGCTCTATCAGTATGAAACTTTTTATCTTTAGGTATTGCTGCACACTTCTCGCCATAGTTCCTGGGGGTGGTCGGGTGGTGCGATGGTGCTGTGTGTTACTTCCAGTGCCGGGGCGTCCTACTGATTTGGAATGTTGTAGGGCAAGGGCCTACTGTGCTTGCAGTAGGTGCGGGTGGGGCTTGCATGGACATTTTTTCTCTCGTCTGTCATTTCTCCTCTTTCTACCTCTCTGGGAGATGGCCCGATATAGACTGAAATATTGTCTCAAAGGGCCGTTAAACCAAACCAATCAATCAATCAATCAATCCCAAATTTGAATGGCCAAGATAGAGCCAACTTTAAGTACCCCCATGGCTCTATAAAATAGGTCTACTATAAAAAGATTTATCGTGAGGTTTCGCTGCAAGCTTCTCTGCATAGTTTCGTCAATGTAAATGTCAGTGATAAGCCAACTCTTAACAAAGAAAACATCTTTGAGTTTCACATAAAAAAAGGTTTGCAAATTGATGAGGGTCATTTTAGTTCCCATTTAAAATGACCTTGGCGGTTTCACAGACAAAGAAATACAATATACAGGCGTGGGCACTCATTTACTGTCCCGCTTTTGCAATATATTGCATTACTGAACAGGGAACCAGAAAAGGGAACCCTGCATTTTGTGGAGCGATATGTTGATTTTATCAAAAAAAAGTGCACATCAACCATTGTTAGGGCCCCGCCAGATGAAGTCTGCGGAGGCCCTATAGTAATCACCTTGTCCGTCCGTCCGTCCGTCATCATTTCGTGTCCGCTCAATAACTCTAAAACCGTTAGAGCTATTTTCACGAGACTTGAAACAAATGTAAAGCATCATCAGACGATGTGCAGAGAAGAAGAACAATAACTCTGCCTACAATTTTTACTGAATTATGCCCCTTTGACAGTTTGAGTACAAAAATCGTGTCCGCTCCATAACTCTGAAACCGTTAAAGATATTTTCACGAGACTTGGTACAAATGTAAAGCATCATCAGATGATGTGCAGAGAATACGAACCATAACTCTGCCTACAATTTTTACTGAATTATGCCCCCTTTGAAATTTTGAGTACAGAAATCGTGTCCGCTCCGTAACTCTGAAACCATTAGAGATATTTTCATGAGACTTGGTACAAATGTAAAGCATCATCAGATGATGTGCAGTGAACAAGAACCATAACTCGGCTTGCAATGTTTACTGAATTATGCCCCTTTGAAATTTTGAGTACAGAAATTGTGTCGGCTCCATAACTCTGAAACGGTTAGAGATATTTTCATGAGACTTGGTACAAATGTAAAGCATCATCAGATGATGTGCAGAGAACAAGAACCATACCTCTGCATACATTATTTACTGAATTATGCCCCTTTGAAATTTTGAGTGCAGAAATCGTGTCCGCTCTATAACTCTGAAACCTTTAAAGATATTTTCACAAGACTTGGTACAAATGTAAAGCATCATCAGTCAATATGCAGAGAACATGAACCATAACTCTGCCTACACTATTTACTGAATTATGCCTCTTTGTATTTTTGAGTACAAAAATCGTGTCTGGTTCATAACTCTGAAACCGTTAGAGATATTGTCACAAGACTTGGTACAAATGTAAAGATCATCAGACGATGTGCAGAGAACAAGAACCATAACTCTGCATACATTATTTACTGAATTATGCCCATTTATAATTTTGAGTACAGAAATCTTTTCCGCTCTTTAACTCTGAAACGGTTAGAGATATTTTCACAAGACTTGGTACAAATGTAAAGCATCATCAGGTAATGAGCAGAGAACAAGAATCCTAATTCTGTCTACATTTTTTACTGAATTATGCCCCTTTGTGATTTTAAATATTGAAATCAGGTCCGCTCTATAGCTTTAAAACCACCAATGATATTTTCATAAAACCTGTACATAATATAAAGCATCATCAGACAATGTGCAGAGAATAAGAACTGTAACTCCATCTACATTTTTACAGAATTTTCCCCCTTGCTAGTTTACAGTCTAGAAAATGTGTTTGCTCTCTAACTTTAAAACTGTTTAAGATATTTTCACAAAACTTGGTACAAATATGAACATCATCAGACAATGTGCAGAGAAAAAGAACCATAACTACACCTTCCCTTTGTTATTATAGGTATGGAAATCTTGTCTGCTGTATAACTTTAAAGCCTTTGAAGATATTTTTATAAAACTTGGTACAAATATAAAGCATTATTAGATGATCTGAAGGTGTGCAGAATGCAAGAATGGTAACATCAGTTTCCTGCCTCACAGAGTTGTTGCCCATGCTTTAATCAATCATAATTGTGTATTTTGCCCATATCTTAATGACACTGCCAGAGGCTTAATTTCAAACAACATGTTTAATATGAAGGAACAACATGAAAATAGAAGGTTGGTATTGTTATTTCTGGTCAGTCTTATACGACTTAAATGTCATTAATAGTTTCATAAAGGCGGGGCCCTTTTAGTTACCATGTTTCTAGTTTTATCATAAAACGTGAAGTTTGAAGTGCTTTTCATAATCATTTGTGTTTAAAGGTTTTTGCCACAGATAAGTAAACAAATAAAATATCATTGAGTTTCACATTAAGAAAGGCTGCGTAATTGATTTGGATCATTTCAGTTGCCAACTAAAATTACCTTCTTTCGATTTCAAATTTAATGAATAATAAACGGTAAAAATACAATATACAGGAGTGGGGCCTCATTCACTGTCCCGCTTTTGTTGCAGGCATCATTCAACTGGGAACCAGAAAAGGAAAAAAAAGAGCTACCAAAAAATTTTGTCACTCTCTATTCTGACGAAAATATGCATGTATAAAAACTATTTTCAGCTTGTTCAACGAATCAAGGCAAGTGTTCCTGCGTAAATTTTGGAATACGAAAAGCATCTGTTGCCTTAAAGGAATCGTGTGAAATTTGGGTGTCGTCTGTGGCTTAAAACATTGACAATCGTAAAGAGGTTGCAGAAGTTGTAGTGAGGTTTTATAATGGTTGCAACAAAGTCGCCGAGTAGTCGTCGATCAAAATAAGTCACAGCCAGTCTTTTGGGCATGCACACTAAAAGACTAGCAACAACTGATTCTGATTGCACTGGTTGCAATCGATTCCTGGAAAGCGCCGATCGCCGATCACTCTAAACTAGTCGATCCTACGGCGAGCAGTTGCAGAAGGGTTGCATGCAAAAAAACTGTCGCCGATTGTATGCCGACTGCTGTAGAGGAAAAGTAGTTGCAATGGTCGCAGTGGTCGCAAGGCAGTCGCAGGCTCTGTGGGACCGAGGCTTAAGATGTAGATGAACTGATTAACTTTGGAGCATATTTCGTAAATTTTCGGTTGAATTATTGCCCATTTTCGGGCCCCTTTCTGACTTATACATTGTGGGATGAACCTTCTTTAGAGTCAAACATACGACTGGGGGCATAGTCTTTTATCAACACATTTTCTGTTTATGATTTTTATGCCCCCAACTTTAAGTTGGAGGGGCATATTGCTTTCGGCTTGTCCGTTCGTCTGTCCGTTCGTCCATCCGTTCGTTCGTCCGTCACACGTCTAATGCCTCAAATTACTTTAAAACCATCCATACTTGAAATTCTATGTCTGGTTTCCTCATGAAAAAACAGCTTACCCATATACTTTTTCTTTTCCGACTTATGATTTTTTTTAAATATGCCCCTTTTTTAAAAAAAATGAAATGAATACCTTGTTAGAAAGATATCTCAAAAAGTATTTGAGCTATGGCCTTGATATTTGGTATGCTGTTAGGGTATGAGGAGTAAATATCCTACTTAACTTTTGGGAGAATTTTGTAAAATTTTGATGGAGTTATGGCCCTTGTATTAATTTGGCATTTTTCCAACTTTTGAACCGCTTGACATAGGAAGCTGATTTTTGGCATAATAGTACTCCTTGATGAGTGAAATATTTTATTTAAGTTAGGTTACTCTGCATTAATGAAATACGGGGTTATTTCCCCTGATCATTAACACTTAGACAGCTGCTGCGCTCAAGGACCTCTGTTTGTATGGTTTTGAAGTGTCATATTTATGTCCCTCATGGAAAAAAAAAAGCTGACACATGTTTTTTTTTCTTTTTTGAGTTATCTCTTTTTTTGAATTATGCCCATTTTTAAAAATTAGATGCAAATCTTGCTAGCAATACATCTCAAAAAGTATTTTTGAGCTATGGCCTTGATATTTGGTATACTGATAGAGTATAAGGAGTAGAATTCTTGATTAACTTTTGGGTGAATTTTGTAGAAGTTTGATGGAACTATGGCACTTGTATGAATTTGGCATTTTTTCATCTTTAGACTCTGCTTGACCTAGGAAGCAGATTTTTGGTACATTAGAAGTCCTTGATGAGTTAAATATTTTAGTAAAGATTATGTAATGCCTTTTCAGACTTAGACATTCTAAAGCTTGACATCTTTAGTGGCAAGCATATGGTCGGGGGCATAGTGTTTCACGAACACAATTTCTAGTTAATCTATGTATTTCGTCTAATCACTTTTTAGTGGAGGCAATATCAGTATAATTATTTTTCCCAAATACTGAGAGTCAAAAATCTTCGAACGCGTACACAAACTTCTTTCCATTAGGACATCAAGCAACCACGTGGCCGAATGGTTAGTGCTAGCTCCTTAAAAGCATAGGGTCGCAGGATCGAGTCGTACTGGAGGCAAAATTTTGTCCAAATCTAAATAGCGCTTCATTGCGGAAGCCCTTCAAAATCATTTACACCTTGTTTCTCATATAGAGAGCATGGTTCTTCTGTAACCAGACAAAGTGCATATTTAGCTTGTTTTTGCAACCAGTTCCCGTATCATGGGGCTCCCTTAATCCATGGTACAGACACAAACATCCCTGTATGAGTATACTGCTGTTAAAGTGGCCACCATTGCCTTTGTGGCTTTGCCTTCCATAAGCTAGTGACTTTTTTGCAATCAATTTTACTGAAAAAAAAAAAACTCAATAATGCGCAAGATCAATTAATAATTTACATGTGACTGTAAGGATGTTTGTATTTTGTATGCGCCCACCTGCTGGTGTAAAGAATGATTATGTAAACAACATGTCAATAATATGAAAATATTACTTTAAATAAAGGAGCGGCCCCCCTCCCCCCTCCCCCCAACACACACACGCGCAACCCAGGGACGGACATTTCGAAAGCTTATTTCAAATGAAATTATCTGCAGACTATATTTTTCTTATTTTACTCACTTTTCAAGCAAGATTATTTTTCAATATCATTTTCAGCCAATTTACTTTTTTCTTGCATATTCAAAGAAAGGGATATTAAAAAATCCCCCCCCCCCTCCTACCTACAACCACCCCAACCAGAACATCAAATAGTCGACTCTGAAACAATCGTGAAAACTACATACTCCATTACCACTAAAATGTTGATAATAAACCACTTACCACTTGTATTTAGATAAAGACTATAGTCTATACTTAGCTCTTAGCAGGGGAAGCCTGTTGCAGAGATTTTATCAGTGTGGGTATCATTTTTCAAAACACTGCAAGTTTTCTGGTGGGGCACAAGAGTAAGAGCTCAAAATTAGGTTTATAGGGCTTGTACTTTAGAAGTTATTCACACATTTTGAAAGTTGGGTGTATCATAATGCTATACGTTTGTGTACATGGTGGCTGTTTGAGATACTACCTCTTTTTAGCAGGCAAACATACTTTTTTAGGTCTGAGTGTTAGATGATCATGCATCTGTTAAACAGATAATGTATGAGTTTTGTCTACATAACATTTAATTATTAAGGCAGGAGTGTGATCCACTGATCCATAAAGTTGGCAATTTTCTGTCAGAATTTTGTATTGGTCAGTTTTTGATTGTACGAAATAGAGATATTGGCTACTTTTGATCACATGATGCATTTGCATGTTCTTTGTTCTTGTGGCGCGAAAATGCCCCCGCACTTCAGTCATCGACAAAGCTCAGAAATAAGATCGACAATATTAGTCGAATTTACCCAACCCACCACACCCAAAATGATTTTGTTTTGGTGAGGTGATTTTGCAGTTATGTCTTTTTGATGGTGGCCTTATTTCTAAATGTAATTTTATTTGTAATATCACTTCATAGGGAGGCAAATACTTAAAATCGTTTAGTGTACATACAAAATACCACCAAATATATATGTGGAAATTTTATAAGTTTTCGTAGTTCTTTCTATATGTGTAAGCAAGTGACGTACGCAAATAATTTCAATCAGAAGCATAAAAAATGACAATACATTACATATATGTGTTTTAAAGTGCACCCGTTTTACCAAGGCCCATGGGGGTCTTCGGTTGGGGGATTAGCCATCTCCTCTTCTGGGTATGTTTTCAGAAGGCTTAATTTCCAGAGAAGCAAACAGTGAGTCCTTAAAGATGTTTCCCTTTGAAAAAATGATATACCCCTTGAAAAATATTGCCTTACAATGTGGAGCCTCATGATCAGTGGGTTAAGTGCTGGGCTGCAGATCTAGCAGTTCCTGGGAACATATTTATAAAACGACTTAGTGGTTGCTATGCTGTTGCTAAGGCTGAATTGTATGAAGGAGATTCCCAACGACTATGAAATTTGCTCTGGAGGAACAGCCTGAAAAAGACTGTTCTTCCAGATCAAATTTCGTAGTTGTTGGGAATCTCCTTCATAGAAATTTAGCCTTAGCAACAGCATAGCAACAACTTAAGTTGTTTTATAAATACAGCCCCTGGTTCTAATCAGGCTGGAGGTGGAATTGTTACTAACTATAAATGGGACTACATTGCTCACAGCCTTTCATTATCACTCTCCCATCATCCTGGTATGACTGAAATACTGTTAAAAAGGACATACAATTGCAAGTCATTGATTGATCCATCCCTTCAATGTGTGCAGTCAGCTATGACCCTTATCAGGCTGTGCATCCACTCATTTGCATCGGCTTCATGTCACTCTTATTTTGTGTTTGTAGGGTTGATATAGCAGCAGACCAAGTCTCCAAGATGACAGTTGGATGGCTGCACTTCAGTGAAACCACATCAAACATGCGTAAGAAAGGGCGTCCAAACCCTGACCAGAGATACTTCATGCTAGTAGTCTCCCTTGAAGTTGAGTTTGGGGAGAATAGTTATATGATTGCTGGAAGTATGTCAGAGAACATTATTGTCAGGGTAAGTTGTTAATAATTGAGCCATGACACAACAAAACCAACAAAGTGGCATGTGTGCCTAGTGAAACTAAGATCAGCCTGAGCATCCACTCAGTCTGATCAGAGTCTTTGTTGTCAGCATGGAGGTAGCTTAGACCTTTAGCTACCCTTTAAGTGCTCAGCTAAGACTCTGATCAGCCTGGGCTTCAGCCCAGGCTGATCTGAGTCTTTGCTGGGCCCACATGCCACTTTGTTGGTTTTGCCATGTCACAGCCCATTTACGGTCAAACCTGTATATTAAGCAAAAACCTGTCTTAAAAGGCCAAAAGCCCATATCCCAAGTAGCATTTTCAGTGTAAATGGACCTATATTAAGAAAGCACCTTCCTTCAGCAAGCAATATGGACAGAATCTGTGCCTTGAGGTGTAGCAATGGATCCGCTCCGCTGAGCCTCTTAGAGACCAATCGTTATGAGAATTAGAACAACAACAATCAGCAAGCAGTTTACCCCCCCCCCCCCCCCCCCCCCTCTGCCCTTGGGTTCTTGCTGAAGACTGTGTGTTTAACTATATTTTTAAGTTTTCAGTTTTAATTGCCCTGGATTTCGCTATTTGCATGAACAAAAAGTTTTTGCATCAGATGAAATAAAAATACTGTTCGATGGCCAGAATTTTTTCTGAAGTAATAATTTTGCGTCTACATATTTTGTACAATTTTCGAAAACAACGTGAAAATTTTAAAAGAGATGTGAATAAAAGAAGGAAAGAAAGGGACATATACAGACAGTTATTTTCACATACATGTATATTGTTTTATCAGTGTTTTGTTTTATAGGTTTAATGTTATGATAACAGTATTTCATGTTCATAGTTTTTGTGTGTGTAAGAATCATAGTTGTACTTGCGTTTGGTACCATTTTGGTCTGTTGTTTTGACCCAGTTATTCTAAACTAACATGACATTAAGATTTCTAATTAATTGTATGTAAAAACAATGGTATTTTTTGCGGCAAAAGTATTAGCACACTTGCTTTTATGTGTACAGGAAGGAAGATTTACCGAATCCTTCACTAACTACCTTGTTAAGCTAACGATGCTTTGATACAACTAGGCCTTGGTATTGAATCATTAGTCTAGCTATAAATGAGCCGCAACATGACAAAACCAACAAAGTGGTTTTGTGCTCAGTGCAGACTCAGATCAGCCTGGGCATGTGTCCAGTCTGATCAGAGTCTTCGCTGTCTGCATGGAGGTTGTTTAGACCCTTACCTACCCTTTAAGTGCTTAGCCAAGAGTCTGATCAGATTGGGTGGATGCCCATGCTGATCTGAGTCTGTGCTGGGCACACAACCACTTTGTTGGTTTTCTCGTGTCGCGGCTCATAAATCATAAATTTTTTCAGGCATCAAACCCAGGTTAGTTTGATAGTGATATTGATGTACAACACTGGCAGAGAGGCCACACCCAGGACTCAGTGTATCACAAGGGATGTGTGGGTGTGAATACTGATCACTCTGACAAGGCTGCCACAATACACGGCAATGTCAAATTGATTGGTCACGTGCTGCAGACTTCAGATATGAGAGTAAAAGAGAACTTCAAAGAGGTATGGTATAAAAGTTTCTTTAGCAACAAAAAAAAATCATGTCTGGTGCAGTTATTGCTTGGTAAAATGTGCAATTATACAAAACTGTGTGACTTCATATGGTAAAAATATTCAAAGACATCACACAGAAACGAACATCAGTAGTAAAACACAGCTTCAGAAACAGAGGGAGGCACTAAGGGATGGGCTGATGATACATTTTGGATAATTTGAGCTGGGACGCGACAAAACCAATAAAGTTGCATATGCGCCAAGTGAAGACTCAGATTAGCCTGGGCATCTGCCCAGTCTAATCAGAGTCTTCGTTATGCCCTTAAAGGATAGCTAAGTGTCTAAGCTTGCCATGCAGATAGCAAAGTCTTCACTGGGCTGACATGCCTCTTTGTTCCTTTTGTTGTGTTGCGGCTCATTTGTCTATTTCACCATGAGGCAGTCATAATGAGTTATCTTTGTATTCAGTAAATTTAGAATCAGTTATTATCAAGGATGTAAATATTTTGCAAATTTTATGATAAAGGAAATAAACATTAACCTCCCTTACCTTCATGTATTTTTTTGCTAAGGGAGATAATCAAGTTATGCAAGGGGAAATAATTTTGCAATGATTACCATTCTCTTTTTTACAGGTTGACTCTAAAGAACAGCTCAAGAAAGTCCAGGAAATGAAGATTTATAATTACAAGTTCAGTGATGACTATGCTGATCATGTGGGCATGCCAGAGAGCCATCGGAAAGACACCGGAGTTATTGCTCAGGAAATACGGGAAGTGTTACCTGACGCCGTATGGGAAACGGGAGACTTCAAACTTTCCAGTGGAAGTGAAGTGAAAAATCTTTTAGTTGTTAATAAGGTGAGCTGAATATGTTTACAGATACGAGGAGAGTTCAATAAGTTTGTAGACCTTGGGGTTTAACTTACAGATACGAAGATGGTTTCAACATTATTTTTCAATATAATCCCCCTTTACTTCAATGCATTTGGCCCTCTTTTCTGTTAAGCAGTCTATGCCTTTGAAATAAAAGTCGTATGTTTGGTCCTCAAGCCAAGCCCCTGTAGCAGCCTTGAGCTCGTCATCGTCCTGAAATCTCGTTCCACGCAAGTGGGACTTCAAATTTCGAAACAGATAATAATCACTTGCGGCCAGGTTTGGACTGTATGGCGGGTGATTTAACTGCTTGAACTTGCACTCAAGAATAGCGCTTGTTCAACTCTGGACCTGTGCACAGGAGCATTATCATTTTTGCCTATGGGTATAGGTTTTCAAACAAAAATAAGAGCAAAAAATGTACTTGTTGACTGAACGGCTGCTATCATTCAACTGACAAAGCACAAAAATGAAAAAGAAATATTGAATAGTATAGAAAAATACCAAGTTCTACGAACTTATTGAACTCCCCTCGTACTTAGAACATGCCAGTATCTGAAAAAGAGCGCCAAAAGTTTGACTGAAATTATTTTTTATTGTTCTGTAATTATCGAGCCCACTTGCAGTCAGCGAGATATAGTCGCCCCTTTTTAGCTAGAAGAGCTATTGTACTACCCCGGCGTCGGCGTTGGAGTTGGTGTCGGCATCGGCGTTGGTGGCAGCGGCGTCGGCGTTAGCAAAATGTTAAAGTTTTACGTTTAAGTTTTTTATGTGATGGGCAAGGCGCTGTCAAGCGAGCTACCCTGTCCCAATGACAGGTCTTGTTATCGAGCCCGCTTGCGGTCAGCTAGATATAGTCCCCCGTTTGGTGTTGGTGTGTCAGTCCATCCGTCTGTCCGTCCCTTCGTTAACAGCCATATCTTGAGTTTGATAGACCCTAGGACCTTGAAACTTCATCACAATATGCCTCACAAAAACGCTAATTGGCTCCCACAAAATTAGGTCACTGACCTACTATCACGAAAAAGTACCACATATTTTGTTTTCATCTGCAGCCCCATATCTCCCTTTTCATAGGCCCCAGAACATTCAAACTTCATCAGTGCATGCACCTTACCACTCGAGGTCACCCCCAACAAAACTAGGTTGCTGTGACCTACTTTCACGAAAAAGTACCACATATTTAGTTTTCGTCTGCAGCCCCATATATCCCTTTTCATAGGCCCCAGAACATTGAAACTCCATCAGTGCATGCACCTTACCCACCCCAGGTCACCTCCAACAGAACTAGGTCACTGTGACCTGCTTTCACGAAAAAGTGCCACATATTTAGTTTTCGAGGTCAGCCCCATATCTTCCTTTTCAATGGCCCCAGAACATTGAAACTTCATCAGTGCATGCACCTTATCACTCCATGTCACCTCCAACAAAACTAGGTCACTGTGACCTACTTTCAGGAAAACGTACCACATATTTAGTTTTTGTCTGCAGCCCCATATCTCCCTTTTCACAGGCCCCAGAACATTGAAACTTCAGAGCTAACAGTTGGTGCAGTAACAGAATCATACAGATCACTATTATTATTCTTATATGTATCATGGCTTTCTGGTGAGTTGAAATACCATAATACTTGTGACTGACATAGACCTGCAGGTTTGTGTTCATTTTTGCTGGTGGTATTCTCATGTCTAATGATTACCGTAATGTGCCTGAATTTTGGGACAGCTAAAAATAATTAATTTTCCATTTTGTCCCAAATGGAAAAATTATTATTTTTGGGTGTCACAATACTTAAGCACATTTCAGTATTTCACCTTCATCCATTCAGTAAGGCATTGTTTAATTGAAAATTGCACACATAGACATGTATATTCCCAGCAGATTTTCTTGTTAAATCTCCACTGGTATTATTAAACACCCAGACTATTTTTCCCTTGCAAATTGTTCATTTTATCAAGTAAATACCAAAGAACGAGTCCATTTACATTGTAAATTTTTACAAAAGCATGCAGCATCTTCATGACAGGGAATTTGCATGAGTTTTGGGATTTTTTCTCTGCCACACACAGGAGAGAGAGCTGAAACAATACAGTAGTCTTGTGGAAAATAAATCTTAAAATCAATTTAAATTCTGTAATCTTAATAACTTGAAAGCTGGTTGAAAATGTTGAAATTTTAATATATTGGTCATGTTTACAAAACAAATGAGCCACAACACCAGAAAACCAACAAAGTGGCATGGGCACCCAGTGAGGGCTTAGATCAGCATGGGCATCCACCCAGCCTGATCAGAGTCTTTTGTGTACCCATGGAGGTAGCTTAGACCTTTAGCTACTCTTTAAGTGCAAAGCAAATACTCCTTTCAGACTGCATGGATGCACAGGCAGATCTAAGTCTTTGCTGGATGCACATGCCACTTTGTTGTTTTGTTAGGTCGCGGCTCAAATGATGAATGATTAGTTATGAACCTGTGGCCAATATTCAACACTACTTGACATGCACTTTCTATTTTCAGTCTCATTGCAATCACAATTTTGTATATACTTGAGCAGCAGAATGAGAAACATCATTCCACAACAATAAATAACCATTATAAGGATACAGGGTAAGTGAAACAAAATCTGAAAGTGGGAAACATGTAAAATTTATTTCACTCTCCCAGCATTAATCGTTGGTCGGTTTAGATTAGGATGGATGGATGACTTGGGAGTTTACATACTTTTCAATAGTATTTCAGTCATATCAGGATGATGGGACTGTAGGTGATATGGAAAAGCTGTCTGTAATGGTACCTCATTTATGGTTGAAATTTTTTAGCCTTGACATGACAAAACCAACAAAGTGGTATGGCGCCTAGCGAAGACTCACATCAGCCTGGGCATCCACCCAATTTGATCAGAGTCTTCACTACCTGCATGGAGCTAGCTTAGACCTTTAGCTACGGTTTAAGTTCACAGTGAAGAGTCTGATCAGACTGGACAGATGCCCAGCCTGATATGAGTCTTCGCTTGATGCACATGCCATTTGTTGGTTTTGATGTGTCCTGGCTCATTTCCAACTCTTGCGGGAATGGGATTATATTTTGAAGTCTATGAAATCTTTGTACTGTACAGCTGCTGGAATACCAAACAAGGCCCAGTTGTTCAAGCCAGTGTTAGGCTAACAAGCTCGTTAAGAGGTCATCCTCTTAACAATATCATTACAGGAAAAAAAGGAATGCAGGTATAAATACCATAAAAATCATAACAAATGCTCCTGCTCTAATAAACGCCCCCTGCCTCTTCTGAAAATAATGATATATTAACTTTCATGAATTCCTGTTTGCTTCTCTGGATGGGATAGCTCTTTGAAATGGGGTTCTACTCTTAGAGGAAAGAATTTGCTCCTAGTGGAGCAAATTCTTTCCTTTAAGAGGAGCAAATTCTTTGCTTTGAGAGTAGACCCACACAGGCTTGGGAGGCAGAAATAGTAGAGTTACTGCCTCTGCACGTATACCCACTCACCTTTGAATCAAACAATAAAGGCTAGAAATGCTAAAAGTAATAGTGTACAATAATTGACCTTCGTCGAGGTGATTATGCAGTTTTATCGACCTGCAAACTACATATTGACTGAAAAGAAGCGGAGGTCAGTATGCATATTCATTGAAATACAGATCAGTAATCATTTTTGTCGCATCTGCTTTAGCAAGGTGCGATTTAGGAGTTCACTTTTCCGTCCGTCCGTCAGTCCGTCTGTCCGTCCAAAATTACGTCGACCCTAACGTTTGTGTCCATTATTCTCAATCTATGATACCTAAAATCATCAAACCTGGTATAAAGTTTCTTCTTAGAATGGTCTCGAGGCACCTTGCACTTATTTTGACCTTTGATATATTTTTCATGCTGTAATGACTGTAAAATTTTACATCAAAAATTATGTTCACCCTAGTGTTTAAGTCCATTTCTTTCCATCTATGATACCTGCAATCATCAAACCTAGTATAAAGTTTTTTCTTAGAATGGTCTAGAGGATTGTTGCATTTATTTTGACCTTTGACCTATATTTTCTGCTCTGCTGACTTAGTAAAATTTTACCTAAAAAATGATGTCAATCCTAGCATACTGGTCCATTTCTCTCAATCTATGATACCTACAGTGATCAAACTGGTATAAAGTTTTTTCTTAGAATGGTCTAGAGGATTGTTGCACTTACTTTGACCTTTGACCCATATTTCATGCTCTGCTGACTTTGTAAAATTTTACTTAAAAAATTACGTCAACCCTATCGTTTAAGTCCATCTCGCAATCTAGGATACCCAAAATCATCAAACCTGGTATTAAGATTCATCTTAGAATAGACTCGAGGATTAATGCACTTTTTTCAACCCTTCTACAGGGATGCTGCTTTTATTTGTACCCTTGACCTATATATCATGCTCTGTTGACTTTGGAAATTTTATGTCAACCTGGCAACCATGATTATATGGACAAGAGCATTCAAGTCCATTTCTCACTAACAATACCACCAACAATCATCAGACATGGCATAAAATGTTTTCTTAAGCTGGTGTCCTAGAATGTTTGACTACTTTATACCTTTAATCTATATTTTTAACTCCGGTGACTGTATACCTAAATGTATAGAACTGCTCAAATTTCTAAATTATTCATCAGAACCAAGTGTACACTTTCCTCTATCCATGGTATCTACTACTGAGAAAGCATATGGCAGGTGCGACATAGCATTCTGCGGAATTCTTGTATTACCTAATTAGTGTAAATTCAGTTTCCTATGATAAGACATGGTATTGTCTTGCGAAGTAACATCTTGAAATGTCACATTGTGAAAATACAAATAGCATCAGCTTAAAAAGTGATACAGACCTACTCACTGGTCAATTATTGAAAAATACTGACTCACATGTGACTTAGAATCAGCAAATGAAATTGTGTATTACACTGTGGTCATATAATAAAGATTCTAATAAAATGTTTTATTTGTTTAAGATAACAGTGAGCATCATGTGAAAATCACTATTCCTGAACTCAACATTACCCTTGGGGACAGAAACAAAGACACTACTCTGTCGTACCTCAATAACTACACGTACAACCTACCATACAGTGCTCACATAGGATTTAATGCTTATTCACTGAAGTTTGAGACATTTAATAGTCACGAAGTACATATATGTTCTAACGAGAAAGCTCAACAGTGTGAACAAGCACCCGATAACGAACGCTGGGGACATTGGAATGAAGTCGATTTTGAGGTAATTTTAGATACTGACAGTAATTTTAGATAATCACTATTCCTGAACTCAACTTTACCCTTGGGGACAGAAACAAAGACACTACTCTGTCGTACCTCAATAACTACATGTACAACCTACCATACAGTGCTCACATAGGATTTAATGCTTATTCACTGAAGTTTGAGACATTTAATAGTCACGAAGTACATATATGTTCTAACGAGAAAGCTCAACAGTGTGAACAAGCACCCGATAACGAACGCTGGGGACATTGGAATGAAGTCGATTTTGAGGTAATTTTAGATACTGACAGTAATTGTAGATATGAGCCGCGACTCGACAAAACCAACAATGTGGTTGTGCGCTCAGCGCAGTTTCAGATCAGCCTGGGCCTCCCCCCAGTCTGATCCGAGTTTTCACTGTTTCCATGAAGCTAGCTTAGACCCTAAGCTACCCTTTAAGCGCTTAGTGAAGACTCTGATCAGACTGGGCAGATGCCCAGGCTTATCTGAGTCTGCGGTGGGCGCACAACCACTTTGTTGGTTTTCTTGTGTCGTGGCCCAATTATTGTTATTCAGTAAATGTCTGCAATTGAAGCCATATATTTATCGGAACATGATCAAAATTGCTTTTAACCAGAACAGGTCCTCAGATGTGATTGAAATTCAACTATTTTGTACATTTTGCTTTGGAGTTACTCGCCTTGGAGTGCTTAAATAGCCCATATTTGACCTTGTTCTCGGCATAGCAACTTTATTTAAATTGAAACTTCACTAAATCTTGCTGATAACTAGGACAGGCATACAATCCTGGATAATTTAGAAATTCAGCCATATTGCAGAATTTGCCTTTAATAGAGCTACATACTCTTGAGTGGTGAGGATGCAGTGACTCAGGTGAGCTACAGGACCAGCGGTCCTCTGGTTTAACATAGCTTTAAACTTAAGGGGGAGGGGAAGAAAAAATGACAAAAATTCTGATGTTATGTGTTAATAAAAGTGTATATAATGTGTTTTAGAAACATTTTTTGCTCACCTGAGCCAGCGGCTCCGGGAGAGCTTATAGTATAGGCATGTTCCGTCATCTGTCCGTCGTCCGTCAACAATTTCAAACGACTTCTCCCCTGAGACCTCTGGGCCGATTGTAACCAAATTTGTAGCCTCCTGGGGTCTTAGGAACGGAAAAGTGTTCAAACAGTCTTGGTAACATGACCAAGATGGCCGCCATGCCCATATATGGTCAAAACTTTAAAAAAAAATCTTCTTCTCCAGAACCAATAGAGTGATGGCCTTGAAACTTGGTATGTAGCATCAGGTACACGAGTACTACCAAGATTGTTCAAATTATGGCCTTGGGTTGACCTTGACCTATTTTACGGCAAGTTCAAATTTGGTTGTTGGTGCTTTTATATGGGAAAATGCTAGAACTAACATTTCTTGGAAACTGTTGAAGATTTCGGCCTACAAATAGGTAAATACAGTCATCTTAATGAGTACATGAAGATCTGTGAGTACAAGAGGTCAAGGTCATTCTTTGATCTTTGACCCAGGTATCTCATTTTTCGAGAATTTTAGACAGTCTTCTCAAAAGCCACTGGGTCAATTGTAACCAAGTTTCATATAGACTTTTCAGGGGTTGAGGCAATGAAAATTTGTTAAAACGGTCTGGGTCACATGATCAATATGGCCGCCACGCCCATATATGGTAAAAACTTTTAAAATCTTCTTCTCCAGAACCAATTGACCAATGGCCTTGAAACTTGGTATGTAGCATTGGGTACTCGAGGACTATCAAGATTGTTCAAATGATGACCTTGGGTTGACCTTGACCTTTTTACGGCAAGGTCAAATATGGGAAAATGCTAGAACATAAGATTTCTTGAAAAGTTTCGAAGATTTTGGCCTACAAATTGGTAAATACAGTCATTTTAATAAGTACATGAAGGTTTGTGAGTACAAGAGGTCAAGGTCATTCTTTGACCTTTGACCCAGCACATTCATAATTTGACAATTTCAGACAATCTCCTCAAAATCCACTGGGTCAATTGTAACCAAATTTCATACAGAGCCTCCAGGGGTTTAGGGAATGAAAATTTGTTCAAACGGTCCAGGTCACATGACCAGCATGGCAGCCATGCCCATATATGGTAAAAACCTTTAAAAGTCTTCTCCAGAACCAATTGACCGATGGCCTTGAAACTTGGTATGTAGCATTGGGTACTCCATTACAATCAAGATTGTTCAAAATGATGACCTTGGGTTTACCTTGACCATTTTATGGCAAGGTCAAATATTGGAAAATGCTAGAACATAAGATTTCATGGAAAGTTATGAAGATTTAGGGCTAAAAATTGGTAAATACAGTCATCTTAATGAGTACATGAAGAATCATGAGTACAAGAGTTCAAGGTCGTTCTTTGACCTTTGACTCTGAATTCTCTTTTATTGACAATTTAAAACTTCTTCTAAAAAGCCACAGAGCAAATTGTAACCAAAAATCATATAGAGCCTTCAGGGGTTGAGGGAACGAAAATTTCTTCACATGGTCTGGGTCACATGATCTACATGGCCGCCATTTCTTCAAATGGTCTGGGTCACATGATCTACATGGCCGCCATGCCCATATACGGTAAAAACCTTAAAAAAATCTTCTTCTCCAGAACCAATTGACCGATGGCCTTGAAACTTGGTATGTAGCATTGGGCACTGGAGTTATATCAAAATTGTTCAAATTATGACCTAGGATTGACCTTGATTTTTTTTACGGCAAGGTCAAATATGGGAAAATGCTAGACCATAAGATTTCATGGGAAGTTTTGAAGATTTCGGCCTGAAAATTGGTATATTATACAGTCACCTGAATGAGGTCATGAAGAATATTGAGTACAAGAGGTCAAGGTCATTCTTTGACCTTTGACCCAGATCTCTCATATCTTGACTTTTTCAAACATTTCCTCAAAGCCCAAAGGGCCACTTGTAAACACATTTCATATAGAGCCTCCAGGGGTTGATTGAACAAAACTTTCTTCGAACGGTCCAGGTCACATGACCAACATGGCCACCATACCCATTTATGGTATAAACCTATAACATTTTTCTTCTCCAGAACCAATACACCAATAGCCTTGAAACTTGGTAAGTAGCATGGAGTACTAGAGTACTACTAAGACTGTTCACATGATGACCTTGGGTTTACCTTGACCTTTTTTCCGGCATGGTCAAGTATGGGAAAATGCTATAACATAAGATTTCATGGAAATTTTTGAAGATTTTGGCCTAAAAATGGTACATGAAGATTTATGAGTACAATAGGTCAAGGTCATTCTTTGGCTTTTGACCCAAGACACATATTTTGACAATTTCAGATATAAGAAAAAGCCACTTTGCCAATTGCTCAAGTGAGCGATTCAGGGCCTCATCGCCCTCTTGTTTAGCATAGTACTTTACTCTTAGTGTATATAAAGTTGTTTAACTAAAGATTTTGTTCACTTCAATGAATTTACGTAACTGTTTAAAGGGAAAATTCTCTATTTCAAAAGGAGTGCAAAATAATCTTTCAAATCATGTATATAAAGAATAAAAAGATTTAGATACATTTTATTAGCTCACTGAGACTTTAGGCTCATAGGTGAGCTTATATTATAGCCAGGCATCTGTCGTCCGTCCGTCGTCAACATTTTCAAACATCTTCTCTGAAATCACTGGGCCAATTGAAGCCATATTTTTAATATGGAACCTACCTAGGTTGGGGAACGAAAGTTTGTTTGGGGTATCTGGGTCACATGACCAAGATGGCCACCACGCCCATATATGGTAAAAACCCTTCAAAAATCTTCTTCTCCAGAACCAAAAAGCCTATGACCTTGAAACCTGGTATATAGCATTGGGCAATTGAGCCCATCATATTTAATACAATTAATGACCGTAGGTTTACCTTGACCTAATTTATGACACGGTCAACTTTGGTATGTTATGCTTTAAAATTTGTATGGGAAAATGCTTAAACACTGGATTTCTCAGAAACAATTTAAGTCTAAGGTATTATATTTGGTATATATAGTTAACTAAACGACTAGATGAAGCAATATAGGTAATTTAAGGTCAAGATCATTCTTTGACCTTTGTTCAAGGACACTGAGATTCTGTCTCCTGTGAACAGTTTCAAACATCTTCTCCTCTGAAACCACTGAGCTGTTTGAAGCCATTTTTCATACAAAGCTTCAGTGGGCCAAAGGAACCAAAGTTTGTTCAGACGGTCTTAGTCACATGACCAAGATGGCTGCCAGGCCCATATATGGTAAAAACCTTTCAAAACTCTTCCTCTCCAGAATCGAATTGCCTATGACCCTGAAACCTGGTATGTAGCATTGGACAGTCGAGCCCATCCTAGTTTGTACAAATGTTGACTGTAGGTTGACTTTGACGACACCGTCAACTTTGATATGTTATGCTTTTATATGGGAAAATGCTTAAACAGTGACTTTCTCAGAAACTATTGAAGTCTAAGGTATAATGTTTGGTATATATGGTTAATTAAATGATTAGATGAAGAAATTATGTCTTTTAAGGTCAAGGTCATTTTTTGACCTTTGTTCAAGGACACTGAGATACTGTCTCCTGTGAACAGTTTCAAATATCTTCTCCTCTGAAACCACTGAGCTGATTGAAGCCATCGTTCATACAAAGCTTCAGTGGGCCAAAGGAACCTAAGTTTGTTCAGTTGGTCTTGGTCACATGACAGGATGGCCGCCACGCCCCTATATGGTAAAAACCCTTCAAAAATCTTCTTCTCCAGAACTGAGATACAATTTAAGTCTAATGTATAATATTTGGTATATATAGGTAACTAAAAGACTAGATGAAGCAATATAGGTCATTTAAGGTCAAGATCATTCTTTGACCTTTGTTCAAGGACACTGAGATTCTGTCTCCTGTGAACAGTTTCAAACATCTTCTCCTCTGAAACCACTGAGCTGTTTGAAGCCATTTTTCATACAAAGCTTCAGTGGGCCAAAGGAACCAAAGTTTGTTCAGACGGTCTTAGTCACATGACCAAGATGGCTGCCAGGCCCATATATGGTAAAAACCTTTCAAAACTCTTCTTCTCCAGAATCGAAAGGCCTATGACCCTGAAACCTGGTATGTAGCATTGGACAGTCGAGCCCATCATAATTTGTACAAATGTTGATTGTAGGTTGACCTTGGTCTAATTTACGACACCGTCAACTTTGATATGTTATGCTTTTCTATGGGAAATCCTTAAACAGTGAATTTCTCAGAAACTATTTAAGTCTAAGGTATAATGTTTGGTATATATGGTTAATTAAATGATTAGATGAAGAAATTATGTCCTTTAAGGTCAAGGTCATTTTTTGACCTTTGTTCAAGGACACTGAGATACTGTCTCCTGTGAACAGTTTCAAATATCTTCTCCTCTGAAACCACTGAGCTGATTGAAGCCATATTTCATACAAAGCTTCAGGGGCCAAAGGAACCAAAGTTTGTTCAGATGGTCTTGGTCACATGACAGGATGGCCGCCACGCCCCTATATGGTAAAATTCCTTCAAAAAGCTTCTTCTCCAGAACTGAAAGGCCTATGACCTTGAAACGTGGTATGTAGCATGGGGCATTCGAGCCGATCATAGTTTATACAAATGATGACCCTAGATTAACCTTGACCTAATTTACGACACGGTCAGCTTTGGTATGTTATGCTTTTGTATCGGAAAATGCTTAAACTGTGGATTTCTCAGAAACTATTGAAGTCTAAGGTATAATGTTTGGTATATATGGTTGAATAAATGAGCAAATAAAGAAATGATGTCACTTACGGTCAAGGTCATTCTTTGAAGTTTGTTCAAGGTCACTTAGTTTCTTTCACCTATTAACATTTTCAAACATCTCCTCCGAAGCAACTGGGCTGATCAAAGCCATATTTCATACGGAGCTTCACTGGGTCAGAGGAACCAAATTTTGTTCAGATGGTCTTGGTCACATGACAGGATGGCCGCCACGCCCCTATATAGTAAAAACCCTTCTAAAATCTTCTTCTCCAGAACTGAAAGGCCTATGACCTTGAAACGTGGTATGTAGCATGGGGCATTAGAGCCGATCGTAGTTTATACAAATGATGACCCTAGGTTCACCTTGACCTAATTTACGACACGGTCGGCTTTGGTATGTTATGCTTTTGTATCGGAAAATGCTTAAACAGTGGATTTCTCAGAAACTATTGAAGTCTAAGGTATAATGTTTGGTATATATGGTTGAATAAATGAGCAAATTAAGAAATGATGTCACTTACGGTCAAGGTCATTCTTTGAAGTTTGTTCAAGGTCAATTAGTTTCTTTCACCTATTAACATTTTCAAACATCTTCTCCTCTGAAGCCACTGGGCTGATCAAAGCCATATTTCATATGGAGCTTCACTGGGTCAGAGGAACCAAATTTTGTTCAGATGGTCTTGGTCACATGACAGGATGGCCGCCACGCCCCTATATGGTAAAAACCCTTCAAAAAGCTTCTTCTCCAGAACTGAAAGGCCTATGACCTTGAAACGTGGTATGTAGCATGGGGCATTCGAGCCAATCATAGTTTATACAAATGATGACCCTAGGTTAACCTTGACCTAATTTACGACACGGTCGGCTTTGGTATGTTATGCTTTTGTATCGGAAAATGCTTAAACAGTGGATTTCTCAGAAACTATTGAAGTCTAAGGTATAATGTTTGGTATATATGGTTGAATAAATGAGCAAATAAAGAAATGATGTCACTTACGGTCAAGGTCATTCTTTGAAGTTTGTTCAAGGTCAATTAGTTTCTTTCACCTATTAACATTTTCAAACATCTTCTCCTCTGAAGCCACTGGGCTGATCAAAGCCATATTTCATATGGAGCTTCACTGGGTCAGAGGAACCAAATTTTGTTCAGATGGTCTTGGTCACATGACAGGATGGCCGCCACGCCCCTATATGGTAAAAACCCTTCAAAAAGCTTCTTCTCCAGAACTGAAAGGCCTATGACCTTGAAACGTGGTAGGTAGCATGGGGCATTCGAGCCAATCATAGTTTATACAAATGATGACCCTAGGTTAACCTTGACCTAATTTACGACACGGTCGGCTTTGGTATGTTATGCTTTTGTATCGGAAAATGCTTAAACAGTGGATTTCTCAGAAACTATTGAAGTCTAAGGTATAATGTTTGGTATATATGGTTGAATAAATGAGCAAATAAAGAAATGATGTCACTTACGGTCAAGGTCATTCTTTGACCTTTGTTCAAGGCCACTGAGATTCTGTCCCCTGTTAACATTTTCAAACATCTCCTCTGAAGCCACTGGGCTGATCAAAGCCATATTTTATATGGAGCTTCACTGGGTCAAAGGAACCAAAGTTTGTTCAGATGGTCACATGACCAAGATGGCCGCCATGCCTGTATGTGGTAAAAAACTTTCAAAAATCTTCTCCTCCAGAACCAAAGTCCCAGTGACCTCGTGGCATGGTATGTAGGATTTGGGACTCGGGCCCATCATAGTTTATACAAATCATGACTGTGCATATACCTTGACCTAATTTATGGCAAGGTCAACTTTGGTATGTTATGCTTTTATATGGGAAAATGCTTAAACAGTTGATTTCATGGAAACTTTTTAAGCCTAGACATAATAATTGGAAAATATGGTTAACTAAATGGATACATGAAGACATAAGGTCATCAAAGGTCAAGGTCATTTTTTTTAACTTTGCTTAAGGTCACTGAGATTTTGAAATTAAAATATGCATTCCTTATAAGCCACTGGGCTCAAATTTGTAACTAATGAGCAAAATGGCAAATTGTGTCTGTTAACAGGTGTCAGGTGAGCTACAGGACTATTGGTCCTCTGGTTTGTTGTTACTTGTACTTTTAACCCCACTTTGCAAAAAAAAAAAACACTGGGCTGAACAGAAAGACAGACAGAAAGTTCTTTGTCAACGTGAAAGCTATTTCGTCACGGACACTACACAATTGTGATATACTTTCGTTTCTTCTTCCGCTAATTCAAGAAGGGCAGTTGTCAGTTACTGGCGAAAGTATGTGCAAAATTAAGTACTGGTTTACCTCTTAGGAGGTCTAAGCCTGCCCAGGAATAGTGTGGTTAAGTTAACTGACCGTCCCAACATGACCATAGTTGTTTACCGTGGACGTTAAGCATCAAATCAATCAATCAATCAATATTTTGGAAGCAATACCTTTTGAGCCATTTATCATACTTCTGTTTATGTCAAGGTGTATTGATCAACCATGAAATAAAAGCAGGGCCCCATTTTTGCAGCCTGACTTGCAAATTCATTTTAATTGTGATATTTGCAGACCTTGCATTGTTTCTTTACAGATGGAGTAGTAAACTTCCTCCTGTTGTGTACATGTAGGTTGATTTTATTTCAGGCTGATGCTCATCTGGCAAAGATGCACTATCATGTGACATGGCTGAAGTGCTATGGAGAAGAGGTTACTCAAGTTTATACGTGGACAGATGTATTCCATCCAGACAGCAACATAACACTCAACTAACTAGTGGTCCTTTGTCTGTCCGTCCGTAGTCAACAATTTCTTCAAACAACATCTCCTCATAGAACAATAAGCCAATTTCAAAATAATTTCACACAAATGCTTCTGTTGTAGCCCTGTACCAAAATTGCTAAAATGGTTCCGCTCCACTGAACAAAATGGCCACCAGAGCTAAATATAGATTTTTTTAGCTCACCTGTCAAGGTGAGCTTATAGTATAGCCATGGTCCGTCGTCGTCGTCGGCGTCGTCGTCCACACTTTTAAACACCAATATCTCCTAAACCAGCTAGCCAATCTTGATTGGGCCGGGTAGCGTAATCGGTAGGGCACCTGACTGGTAAGTCAGAGGTCCTGGGTTCGAATCCCGGTCTGGCCACATACTTTCGTTTCTTCTTCCGCTGATTCAAGAAGGTCAATGGTCAGTTACTGGCGAAAGTATGTGCACTTAGTACTGGTTAACCGCTTAGGAGGTCTAAGCCTGCCCAGGAATAGTGTGGTTAAGCCCCTATCTCACTGGGATGCGACAGTTTGCGACTGATTGCGAATTGCATTCGTGGACGAGTCTCAAAACTGTCTTGAAACGTTCGCGGAGATTCGCAATATCCTCGCGTGTGTCGCAAACTGGCGCAAACGGTTCGCATTGTCGCAAAAAAAGTTTTACATGTAAAACTTTTTTGTGCGACAACATTTCTCGCAGTATAGTCGCAACATAGTCGCAAAGCCATCGCAGGTGTCGCGAACACGTCGCGGACCCTTCGCAATTTAGTTTCTGCGTGTCGCAATGACCGTGAACGCGACAAATTTGCGAAATAAATAAGACTATATTGCGAACAAATTGCGACATAAATAAGACACTTCCGCGACTAAATTGCGAGCAAATAAAACTGAGTAGCTTTCGCGCGAACATCGTGAGACATTCGTACGAATATCGTACGAGTATCGTGCGAGTGTCTTAAATTACTCGCAATGTCGCAAAAGTGTCGTGAACGGTTCGTACTTTCGTCCCACGTGACTTGGGCATATACGAGTTTCTCGCAAACAGTTTGCACTCATTCAGTTCCAACACGGGCATCACGCCAGCAAAAGTCAGAAAAGGGCGAGGTATGGGTAGGGCTGCCACTGCACCCGGTCCTCAAACTACAACAGAGGAAGCCGAAACAGACCAAGCCCAAGCTCCTGCTCCCTCCGACGATGAGAGCTCGGGAGCTTCCACGGTTTCTCAGACGGCTGAAACAAGGAAGAAAATGAAACTGGGCGTTGAGAGGGAGAAACAGTACCCATGGAAGACTGCCCACCAGAATTTACTGGCTGAGTTCTGGCTGAACCACCCCATACTTTATGACAAAACACAAGATCCATCTTTCTGATGTCTGATGATTAAAAAATTGCTGGAATATTAATAGGTTCCCATTTTCTCGCAAAATCATCGTGCGACTGTTGCACGACCTTCGCGCGACAGTCGTGCGACGTTCGCGAGAGTATCGTGCGACAGTCGCACGAGAGAAATATTCGCAATTTCATTGTGCGAACGTCGCGCGGGTGTCTGACGAACATCGCGCGACTGTCGTGCGACGTTTGTGCGAACTCCAGGCGAATTTGGGCAAGATTCGTGCGATAATCGTGCGACATTCGTGCGACATTCGCGCGACACTCGCAAATATGTCGTAATCACCATTTCAGTGAGACCCAAATATGAAAATGACGCAAAGTCGCGGATTTTATCGCAATTCTTTGTCTCAAACTAGTCGCCAGTTGTCGCATCCCAGTGAGATACTAGCTTTAGGTTAACTGACCGTCCCGACATGACCTTAGTTGTTTACCGTGGACGTTAAGCATCAAATCAACCAACCAACCAACCAATCTTGATTAAATTTTATGTGTAGCATTGTTGGGGTGGGGGATTGACTGCATTAGGTTTAAGGGTAGATTTGGTTGGAACTCTGGTTGCCATGGCAACATATAGCTCCCATAGACTTATAATGGGAAAAACTTAAAACATCTTCTTCTCTGAAACCATGAGGCCCAGAGCTTACATATTTAGTATGTACCAATGTCTAGTGGTCCCCTACATAAATCCTGCCAACCATGCCCCTGGGGCCCAAATTGGCCACGCCCTGGGGGTCATTAGCTCCCATAGACTTACAATGGGAAAATCTTAAAAAATCTTCTTCTCTGAAACCATGAGGCCCAGAGCTTATATATATAGCATGAATCAATGTCTAGTGATCCCCTACTAAAATCCTGCCACCAATGCCCATGGGGTCCAAATTGGCCACACCCCAGGGGGTCTTTGTTTATATATAGCTATATAGCTTATGAACCTTCAAAAATCTTCTTCTTTGGAATCATGAGGCCCAGAGCTTATATATATAGTATGTAGCAATGTTTAGTGGTCCCCTACATAAATCCTGCCAACCAAGCATCTGGGGTCCAAACTGGCCACTCCCCGGGGGTCATAAGCTCCCATAGACTTATAATGGGAAAAACTTCAAAAATCTTCTTCTCTGAAACCATGAGGCACAGAGCTTATATATTTAGTATGTACCAATGTCTAGTGGTCCCCTACCTAAATCTTGCCAACCATGCCCCTGGGGCCCAAATTGGCCACGCCCCAGGGGGTCATTAGCTCTCATAGACTTACAAAGAGAAAATCTTTAAAAAATCTTCTCTGAAACCATGAGGCCCAGAGCTTATATTTGTAGCATGAAGCAATGTCTAGTGGCCCCTACTAAAATCCTGCCAACCATGCCCCTGGGGTCCAAATTGGCCACGCCCTGGGAGTCATAAGCTCCCATAGACTTACAATGAGAAAATCTTGAAAAATATTCTTCTTTGAAACCTGAGGCCCAGAGCATATATATGTAGCATGTAGCAATGTCTAGTGGTCCTCTACATAAATCATACCAACCATGACCCTGCGGTGCAAATTGGCCACGCCCAGGGGGTCATAAGCTCCTATAGACTTACAATGGGAAAATTTAAAAAAAATCTTCTTCTCTGTAACCATGAGGCCAAGAGCGTATATATGTAGCAAGTAGCAATGTCTAGTGGTCCCCTACATAAATCCTGCCAACCATACCCCGGGGTCCAAACTGGCCATGCTGCTCCCATAGACTTATAATGGGAAAGAGTTCAAAAATCTTTCTCTCTGAAACCATGAGGCCCAGAGCTTACATATTTAGTATGCAGCAATGTCTAGTGATCCCCTGCATAAATTCTGCTAATCAAGCACTTGAGGTCCAAACTGCCCACACCCCAGGGGGGTGTTTGTTTAAATAGAGCTATATAGCTAAAGAACCTTCAAAAATCTTCTTTTATGAAACCGTAAGGCCAAGAGCTTATGTATTTAGTATGTAGCAGTGTATAGTGGTCCTCTACATAAATCCTGCCAATCAAGCCCCTGGGGTTCAAACTTGCCACACCCCATGGGGTCATCGAATCCTATAGAATTGCAGCCTGTTTATTAGCTTACCTGAGCTGGAAGCTTACATTTTATAACTCAGGTGAGCGGTCGTTGCCCTTGGGCTACTTCTTTTAAATGACATCAACTCTCAAGCCGATGGCTTGATTTCAAAATAATTTCACAGAAATGTTTGACTTATGGCCAAGAATCAAAATTGCTAAAACGGTTCTGCTCCACTGAACAAGATGGCCAACAGAGCTAAAAATAGAAATAAATCTTTGACTGTATAAATAAACTCCTTAAACTGGAATTGGGTTTTGTTGTTAAAGATGGATGAAGACTTGAGATTGTTTGGCCTTTTCAACAGTATTTTTATCATATCCAGCTGATGGAATGATGATAATTAAAGGTTATGTGAAAATTTTGGCATTTTGACTTTGTCAGCAAGATATCTTAAAGAGTATAAGAGCTAGGGACTTGAAATTTTATCAGCTTATTAGAGATGATAAGTAGATGAATTGATTAACTATTGAACGAATTCCGTCAATTTTTGAGGGAGTTATGGCCCTTTGAAAAGTTCCGCAATTTGACTTTGTCATCATCTCTCAAGCCGATGGCTTGATTTCAAAATAATTTCACAGAAATGTTTGACTTATGGCCCAGAATCAAAATTGCTAAAACGGTTCTGCTCCACTTAACAAGATGGCCAACAGAGCTAAAAATAGAAATAAATCTTTGACTGTATAAATAAACTCCTTAAACTGGAATTGGATTTTGTTGTTAAAGATGGATGAATGACTTGAGATTGTTTGGCCTTTTCAACAGTATTTTTTATCATATCCAGCTGATGGAATGATGATAATTAAAGGTTATGTGCAGTGGAACCTTTACAGTCAAAAAGATTTCCCCAGTAATTGGGACAAGTACCTTAACTGCTAGCTTAGCATATAGATAGAGACTAACAATGTTGAATTTGGGACTGTCAAAATTCAATAGATTAACTTCAGGGGTATTGGCATTTTCTCCACAAATTCAGGTCTCTGCCATTTAGGGGCCATGGGAGACAGGGCCCCAGTTAGTCATTTTCCCTGTTAGCAGGTCAGAGCTTAATCCACTTTTTATCAGTTCTTTTCCATCAAACTTTTGGGGTAAAGCGACACTGAAGAAGTTAAATACAGAAACACATGTCTGTCGCAAAAACTTCGTTATAGTGACACTTATATTATAGAAAATACATATTAAACATATTAATCAGAGAACAAACAATGAAATGGAAAAAAGGAGGGGTAGAGGATATGGGAAGAGTTTGATTTGAATTTCTGTTTCAATGATATAATGGAGACACACAGGAAAGGTCATAAGTACAAAGTACAAAGCTGAAACATGAAGAGAGAAATGCAAATGACAAAACAGAGTGGTAAATCTTCAAGAATGTCAATATTTTGTCATACAAATCCAAAGGCAAAAGCACTAATCACCAGTCTAGATAACTTCAGCAATGATGTCTGTATATTCTCTGACAAGCTCAGTAGAAATAAATAGAGAAATGATGGTGATATTTATGTTTCTGAAAAGTAAACTTTTTCTTTGCGCTGTTTACTACACAGAAAAGTAATAAAATGGTCAAACTAGGTATTCTGGATGGGTCAGAGTAATCCTTGGACCAAATCACTTGGACCACTGGACCTTGGACTAGTCGAACTTGGACTGCACTGATGTCTCGGACCATTTACCTGTTGGACCAAATTTATACAGGTTGTTTGGATGATTAAATAAACACTAATAACTAGATCTAAGTGTCATTGAATAACAATGATTACCAATTTGAATCGAATTTTAATTCGATATAATTAATATGATACTAAAAAAGTTTAGCTGCCATTCCCATTAAGAAAAAAGAAACCTTTTCACCTTTTCAAAAAAAAAAAAATAAGAAAAGAAAAGAAAAAGAAAACATAAAAAGATATATATCCAAACTTTTATTTGCTGATGTGTTTAACATTTCATTTTCTTTATTTTATTTTCTTATTTTTATCATCCCCCGCCGAAGGCGGAGGGATATACGTTTCGTCCTGTCCATCAGTCCGTCTGACTTCCATCCTTCCTTCCATCTGTTCGTCCTGAGCCAGAACTAAGTAACCACTGAACCGAATTTCATGAAACTTAAATATATACTGAGGGAAATAAGTTTATCAAGTTTTTACAAATCAGGGTATAATTCAGACTTATCTAATTAAGTGGGAAATTGTATTGTTTCTGCTGTTTAAGGCATCATTTTGGGTACCAGAAACCCTACAGTTAAGGTCGAAAGTTTATTTATAGAGCCAAATCGCGTCGCCTTTGTACCCAAGGGTTTAACCCAAAAAATGCCATTAATCTTTTATGCAACTCATCTTTTTTCAGGTGCTGTTTCATCTTCAAATCTTACATCAGAGCCAATTTGCGGCAGTGTAGACATTTGTGAACACCGACACAGTGTTGTGTGCTAAAAGATTGTTACCATGATAAACGTAAATGTGCTTATGACGCCGTCAAAATTGGCATATACAAAGCAATTGAGACTGAGCTAAAGTCACCGTTAACGAATTGTTCCCAAATCTTGAACCAAACTGCAAAGGCAAGGCCTCTATATGACCAGAACGCTTTCAAGCAATTTGTTCCTGTAAACTGGCGCTATTCCCGAAGATTTAACCACACCCGGTTCGAAAGTTACGTCATTCTAACGTCAGTTTTTAAAACCATCAAAGATTCTTTTGACATCTGCAATATTGAACTTAAAGTTTCTCTTCTCTATGTGCGCATAAGGGTCATTGCATATCCACAGATTTTGTCAGTTTCCGTCATAACGTATACTTGACGCCTCCTTTCAAATCTTGACAGGTTCTGCTCGTTGCATTAAAACAAATGGATTACCAGGGGTGATCGTTTTGCATGATAGTGTTCCCACAGTTGACAGTAATAAAGCGCAAAAAGATTAGAGTCAAAACGTCAACTGATGATGTTTAAAATGGCGGTTGAATTTTTCGGCAAGTTAATGTCAAACTCACGTGCCCCATTGCCGGCGTCTTATGCGTTTATTTGCAAACCCATTTACGGTTTTCTTGTTCAAGGACCCAGTTAAAACCTTTTAAAAGCATTTTGACAATTTTCTTTGTTTAATTGTTTTTTAGCCCGCGTAAATTGTGAATTCATTTCAAATGACGTCAAACGTGCGTTAAGTCACCTTTTTCGTCTAACTTTGATGTAATCGCAGTCTCCTAACTTAAACTAACTATATGCGATCAACAATTTGGGAATACTATTCCCAGAGAAAATTTCACAACCCTTCGGAAAAATTGCTCAACTTATTTCTCTCAGTACATATTACTATAACCACCTGATGCACGTCCGGTTTCATCAGACTGGCTTCAGTAATGCATGATTTATTGCCCTTGACTTGTTTTAAAATAAGTAAAATGAGCCATAACTAAGTAACCACATGACGGAATTTCATGAAACTTATAATATATATATATTACTCTATCCCTCTGATGCACATCAAGTTTCATCAGACTGGCTTCAGAAGTGCATGAGTTATTGTCCTTGAATTGTTATAATATCAATAAAATGAGCCATAACTAAGTAACCACTGCACAGAATTTCATGAAACTTAAACTAAATATATATATCATTATAACCTGCTGATGCGTGTCGCGTTTCATTAGGAGTGCATGAGTTATTGCCCTTGAATTGACTTAAAATCATTACAATGAGCCATAACTAAGTAACCAGTTACCGAAATTTCTTGAAACTTAAACTTAATATGTATCACCATAAGGCGGTTATGCACATCAAGTTTCATTAAAATGGCATCAGAAGTGCATGAGCTGTTGCCCTTTAATCAATTTAAAATTGACAAATTTAGCCATAACTTAGTAATCAATGAATAGAATTCTATGAAACTTTTACTAAGTACATGTATGTATCACCATAACATATTGGTGCATCTTACATTTTGTCGAAATTGCTTCAGTTAGCAATGAGTAATTGCCCTTGACTTGGTTTAAAATCAACATATTGAGTCATAACTAAGTAACCAATGAATGGAATTTCATGAAACTTAAAATATTTATGTATTGTCTTGACATAGCAGTGCACATTAAGTTCGATCATAATCGCATCAGTAGTGCATGCTTTAATGACCTTGAATTGACTTAAAATCCACAAATTAGCCATAACTTAGATACTGGACTGAACAAAATTTCTTGAAACTGAATTAAAAATGTATCATCATAGTGCAGTGATGCTTAGGCAAGTGTTTAAGAACAGCGTCAGCTTATGCCTCACTTATGCCTCACTTATGCCAGTGTAATTATAAGTCCACTCTGCTCAGTGAATTACATCGTGATGACGTGCAAACATGCATGATGTAATTTTTGTCAAGCCAGATAAGATTTTAGCCAATTAATCAACAAAAAAGATGAGGCTATTTCACAAAAATCCTACTTCTGAAACAGTGAAATCGAAAGTGATAATCTCACTGTTTGGAACAGTGAGATTATCAGTTTTGATTTCACCGAGAAATCTCTATAATTCATTGAAAAGTATAAAAAAAAAATAGAGGATATTTGACTTTTTCAGTGTAAGATCGATTTTTACTTCACCGAATGAACACCAAAAGCAGTATTTTCACCAGTGGCGAAGCCACGAGTGAAAATACCACTTTTGGTGTTCATGAGTGAAATAAAAGTTCATCTTACACTGAAAAATTCAAATTTTCTATTTGTTATATGCTTGAAAATCACAATAACTCTGTTTATTCCAAAGCGTCAGTCATCACCACAGAACCACATTTTTTTAGCCATTTTATGTCAAATTTGATGCTTCCAGCCTGTTAATTGGCTATGATATTGGTTGCAAACTTAATTTGCAACTGAAAAATAGCTTCAAATATCATTTTGATAAACACATCTCAAAAGATTTGCCAAGAAAGAATGCCTACAGGAGACTTTGGCGTCTTGACGTCGCGCGCAGTAACAATGTTACGTGGGCGCTTTAAATGACGTTATTAACATCATGATGACATGCAAACATATTTGACTTAATTTTTGTCAAGCCAGATAAAATTTAGCCACTTAATCAACAAAAAACTTGAGGTTATTTCACAAAAATCCCATCCAACACCGAAAAAAGGTACAAAATTGGTACATTTTTATAGGTACAAAAAAGGTATACCTGTTTTGTACAAAATTGCCAAAAAGAAATAAGGACAATTTGATACAAAATAGGTACATATGTACTTAAAAAGTACCCAGGTGCTCAATATATACCTAATGTGTACCTGATGTACCTAAAGTGTACCTGATGTACCTAATATGTACCTGATATACCTAAAGTGTGCCTATAGTGCCTAAAATGTACCTGGGGTACATTTTAGGTACTAAGTGATAAGAATGTGCCTTTTATGTAACTGAGGTACATTATAGGTACAGATACTGACCAGTCAACTGTATGCATGTACATTTCCACTTGTGAAATGTACATATAATGTACCTATTATAGGTACAGAAACTGACCAATCATACTATGTACCTTTAATGTACCTAAGGTACATTGCAGGTACACCAGCTGACCAATCTAGTTTTTTCTTTAAATAACTGACCAATCACAGCTGTATCTTGAATATACCTTGGGAACATTTAAGGCAAACAGACCAATCACATGCAGAAGCCATGGTACATTATAGGCACATGAACTGACCAAAAGATTTCTATACAGTATTAATCCTCATAAATGCCCCTGCTCTAATAAATGTGCCCGGCTTGCCTTTTCCAGTGATAATGTTACTTGTTTTGCTAACCTCCATGTTTTCCATCAAGCATCAACAGCATGAATTTCTGTTTTCCGTCTTGTAGTATGCAAATCTTCAAATAAGGCACACTATTCAAGACAAATTCTTGTCTTGAATAGTGGGACACTGAGAAGGGAGACAAGACAAGGGAAAGTAGTAAAATTGCTCCATCTGAAAGTTCATTCATTCACACTAATACTGTTTATTATAAAAAAAATTGCAGTGGCTGATCTGCTACACTTTAGGCTCTAATTAATGCCCCCTTTCGTAAAATGCAACATCCTTGGGTGTTTAATTGGACTAATATGGTAGAAAACATACCTTCATATTTCCAATACTTTTTGGGACCAAAGAAGATATTTAGCAGATACCCACACCAAAAAATGTACAAAATTGATACTTTTTTATGGGCACTAAAAAGGTATACATATTTTGTACAAAACTGCCAAAATATGATACTAATTCCGGCTCTTTATTACCATCCTTTTTGTATGAATGGAATTCACTTCCACCTGAAGTGTTTTTCATCATTGCTTTTGTAAATCCGCAATTTCTCTTGTATCCTCTGATAAATATGACGTTGTAGCTTTCAGATGTCTTACACTTTCATTTATTCACTATGTTTTTGTCGCACCTGCTTTAGCAAAGTGCGATATAGGTGTCCGGTTTTCAGTCCATCCGTCCGTCCATCCATCCACCCGTTCGTCCGTCCGTCCGTCCATTCACATTTACGTCGACCCTAAATTTTAAGTCCATTCAAATGACTTTTTCTCTGAAACCACTGCACCCATGGTTCTCAAATTTCACATGCTGCATGACCACACTGCAGGGCTTCTGAATGACAAAAATTCAGCTTGGTCCAGAATCCAAGATGGCCGCTGTTACTAAAAATAGCAAAAACATTAAAATCACTTTTTTCTCCAGAACCACTTGGTATATTCGGCTGAAATTTTACGTGGAGCATAAATGGGACTTTGGTTTTAAAAATTATAAAAAAGAAAAAATCTGTAGCGGAATTAGGTCACAGTGACCTACTTTCTGTTTACGAGTCCGAGTTTGCAAAAACGCCAATATCTCAAAAAACACTTGAACAGATTTAGGTCAAATTTAGTCAGAATGGTCCTTAAATGGAGTTGTTTGAAATTTAAGCGAATGGAGACCATCCAAGTTGGCCACCAGCCACCATTACTAAAAATAGAAAAATATGAAAATGACAATATCTCAAGAGCCCCTGAATGGAATTGGACTAAATGTGTATCAAAATGATACTTGCATGAAGCTGTTTCATGATTTTTTCAAACTGACCATCCAAGATGGCAACCATCCACCGTTACCAAAAATAACATGAAATAAAATGATAATATCTCATAAACTTCTGGATGGATTTTGACTAAATATGTTTCAAAATGACATTTTTATCAGGTTCATAAAGTGAAGGTGTTAAGCAGGTGCGGCATAGCATTCCGTGGAATTCTTGTCTTAAATTACTTATCATATATATAAATTACTTATCATATATATATATTTTTCAGTAAAAAGTTTGTGTTTATGGAAAATTGCCCCCAACCTGGGTGTATTTCTGCTTTATGAGCATTTTTTTTATTACTAATTTTCAAAAGTATTGTCCTCTAAGTAAAAATTGAATCTAATAGATGCCAGTAAATGTTTGCAAATCAAGGTACTGTTTTGGAAAAAGATGCAAGGCCTGAGTCAGAAATATTATGAGTTGCATTTATCTTGCTCTTCATATGGCACTTTGGTTCCTCTGGTGTTTGAAAATATGTAAAGTTTCTTTACAACGAATGAACTTTTTGAAAATGATAACAATCTCAGGAGATGTAATTCAAACTAAAATATTCTGTATTATTCCCGTGCATTATATGAAAAGAAAAAAACATATGTGACTTACCAGTTACTTGATTATCAGCCATCAGAAGAGTGCTGTTCTTCATTTTTAACCAAATTACAATACATTTTATTCAAGAAAAGTAAAATTATCTAGACTATAACACACATCATCACTCTACAAAGATCCTTTACTAACTGCACACTGACCAAAATATATGCAAGTTTTCGGATGTGTTAATTATGCCCTCAACTTCGACATATTGCTTCTGGGGTGTGTGTCCGGGTTGTGTGTCCGGGCATGTGACTTACCAGTTACTTGATTATCAGCCATCAGAAGAGTGCTGTTCTTCATTTTTAACCAAATTACAATACATTTTATTCAAGAAAAGTAAAATTATCCAGACTATAACACACATCATCACTCTACAAAGATCCTTTACTAACTGCACACTGACCAAAATATATGCAAGTTTTCGGATGTGTTTATTATGCCCTCAACTTCGAACTTCGAAGAAGTTGAGGGGGCATATTGCTTCTGGGTTGTGTGTCCGGGCGTGCGTCGGTCCGTTAGTCACGCATACCATATATTAGAAACCGTGCATGCTCGAATTTTGAAATTTCACATATGGATTTGTCATGAAAAATTAGTGGACATGTAACTGGAGACCTATCTCCCTTCTTAATGTTATCTATAAACTAGCTTCATCAGTCATCGCCTCCTGTCTTAAAAAGAGTTTTAGGTAAAATTATCCACAACGACCAGAAAGGATTTATATCAGGAAGGTTTATAGGAGAAAACATACGCCTAATCTATGACATCCTATTTGAAACAAAACAACAAGAAATTCCAGGTTTAATATTGTCTATTGATTTTCAGCAAGCCTTTGACTCAGTATCATGGAAATTCATTCATAAAACTCTTGATTACTTTAATTTTGGACCATCCTTCAAAAAATGGATTGAAATTTTTCAAAACGGATCAGAATCTTGTATTTTACAAAATGGTCATATGTCTGACTACTTCAGTTTACAAAGGGGCTGCAGGCAAGGGGATCCTATTTCCCCGTATATTTTCATCCTCTGTGCAAAGGTTTAAAGTCACATGATAAGAAACAATAATGATATAAAAAGTATTGTTATTAATGATAAGGAATTTTAATTAAGTCAGAATGCAGACGACACACACTTATTTTTTAGATGGAACCGAGAGATCATTAAGAATAACTTTAGAGAAACTGAAAATGTTTTACCAAATGTCAGGTTTAAAAATTAATATTGACAAAACGAAAGCAATATGGATTTGAAGCATGATTAAATCAAGTCTTAAATTATGTAAAGAATATAAATTAGATTGGGACCAGAAGCCTTTTAAAATTCTACGAGTCACATTTACTCCAGAGGTTTTAACATATGGGAACAAAACACACCTGAAATCCTGAAAAAAGATGAAAATATTCTAAATGGCTGGTCAAAAAGGAAGATAACACTGCCAGGTAAGATAACTATCATCAAATCACTTGCTATTTCGAAGTTTGTTCATCTATTTTTGGCATTACCAAATCCACCTGGCGAATTAGTGAAAAATCTGAACAAAATGTTTTATAAATTCATTTGGAACTCAGGACCTGATAGGATTAAAAGGAAATATATTATTAAGGATATAACAAAAGGGGGTTTGAGAATGATTCAGATAGATAGTTTTGTAACTGCACTGAAAATAACTTGGCTCAGAAGACAAATTTTACCACCAACCTGTACATGGAATACTTTATCAAATATAGATATGTGTAGTATATATACAAAGGGAGATAATTATGCTGGTTTAAAACTAAATAATATAATAAATCCATTCTGGAAAGACGTATTGAAAAGTTGGAAATCCTTTTGCAAGTCAGTAAAAATTGATACAATAGATGACATTTTATATTCACCAATATGGTTTAACACAAATATTACTCATGGTCAGACTTACTATATAAAAGAATGGTTTGACAAGGGAATAAGACATGTAATAGATCTGTTAAGTGAAGAAGGACAGTTCTATCAGTTTAATGAGCTTAGACAAAAATACAGCTTAAACGGCACTTTCTTAGATTATTGTTCTCTCTTAAGAAAATTACCAGCTGACTGGAAAGACACGATAAATCAAAATAGAACTACCTGTCAGATTCTAAAACATAATGTGGCACAAAATTGCTATATAAAATATCTTAGTAGAGACAAAAAAGGACATAGAACTTTCTATGATATCATAACTGGCAGTAAAGAGCCAGCTCCACCCGTTAATAAATGGATAAATGTGTTAGGAAATATTAATCAAGAAGAATGGAATAGCTATAATTCTGTAACAAAAGATATAAAAGAGGTAAAATTACAAGAATTCCTGTATAAAATTAATAACCATATCTTAGTAACAAAATCTTTTCTTTATAAAATTAATAAAATTGACAATGACAGGTGTTCTTATTGTTATCAAGAAGCTGAAACTATACTACATTTATTTTTTCATTGTAATAAAGTTAAAGAATTTAGGTCATCCCTTCGGAATTGGTTGCAAATGCATGCTAATATTACTCTTCAGTGGACAGCAAAAAGTCTAATATTTTCTAAGCAAGAACATAACAGAGTGTTAAACCATCTACTAGTATTAGCTAAGTATTTTATTTATAAACCAAATTTTTCACAGCTAACATAAGAATGGACAAGTTTATTGCATATTTAAAAAGGAAATTTCAAAATGAAAAATACATACCAAAACTCTATGACAAGCAGGATAAGTTTTTAGCTAAATGGGCTGATTTGTCTCATATCCTAGAGGGTAATCAGTGAACTGCACTATATAAATGCATAGAGATCAGCCAAGTAAGTACAACTATGGTTACGTACTGCTGAGCCACTTGGGGAACATAGATAGGAGAATTGAACTGAACCAATCTATACTTGTAGTAGCGGAGTATTTTATTTAACAAATAAAAGAAAAAAAATGTTAAGTAAGTACTGGGAAAAAATTCAATTATAAAAACATGAAGCAAAATTGTGCATATAACGGAAATTAAGAAGTTTATGATGCCCCATATAAGCTTTGTATTTATATTCTTCATACCTGGAAGAATCATGCAGAACAACAATAATAGTAAAAACAAAAAAATATGTTTTCATCAGTACAGGTCTAGGAACGGCTACAAATTCACTCTGGCAGAATCCTTCTCTCCATAATTACCCCATGCTGAGATAATTGAGATAAAGTGGCAATAAAATCATCAGCATCTAATATATAGCTGACCACAGATTAACCCATGTGATATAACCTGTTAACTGTCTACACAGTCAGCTGAGCTGGATGTTTGTTAGAGTTAAGCTGACACTTTTACTTGAGCAATAAGAAAAAAATAATAATAAATAAAGTGACATATTATGCCACTTGAAGAAAATCGTCTATCTCCCAGTTTGTTTCTTCTACAATTTATTTTTCTGTTCTATATTTCCTTATACCTGAACCAGTTTAACTAAAACATAGTAATGCCTACTTTATTTTATTTTCAATGAACAATATTTATAAATGCAAGTTAAATACCATATTAATCCTATTAAATGCCTCGGGAGAGTTGCATTTTAAAGGGGGGAGGCGGGGCGGGGTGATTTTAAGTCTAAAAGGGCAGTAACTCAGCTACTGCAAATACTCCTTATACATAGTATTAGGGTGAACGGGTATACTTTCAGAAGAAGCAACTGCTATTTTTGCCTTTCTTACCAGTAAGGGTCAACTCTCCAAGGAAAGAATTTGCTCCTACTAAATTCTTTCAGTTAAGAGAAGGCCCCCGTTTTGAAAAGCTAGGTCATCTGTAGAAGCAGACAGGAATTCATGTAAGCTAATATGACATTATTTTCGAAAAAGAAGTAGGGGCGTTTATTACAGCAGAATTAATAGGGTATACTACTTACAGCCCTCTTGATAATGTTTTATACCAAAAGCGCTCAAGGAATAAACAAAAGGTAGCCTATTTTGGCATTTTGATTATATATACACAGAAAATTAATAACAAGAACTTATCTGCACTGATCTGCAACCGTCTGCCTATCTAAACAGTCTGATCAGAGTTTTAGTGTAATTAGAATTATTATGAGAAAAGTACCCATATTCACCCCTGGCTAACTATGTATATACAACGGCTGTTACGAAACCAAAAAGAGCTGTAATGAAACGAAAAAGAGTCAAAGTTACCAAATGACCTGATGTCAAGGTCGTTTGGTAACCATTACTGATTTGTTTCATAACAGCTCTTTTTAGCTCACCTGAGCCGAAGGCTCACAAGGTGAGCTTATAGTATAGGCTTGGTCCGTCGTCCGGCGTCCGTCGTACGTCCACACTTTTAAACATTAATATCTGCTAAAAAAGGTGGCCAATCTTGATCAAATTTTATGTGTAGCATTGTTGGGGTGAGGGATTCATTGCATATAGTTTTGGGACAGATTGGTTTAAAACTCTGGTTACCATGGCAACAAAAAGGTCCCATAGACTTATAATGGAGAAAATGTTGTCCGGGCCTTAGCTTCTTCATTTTTGATCGCAGCTTCTTGTAACTTGCAGGTATCCAGGACAGTTACAACATCTCGGATCAGTTCGAATTTGGGCCAGGTTGGATTATTCTTTTAAGAGTTACTAGCCCTTGAGGGATAAAATATTTTCCCATAGACTTATAATGGGGAAGATGTTGTCCGGGCCCTAGCTTCATCATTTTTGATCGCAACTTATTGTAACTCGCAGGTATCCAGGACAGCCAAAACATCTCGGACCAGTTCGAATTTGGGCTAGGTTGGACCATTCTTCTCAGAGTTACTTGCCCTTGAGCGATGAAATATTTTCCCATAGACTTATAATGGGGAAATGTTGTCCGGGGCCTAGCTTCTTCATTGTTGATCGCAACTTATTGTAAGTTGCAGGTATCCAGGACAGCCAAAGCATCTCGGACCAGTTCGAATTTGGGCCAGGTTGGATCATTCTTCTCAGAGTTATCTTCTAAAATTTATGATAAACGTGATGACTTTGACTTTGATATAGTTAATTTTCCATTTTTGTATGGTGACGTTCCACGTCGTCCCTCTTATGGAGTGTATATTTCTCAACTTATAAGATTTGCTAGAGTGTGTAGTCATGTAGATGACTTTAATGCTCGTAATAAATGTTTAACTGCTAAACTTCTTCAACAGGGCTATCGGTATCATAAGCTTAGAAAGGCTTTTTCTAAATTCTATCGCAGACACCATGAATTGGTTTCAAAATTTGATGTCGGATTAAAATTTCTTTTACACCAAGGCCTATCGGAACCAGAATTTTATGGTGACTTAGTATACAAATTCAAAAAGATTAAGGGTAGGACTGATTTTTCTGATCAATTCCGAAAAATAATAATACGTCACAAACGTATTGGCTATAATTTAAATGTTATGCGACAGTCTGCATGCTTAGTGATTAACCCAATCACGGTTGATAGCTTTGCTGCACTCTTTAATTGCACACCGGGGGATCGGTCGTCAGACTCTATGATGGCCCCGACCTAAAGCTATATATTTTAGTTGGTTGGGACCGGAGCCTTTTTGTCTGTTGCTTGGTCCACCGGGGCTCAACTGGTGACCTTCTTTTGCTTCAGATTTCCAGTGGGGTTGTTTGGCAGGACAGGGATCTCCACCTGTCAGACGGCCCGTTGTATCTGTTGAGTCCTCGTCTTTGCTTCTTCATGGTGTTGAAATTTGATTTATGTGTTTACCGTGATGATTCATTGACGAGTTAGAGGGTTATCATGCGAACCGAACAACCAACTAAATGTTTTGTACCACTTCAGAAACTGAGGGTGAGGTTGGGCCTGTAAAATCGATTTAAGCCCCCCAGTAATTCATTACTGACCGTTCCAAGGCGGTAGTTCTGTTGTGGTTCTTTGTTGCCTGTTTTTGGTGTCAGAGTTTCTGTGATGTTTCACCTTATGTATGTTATTATTATTTTTGGTTCGGTTTGGGTTGCTGAGTGGCCACCTTTTGGGAACAAGCTGCTCACTCGGTTGGCCATATGTTCTCTGTATCTTGATTATTTGTAATCTTAGTTGTTTCCAACTATGGTTTGAGGGCTGGATTTGGATTTTGATTGTTTCAGTTCCTGGTCTTTGCATACTTTTTACTTTTACTTGCCCTTGAGCGATAAAATATTTTCCCATAGACTTATAATGGGGAAATGTTGTCCGGGCCCTAGGTTCTTCATTGTTGATCGCAACTTATTGTAACTTGCAGGTATCCAGGACAGCCAAAACATCTCGGACCAGTTCGAATTTGGGCCAGGTTGGATCATTCTTTTTAGAGTTACATGCCCTTGAGCGATAAAATATTTTCTCATAGACTTATAATGGGGAAATGTTGTCCGGGCCCTAGGTTCTTCATTGTTGATCGCAACTTATTGTAACTTGCAGGTATCCAGGACAGTCAAAACAGCTTAGACCAGTTTGAATTTTGGCCAGGTTGGATCATTCTTCTTAAAGTTACTTGCCCTTGAACGATAAAATATTTTCCCATAGACTTAAATGGGGAAAATGTTGTCCGGGCTATAGCTCCTTCATTTTTGATCGCAGCTCCGTGAAACTTGCAGGAATCCAGGATGGCCAGAACATCTCAGACCTTTTCGAATGTGGGCCAGGTTGGATTATCCCCTCGCACAATGAAGTTATGGAGGTGATGTAGGGTCTGTCCCGTACATAGGTATATATGTATGTACGTATATTCACCTTTTGTCATCGTTCTAGCTACCTCATTTATTATCGGATTTTGATGTAAGTTCACACAAGTACTGGGTATGACATGACCTCAAACGAGCTTGCATTTCAGCATGATGGAGTCAAGGTCAAGGTCAAAGTGGCTATTTTTAGAAAAACTTTGTCATCACTCAAGCGCCTTCATTTGTGGACTGATTTTGATTAAACTTCACACAAGTGATAAGTATGGCAATATCTTGGACATGTTCGCGTTTCAGCATTCTGGCATCAAGGTCAAGGTCACAGTGGCTAATTGTAGAAAAACTTTGTCATGGCTCTAGCGCCTTGATTTGTGGACCGAATTCAGTTTAATTTCACACAAGTGATTGGTATGACAATATCTTGGACAAGTTTCAGCGTTCTGAGGTCAAGGTCAAGGTCACAGTGGCTATTTTTAGAAAAACTTTGTCATCGCTCTAGCGCCTTCATTTATGGACCGATTTTGATTAAAACTTCACACAAGTGTTCAGTATGACAATATCTTGAATAAGTTTGCATTTCAGCATCCTAAGATCAATGTCAAGGTCAGAATGGCTATTGTTAGAAAAACTTTGTCATCATTCTAGTGCCTTCATTTATGGAATGATTCTGATTATACTTCACACAAGTGATATGTATGACAAAATCTTGGACAAGAACATGTTTCAGCATTCTGAGGTCAAGGTCAAGGACACAATGGCTATTTTTAGAAAAACTTTGTCATTGCTCTAGCGCCTTCAATTTGTGGATCGAATTCAATTTGAAATCACACAAGTGATTAGTATGACAGTACCTTGGACAAGTTCGCGTTTCAGTATTCTTGGGTCAAGATCAAGGTCACATTGGCTATTTTTAGAAAACTTTTTCATCCCTCTAGCACCTTCATTTATGGACCGATTATGATTTAAACTTCACACAAATGTTTTGCATGTCAATATCTTGAACAAGCTTGCGTTTAAGCGTCCTAAGGTCAAAGTCAAGGTCACAGTTGCTGTTTATAGAAAAACTTTGTTATTGCTCTAGCGCTTTCATTTATGGATCAATTTCGATTTAACTTCACACAAGTGATAAAAAAGGCAATATCTTTGACAAGTTTGCGTTTCATCATCTGGGGTCAAGGTCAAGGTCACAGTGGCTATTTTTAGAAAAATTTTGTCATCACTTTAGCGCCTTCATTTATATCTTGAACAAGTTTGCATTTCAGCATTCTAAGGCCAAGGTCACAGTTGCTATTTTTAGCTCACCGGGGCCAAAGGCTCACAAGATGAGCTTTTAGTATAGGCTTGGTCTGTCATCCGTCGTATGTCGTACGTCCACACTTTTAAGCATTAATATTTGCTTAACTAGCCGGCCATTCTTGATCAAATTTAATATATAGCATTGTTGGAGTGGGGGGTTAATTTCTTATAGTTTTGTGACAGATTGGTTTAAAACTGGTTACCATGGCAACAAAAAGGTCCCATAGACTTACAATGGGGAAAATGTTGTCCGGGCCATAGCACCTTTAGTTTTGACTGCAACTTCTTCAAACTTGCAGGTATCTAGGACAGCCATAAAATATCGGACCAGTTCGAATTTGGGCCAGGTTGGATGGTTCTTGTCTTTTTCATTTTCCACCCTGAGGGTCAAAGGTATGATACCACCACCTATGTGTTCAATTTGCCTTAGAGTAACTTACCCTAGAGTACTGAGGCTGAATGGACTCAGGTGAGCTACAGGACCAATGGTCCTCTTGTTTTGGTTTCGTAACATCCTTGATAAACAGTTATCCAGGTGTAACATTGGCCAACAGTGAAAATGAAGATCAGGATGCATAATAGTATCAGAATAATATGCGGATCTAGCAGCAATCAAAAACCAACCACTGATCAGTCTGTATCAACACCTGAGCTGATCTGAGGTTTTTTCAAAGTACGGATGACTTAAGGTATCTTTCACACTACACCACTTATAATTAAGGTGCCTAAAGAGCAATATCTATCATCATACCAAATATAATTTAAATTGTTTAAGAGTTTAGGAAATATGACATCTTAAAAACTTTAACGTAAAACTTTAACATGAAAATTCTAAGCTCGTGACCTTGACCTATAGGTCATGTCTGGGTGGTGGGGATGGTGCTGAATAAAATTTTGGACCAATATCTATTATCACACCAAATATAAATCAAATCCATGGAAGGGTTTAGAAACTATGAGATCTTGAAAACTTTAACGTAAAACTTTAACATTTTGCTAATGCCGCCGCCGCCAACACCGACGCCGGGGTTAGTGCAATAGCTCTTCCTGAACTTCTTTCAGGCGAGCTAAAAAGGGCAAAAGCACATTTTCAGTATGTCTAGTTTCAAATTGATAGCTTAACAAGACCTGTCAGTAGGACAGGATAGCTCGCCTGACAGCGCCTTGCCCATCACCTAAAAAACTTTAACGTAAAACTTTAACAATTTGCTTACGCCGACGCCGCTGACACCGACGCCGGGGATAGTGCAATAGTTCTTCATGTACATTCGTACAGGCGAGCTAAAAACTGTGTGAGGAGCTGAACTTTCCTTCCTCAGTAAGAACTGCGGTTACCGTTTGTGATACATTCTCAGTCACAAACTTTTCGCGGTTGGCCAGTTCATCATTCTATGCCTACGTGCACTGATTATAACTATGCCGAATCAGACACGTGCGTCGGAGGATCTTCAAAGACAAAGACAGCTTCTTAGAGTGGCCGAAAAAAATCAATAGCTGACCGATAAATTACGCAAAAACAGTACTATGTATACATGCAAAAGCGAAAACTCGGAGACATAGTCTACTTAAGCTTTTATATATTTGGTGCCTTCAGATGCCTCCGTTTTTTTAAAAGCGAAGACTTTGACCAGACTGCAAAGATGCGCTTTCTGGTCTAAACCTTTGCCATTCGTACTTTGTAAGCTCCTTTTCGCGCGTCGCTCAATTGATAGACACAATACCCGTATCATTGTTAATTTGTGCCACACTCTTGTCATCGAAAAGGTGTGAAGGATTAACGGTTTATTATACCGCCGCAGGCACATTAAACAGGTAAGGATTAAAATGATGCATAATTTGGTTGTTTTAGTGCTGATTTTGAGATGTGAATATCGGTAAGAAAGACAACTACCGCATGAAGAAAAACATTTGCGCTGAAATTTTAGGGCGAAGTTTTCTTCGCCCCGAAGACTTTCGAGGGCGACATCGGGCATGCCAGGGCGCCCACGTCGCCCCAGTCGCCTAAAAACGACATCCCTGGCCCTGTAATAGCAAGAACCTAAAATTTCAAAGTTTTAGCAGACCTGAATTAATCAATTTTTCAATTTAGAAAAAGATGTTACATACTTATCAAAGCTGTATATATGCTTTTCTATATTGAAAAATTGATTAATTCAGGTCTGCAAAAACTTTGAAATTTTAGGTTCTTGCTAATATAGGCCCTGTATTAGCAAGAACCTAAAATTTCAAAGTTTTAGCAGACCTGAATTAATCAATTTTTCAATTTAGAAAAGCATATGTACAGCTTTAATAAGTATGTAACATCTGTATAAAATTTCAAACTGATAGCTTAAAAAGTGAAGAAGGAGCTGATTATACAAACTTTTTATGCGCGATGGACTGACAGACAGATTCATTGACTTTCAGATGGACAGCGGCAAAACATACTACCCCCGGGATGAATGTCACATGGGTATAAAAGGACTTGTCAGATGTAAACAGTGTCTTCTCAGATCAGCATGCAAATCTCCGTTAACTGAGCAGTGTCTCCTTTTTTTAGGTTATAGACTCACGTGTGTAGACTTTACGTGGTTGAATAAACTGTTTACCCAAACAGGAACAAAGACAGAGCGCAGAACCACATGCTGGTCTGGGTCTTTCCTTTTACCACATGCCTTAGGTTACATTTTCGTATGATACCTCCAAATCACAATAATACACTTCGGATACATTTTAAGAATATGAAATAGTTTCTTGCTTTTTCTTTTCCTTCTTTTTTTTTTTTTTTTTTTTTTGTTTCTGACTATTCACTTGAGCATAGTGTCAGTGACTGGTAGTTTTCTGATAAGTTTACAAGGAATAAGATCAGATTGACATCAGCAAACAAAAGATTTTTCTTTGTATGAAGTTGTAAGTGTCTTCAAAACTTTACTTACCTATGGCAGCTGATTGTCCTTCTATATTGTTTCTTTTACATGTTATTGATGTTTCTTTCTGTATTAAATTATGGGTACTGAATATTCACTCTGAACAGGGAATTGTAAGAGAAGGAATAACAATTCTTACAATTCCCTGCTCTATAACTTTGTAGGATTTTATCTAACATTTGCAATATCAACACGGATGAGGGAATCTTTGCTAATTAAGACAGGCCAGTGGAGGCACCCCTGCCGTTTTATTGCAACAGTTGCAGCAAGAACCTAATTGCCTCCACAGTTTTATGATAGCTCAAAATTAGCTGTGAATCTATGGCCTTTCCTAGAACTGAGTATTTAGAGCTTCTGATAAGGGCGGGTTCTGCTGGTAACTTGGGGATATCTTTATTGTGGCCCCACATGGGCAGGTGTTGCAGCTACTCGATGGAACCACTTTGTCCAGGTGGTTTTGACAGGAGACTGCTCGGCAGCTTATCATGTGGAGATTGGTACATGTAGTGATTAAAGAGCTATCAGCAGAGCTGGACCTGGTCAGGAGATCTTTTACTGTAGAGCTATACAATACTAAAATGTGCTAGTTTGATAAATATTTAATAGCCAGTTAGTCGGAGATTTTCATATTTGACAGCTTCCAGTATCTGGGAGACATGCTTCCCATCAGAGGGCTGGAGGGCTACGAACTAATAACATAAGATGGATGAAAATTACGGATGAGTGTGAATTTAGAAAATTGACATAGGAAACAATATAAAGCTCACTCTATATAATATGTATGTATGTATCTATCTATCTATGTGATTGAACTTTGAAAATAAAGATGAAAACATAAAAAAAAAATGTCCTAGTAAAAGCAGTTTTTATTTTTGGCATTGTGTTATCTTTATGTCCGGCATTATTACTTTTTGGTAGCTATCAAGACACTGCAGGTTCTCTTTGACAAGGTCACAATTCTTTAAGTTCTTGTATACTATATTTCAGGTGAAGCCAGTAAGAAAGAGAAGAGCATGAAGATGATGGGATTAGTGCCATTGAACCAGTGACAAAAATTTAATATGGGGCAGTGCTCCAGATAAGGAGGGGTAACAGGGATAATTTCCTTATTTTCCCATAAAATTATATGTTCTGAGCCATCATTGGAACCGTCTCACTGAGATGTTATAAATAAAAAAAAATATCTTTGAATTACCCTCAGTACCCCTTCTTATCTGGAGCTCAAATGGGACAGTCCATGCTTCAAGGGCCCTTAAAGGATGGGTATCCATAAATCTTTGTTGGGCTACAAATAGATTTTCACTACTCTCTAGATATGATGATTATGATATGTTATATTTAAAGTGATTTATAGTTTGATGTATTTAAAACAGTCTTTAGTGTGTCGAAAAAGGTGGAGGAGTACTTCCAGCCCTTTTCACAGAGACCCAGATAAAGTGGGATTTTGATGATAATTCTGAGATAATTTTTATTTCTCAATAGAAACATATGCTTTGATGCCACCATAAAACTATGTTGGCGAGACGGTTCTAATGGGGGTTCATAACATATGTTTTAATGAAAAAATATTGAAAAAAAAAGGAAAAAAAATACCCCTGTTACCCTTTCTTATCGTGAGTACCATTTTCCGACTTGAACAAAAGTAGAATAACATTTGTCCTTTATCAATAAAGGGATAACTATGCTTATTGTTTTACTAACAGTACGTTGCAATAATATTTGTTATTAGATTTCAAAATATTTTGTATGTTGTCAGGTAAGGTTGGCCAATAAGTAAATGCTCAATCTAGTGATACAGAGGTCGTGGGTTTGGTTCCAGGTAAGGCCATGATTCTGGTCTAGGGGCTGGATTATTTCATCTTTATCATCTGGCCCATGCCACATAAGTTCTTTATGACTGAATTTCTGCTAAAAGAGCTCAAAAACCTCTGATTATCCATCCAACCCTTGTTAATCAGTTTTACATGCCAGTTTGAAAAACTGGACCTATTTTGGCGCTGGTGTCCGTCTGTCCATCCATCCATCTGTCCAGCGTTTTCATGTCCGAATAACTCGTACAGATTACATCCAATGGAGCTATAACTTGGTATATAGAAAGACTATGAAGTGGACCAGTATATATTATTTCGAGGTTACTTATAATATACTCCAATGATTTTAGGGGAGTTACAGCCATTTACTTAGACTTGTTAGCATGTTCATTCCTGGGTAACTCCTGCTATGTTTTCAATACAATTAAGCTATATATTCTATTCTGTTCTATCCCATAACCTTATAAGGTCACTGAGGCACCACAGATGACTTCAAACAATCTTTTTTTTTTCCCTAGTTGAGCTCGCAAAGTCCATTCCTGTCCACTCTTTAATATTTTCTGCCCACCTCTTCTTCTGTCTACCTCTTCCTTTTCCTTTAACTGTGACCTGTAGAATTGTCTGCTAAACCAGAAGACCTTGAGACATGGCCAAACCACCTTAGTTTCCATTTCTTGACCAGGGCTAGGAGTTAATCATATTCACATATGGCTGCTTGGGTCATTCTGTGAACCTCCTCATAGGTTATATGGGCCTCATACGAAATGTTCAGTAACCTTTGGTTGCATCTCATCTCAAAGGTCCGCATTCTTTTATCTAACTTTGCTGTAAATGTCCACGATTCACAGGCATTTTTACCAGAGTTACAGCCCTTTGAAAAAAATGACTTGCAGTTTGTATGGCAATTCTTGTGCCTTCCATAACTAAGTTTCTCTTTGGAATATTATGATGAAACTTGATAGCAATGTATATGAGATTAAGACAGCTTGTCTCATACAAGAATGATTGCTCCCCTTTACTGAGTTCTGGAGAAACTTCACTATTTATATAACCTGATACTAGACAAATAGAAAAAAAAACATGTGTTTTGAAATGTTTGGGTACACCTCCATATTTTCTGCCATTTTGCTGGGGAGAACAGCTTTTGTTGACTTCCTGTTTTGCTTGATTGGGTGACATAGCTCTTCCAAAATGGGCTTTGTTCTTTGGAGGAAGAAATTTCCCATAGAGGAGCAAATTCTGTCCTTTAGAAGTTGGTTCTCTTTCGAAGGAGAAAAGAATAGTAAAGCTACTTCCCCTGAGGTGTTTCCATATTCCTTATTTTGCTGTTTCTGTATATTAAACCTTACACTGCTAGAAAAATAATTCACCTGGCCCTAGACTGGGGGTAGGTGTATCGTAGAAGCCATAACTTCGATTTGCTTGAAATTTTTACTCAATAACACCGATATATGTGCCGTCATTTTCGGAAGTTACCAAAATCATGTGACCTGCCATATTTGGATGTCACGTGATAGACCAGGAACCGACATACGCACTTAAAAAAATACAAGATATTAGCGTCAGTTATATGCTTTGTTTGACAAAAGTGCTTGCTTGTCTGAGGCCCTGTGTTATTGCTGAATATTTATCAAGAGAGAAGTTTGGAAGGATGAAGTCTAGTTTTCAGAAAATTGGGATCAACTAAGTAGGGGTAGCCACCTGAAAAGCTGATGTTTCTCTGAGTTTTATTAAAGTCAACAAATCAGTAAGGTGGGTAAAACTTTGCTCTAGTAGAAAGCAGATTTCCTCCTGCATAGGACAACCGCAAATGATGGGGTGTATACTTGATGTCTAGTTTGCCTGATAGCTGTCAAAGTGACCTACTCCCCGAAGGCGACGACAGTTGCTGTAAGCAGTCTAAGGGTTAATGCATTGCCTGTAAATAACTGTTTTGGTACACCTCCATGTTCTCTGCCATTTTACTGGGGGGGCAGCTTTTGTGACTGCCTGTTTTTGCTTGTTTGAATGACATAGCCCTTCCAAAATGAGTTTGTTATGGGAGGAAGGAATTTGCTTCTGGAGGAGCAAGTTCTTTCCTTTAGAAGTTGCCCCCTCTGGAAGGGAAAACAGTAGAGCAGCTTCCCCTGAGGTGTTTCCATATTCCTTAATTTGCTGTTTCTGTATACATTATTGTATTGCTTGTAAATAATTTGGGTTGTACTACATGTCTGTATACATGTGATTCAAAGAGGACCGCAGGGAAGATTGGATGTATATCCAACTGGGCTTCCTCTTTTAATAAAGTCATTATTATTATTATTATTATTGTTAAATTGTAGTTCCGTTTACTGAAGAATGCCCCAGGCCAAATATTTTGGTAGAGTAGAACTTGTTTGTTTTGAAAATATAAGCTTTTCTTAAATAATTTTGAGTTGTAAATGTATTTAAAAGTGCATAAAATATGAATAGTTTTGTTTAATTAACTTTGTATCTGACCAAATACAGAGTTTCACATAAAGGGAGTATTGAAGGATATTTGTTGTTTTCTGTAACATATAGACCTTCATTAGAAATAACTTGGAGAGGCTGTTCAATTGAGGTTCCACATTCTAATTATATTAGCCTTCAAATGAGGCTTAGCAGCATGAGCATATATGTTTTAATGGAGGATAACTAAAAATCAAAGATAGCAATTACATACTGGCTTCAATAGCTTTTAAGTGCTCATTTTGTACTCATGATGAGCTGCTGTGATCAGTCATCACCCGTCCATTGTCTAGCTGCTGTCCACCACTTATCTGGTGAACACCCTGAAGATTACATTTTCAAGCAATCATAACCAGATTTATATGGAATGTCAATGGCCACCAGATCTCAGCCATATTTCATATGGGATAAATGAGACTGTAAAAGCTTCAGTTATTTCACCTTTTGTAGAGAAAATGGACTAAGTCTTAAGGTAAAGAGACTTTTAGGGGAAACATCTCTGCCATTTTCAACTTTCCCGCATTCTCAGTGAGAGCAACTCTTTAAGAAAAGAGTTTTCTCCCCATATACCATCAAGAGTACATACCATTTTGGAATGTCTTCATAGTTCAAGACACAAAAATTGTTTCACATTTTTATAAATGGCTGAAAAATATGGCAGTGCATTCAGTCACCTTGAAACTTTTCAGCTTTATCAAACTTTTTTGTTTGAGTTGCAGATTTCTAGTGGGTGTCCATAGCTCAACTCTTGGACATCCAAAGTTCGGCTAGACTTTTGGATTGAGGACTCAAGTTGAAGAGATACAGTTTCAGGGAAAGCAATTAAGCCTATTTCAGATTTTCCACCATTTTCAGTGGGGATCAACCCTTAAGAGAAGAATTTGCTCTCTTTTGAGCAAAGTCTTCTCTTCAAGAGAAGTTTACATCTTGGAAGGACTTAGTAATGCAGGGAAGAAACAGGAGGTCACAAAAATTGTTCCCTTTTGTAAAAATGGCGGATGAACATGGAGGTCAATCCTTCAGCATGATACTTTGTAAATAAGTCAAAACTTGTTTGAGGTGGCAAATTGTCATTGGATGCTTATATGTAAGCCCCTGAACATCCAAAATTCAGCCAGACATTTTAGCTGAAAACTCAGGTGAGAGAAACAATTCCACTGGAAGCAACTTTGCCATTTTCAATTTTTCTTTTTCTCAGTGGGCTCTATGGGGATCAACTTTTTAAGGGAAGAATTAGCTTTTCTTGGAGCAAAATCTTTCCTTTAAAAGTAGTCTCCATTTTGGAAGGGCTTCATAGTGCAAGGAAGCAAACAGAAACTCACAAAATTTAATCCATTTTGTAGAAATATCTTATAAACAGAGAGGTGCACCGGATCATCATAAAACTATAATGTAACGTCAAGAGTTTTTTTCAATTGGTAAATTTCCAGTAGGTGTCCATAGGTTGAGTCCCTTGTATCGAAAATGCGACGTGTTTTCTGGGCTGAAGACTTAAGGTGAAGATTTACACAACAATACCATTTTAAAGTTTTCTCCATTTTAGATAGAAAAGAATTTGCTCCTTTTTGAGCTAAATCTTCCCACCAAAGGTAGACCCCATTTTGGAAGGGCTTTGTAATTCAGGGAAGCAAACAGGAAGTAACAAAACTTGTTTTCCTATGTAAAAACAACTGATAAGCCTAGAAGTACATGCATTCAGCATGAAATTTTGTAGCTGAGGTGACAAATTTACAGTGAGTGTCCATAGGTCAACTCCTTTACAATCAAAAATCAGCTATTTTGCAACTTGGCCCAACTGGAGTCACTTTAAATGCAAAGATCGGACACCGAAAACTGACACAGTTTTCAAACTATAAGATTGAAACTTGGCATAGATGTTTCAAACAAACAGAAGACGTGCCTGTGCCTTTTGGAACAGGTTAATTTGTTTTTGGTGAAAGTTTTAAAACTTTGTAATTTTTAGGGTTACTGATGATACAGGTATAATGCCAAGATTGTATGAACAGCTCTTTTCCCTATTTAGGAATCAATTGAAACTTTGTTCAGATGTTACAGACTCACTTAAAAGTTCCATTGCTTTATCAGTGGTATAAATTAATGAAATATTTTATTGCAAGATATTGGTGCAAGATCCTCACTACAGGTTCAAAAATTAAATGGCCGTCCTTAGCAAACGTTGAGTTTCACATAAAAGTGCTGTGAAAAACGATTTGGCTCATTTACGTTGGCACTTAAGGTAGAAAGATGCTGAAAAGAAATATTGGTGGGGCATTCAAACCATTATGACCGCTAAATAACCCAACGAGCTATAAAATAGTTTGATAAGAAAAAAAATCCACCGTTTTGTTTTCAAAAAAAAATATACTGAACAAAAAAAATGTTACATGATTTATTCATGAATATTAAGCTAAAGAACAATATTTTCAAAGAATGATACGTTATTTTCCCACGTGCCAGACGTCAGGCAACTTTATAACTAATCGGTTTTCGATTTGCATTATTTGTTACAAAATTATTCTACTTTGACTGAAAACACTTCCGACAATGTAAAAGGCTCGATGCGCAAGCGCTTACATTTTTGCACTTTTGGATTTGCCTTGTAACCGCCAATAAGGAAAGCTATGAACCTTATGACATTTAACCAGCTGCTCAAAGACATAAGATTTTAAAGATGCCGTGTCTTTGAAATTGTCTCCCTTGCAATTAAAAGTATAGCAAATCAGTTACTCCGATTATCCAGTATGTTTCAATAAAATTTTCAAGTTTAATTCATTTAAATTAATTGAAGCTTCTCCAGACAATGGTTCATGATGAAAACGTTTGATCAAACTGGTAAATTGTCCATGGTATATCACCTTACATTGTACATGGGACTTTCAGTGCATAGCATGAAAGTCAGAGCCAAGTGTCATGGAACACAATTTTCCAAGCCATGTGGTTCACTGATCAAGCCTTGGAAGCGACGAAACGCACCGTTTTTGTAGCAACTAGTGCCTGATCAACGTCTCAGAAGTGACTTGCTCACATGGGCTGATAACTTGAGTGAAATATGGGTAAAAAGCACCTCAAAATCTGATCCCCATTAAATGAAACTGATCTGGAGACAATAATCTCGCAGCTTATGTTGTGATAATTATTTTTTTGAAATGCGGATACTTTTTGTCGAGCCCGCTTGCGGTCAGCGAGACTCGACTTAATACACATATTTTCCATATTGAAATGAATATCAGGTCGCTGAATAGATAGATAGATAGATAGATAGATAGATAGATAGATAGATAGATAATGTATAGATAGATAAGTTTCGACTTAATACACATACAGGCCAACTTCGTTGTGTCAAACTTGCTTATCTCGAAAACCCTGCTAGTGTCGAAGTGATTTCCCATTCCCGAACATTCCCCCCCTATATAATATTGCATTTCGACCTCCGTTGTGTCGATCGCTTATAACGAAAACACCGCTGTATCGAAGTGATTTTTGATTCCCCTCCGACACTTTCCATGTGTTTTACCACTGTTTGTGTCGAAGTCAAAATGTGTATTCAGAAAAAGATCGCCGAAACGACGGAAAGAAAATGACGGCCATTTTGTGTAGACGTTTTGCGGTAATGAAAAACCTGAATATTTTTGTCTTTAAGCAAATTGGTACAAACATCGAACAATAACAATGAAAAAGAACGATTTACCGAACAATTGTCTTTAATTGATCGCAGTTCAATCAATTATCCCAAATTATCCAATAATTATCCAATGATTGCGTGAAACGATGCAGACATTGTTTTGTTGATCAGCTGTTTTTGTGTGTAAGTTAATTGACCTTGAACCGCGCATACGTCACAGGTCAGGTGCGTTCGATTGGAAAGTTCGGTCAATTAGGCGCCTTTGAAATTTAATTGATTGAACAGTATTGAGTGGCGCTCTTTGATGCGGGCTATTAGTAACAATCCCGTTTTCAGTAGAAACAGTTTTACTACGTTCGTGCTGCACACGTTTTGTAGAAATACTGACTGTATGAAAGTTAAGATATTGTATTTTCCGTAATAGATAGATAGTTCGATAGATAGGCAGGATTTTTCCAATTAATACACATATTTTCCATATTGAAATAAATATCACGTCGCTGAATAGATAGATAGATAGATAGATAGATAGATAGATAGATAGAAAGTAATAATGATGGGTATTTATTTCGACTTAAAAAAACATATTCCCGTAATGAAATATTTATCAGGTCGCTGAATGGATATTAAGATTAGATAGATAGATAGATAGATAGATAGATAGATAGATAGATAGATAGATAGATAGATAGATAGATAGAAATATAGATGGGGTTTTATTTCGACATAATAAACATATTTTCCGAAGAATAGATAGATAAATAGATAGAAAGTAGAAAGTAGACAGATTTCAACTTAATACACATATTTTTCATAATCGGTGTATAGATAGATAGATTGGTTTGAATTTGACTTAAACATATTTTCCGAAATGAAATGGATATCAGGTACCTGAATAGATATTAAGATTGCAGGATAGATAGACAGATAGATAGATAGATAAATAGTAGGTAGGTAGGTCAATAGATAGATAGATAGATAGATAGATAGATAGATAGATAGATAGATAGACAGACAGATAGATAGATAGTTAGGTAGATAGAAAGACGGATAGGCAGGGTTTTGATTTCGACTTAATACACATAATTTCCATATTGAAATGAATATCACGTCACTCAATAGAAAGATAGATAGATAGATAGATAGAAATAATGATGGGGTTTTATTTCGACTTAAAAAAACATATTCGCTGTCTGTCTGTCTGTCTATCTATCGATCCGTCGATAGATAGACAAATATCTATCTATTTATCTATCTATCTATCTATTCAGCGACCTGATATTCATTTCAATATGGAAAATATTTGTATTAAGTCGAAATCAAAACCCTGCCTACCCGTCTTTCTATCTACCTACCTGTCTATCTATCTATCTTTCTATCTATCTATCTATCTATCTATCTACCTATCTATCTATCTATCTATCTATCTATCTATCTATTCACCGATGACGGAAAATATGTGTATTAAGTCGAAATCTGTCTTTCTGCCTCTATCTATCTATCTATCTCTATTTCTATCCATCAAATTATCTATCTATCTTTCTATTTATCCATCCAACCATCCAGCAATCTTTATATCTATTCTGCAACCTGATAAATATTTCGTTACGGGAAATATGTTTAAGTCGAAAGCAAAACCAACTATCTATCTATCTAT
>OZ022509.1:22878341-22880841 GCA_963989385.1 Ctena decussata
CCTGCCTGTCACCCCACCTGTCTGCCTGCCTGCCTGCCTACCTACCTACCTACTTACCTACCTACCTACCAACCAACATACCTACCTACCTAACTACATACATACCTACTATCTATCTACCTATCTATCGATCTATCTATCTATCTATCTATCTATCTATCTATCTATCTATCTATCTATCTATCTATCTATCTATCTATCTATCTATTTGTCTATCTATCTATCTATCCATCATTGCATCCATCTATCCATTTATTATTGGCAAATAAAATGTTAATTAAGTCGGTGTTCATAATTTGTTTAAATTGCATATTAAGACAAACTGCACATACCTACCGATTTTCCTACCTACCTACCTACATACCTACCTACCTATTTACCTACCTACCTACCTACCTACCTACCTATCTTCTGGTCCTCTTTATTATTGAATTAAAAAGTGTATTAAGTCGAAGTTAATAATTTGTTAAAAATGAATATAAGGACGAAGTACACCTACTTACCTATTAACCTACCTACCTATCTATCAACCTACCTACCTACCTACCTACCTGCCTACCTACTTACCTACCTAGATACCTACTTACCTACCTAACTACAAACCTACCTACCTGCCTGCCTGCCTGCCTCCCTGTCTGCCTGCCTGGTTGCCTACCTACCTACCCTCCTACGATATATCTATCTATCTTTATATCTATCTATCTATCTATCTATCTATCTATCTATCTATCCTCTGGTCCTCTTATTATTGGCGAATAAAAATGTGCATAAAGTCTAAATTAATAATTTATTAAAAGTGCATATTAAGTCGAAGTGCCACAACCTACATACATACCTACTATCTATCTATCTATCTATCTATCTATCTATCTATCTATCTATCTATCTATCTATCTATCTATCTATCTATCTATCTATCTATCTATCTATCTATCTATCTATCTTTTCATCCATCCTTCCATCCATCTTTCTATTATTGACACATAAAAATGTGTATTCAGTAGAAGTTAATAAATTGTTAAAAATGCATATTAAGACAAGTGCACCTACCTACCTATTTACCTACCTACCTACCTACCTACCTGCTTACATACGTACGTACCTACTTAACTACCTAGCCACCTACCTAGCCACCTACCTACCAACCTACCTACCTACCTACCTACCTTCCTACCAGCCTACCTGCCTGCAAGCGTCCCTGTCTGCCGGCCTTCCTACCAACCTACCTACCTACCTACCTTCCTACGTACCTACACACCTACCTATCTTCTGGTTCTCTTTATTATAGGCCAATTAAAATGTGTATTAAGTCGAAGTTAATAATTTGTTAAAGATGCATATTAAGTCGAAGTGCCACTACCTACCAATATACCTACCTACATACCCACCTACCTACCTACCTATCTATCTATCTATCTATCTATCTATCTATCTATCTATCTATCTATCTATCTATCTATATATCTATCTATCTATCTATCTATTTATCTATCTATCTATCCTCTGGTTCTCTTTATTATTGGCGAACAAAAATGTGCATTAAGTCGAAGTTAATAATCTTTTAAAAATGCGTATTAAGTCGAAGTGCCCCTACCTACCTATTTACCTACCTACCTACCCACCTACCTACCTACCTACCTATCTACCAACCTATTTACATACCTACCTACCTACCTAACTAACTTCCTAACTACCTACCTACCTAACTAACAGCCTTCCTACCTGCCTGCAAGCCTCCTTGTCTGCCTGCCTGACTGCCTACCTACCTTCCTACCTACCTACTTACCTTCCTACCTACCTACTTACCTTCCTACCTACTTACCTACCTTCCTACCTACCTACCTTCCTACGATCTATCAATCTATCTATCTATCTGTCTATCTATCTATCTATCTATCTATCTACCTACCTACCTACTTACCTACCTACCCACCAACCTATCTACCTAACTACCTGCATGTCAGCCTCCCTGTCTGTCTGCTTGCTAGCCTGCCTGCCTACCTACCTACCTACCTACATACATATAAACATACCTACTAGCTTTCTATCTATCAATCTATCTATCTCCCTATCTATTCATCCATCCATCCATCTATCTATTATTCGCAAATAAAACTGTGTATTAAGTCGAAGTTAATAATTTGTTAAAAATGCATATTAAGACGAACTGCACTAACCCACCTGTTTACCTACCTACCTACCTACCTACCTTCCTACCTACCTACCTACCTACCTACCAACCTGCTTACATACCTACCTACCTACCTAGCCAACTACCTAGTCACTTACCTACCTTTCTTCTGGTCCTCTTAAATAATTTGCGAATTTAAATGTGTATTAAGTCGAAGTTAATAATTTGTTAAAAATGCATATTAAGTCAAAGTCCAACTACCTACCTCTTTACCTATCTACCCACCAACCTACCTACCTTCCTACCTACCTACCTACCTACACACACACCTACCTACATACCAAATAACCTTACTACCTATCTACCTAT
>OZ022509.1:22885841-22980841 GCA_963989385.1 Ctena decussata
TAATGAAATCGTATGAGCCATAGGTGCGTACAGTATACTGGGAATGACCTGCTATCCTCCCTGCCTGCCTGCCTGCCTGCCTACCTACTACATACATACCTACCTACCTACCTACCTACCTACCTACCTACTTACCTACCTACCTGCCTACCTACCTACCTACCCTCCTACGATATATCTATCTACACACCTACATACCTACCTACGTACCTATCTACGTACCTACCTATCTACGTACCTACCTACCAACCTACGTACCTTCTAGCCTACCTACCTACCAACTTGCCTACCAGTCTCCCTATTTGCCTCCCTGCCTGTCTGTCTGCCTACCTACCTACCTACCTACCTGCCTATTTATTTACCTACCTACCTACCTACCCTCCTACAATCTATCTATCTATCTATCTATCTACCTACCTACCTACCTTCCTACCTACCTACCTACCTACATACGTACATACCTATCTACCTACCTACCTACCGACCTACGTAACTTCTAGCCTAGGTACCTCTTTGCCTGCCAGCCTCCCTGTCTGCCTCCCTGCCTGCCTGCCTTCCCACCTGCTTTCCTACGTACCTATGTACCTACCTACCTACCTACCTTCCTACATATTGGCGAATAAAAATATGTATTCAGTCGAAATTAATAATTTGTTAAAAATGCATATTAAGTCGAAGTGCCACTACCTACCTATATACCTACCTACATACCCACCTACCTACCTACCATTCTATCTATCTATCTATCTATCTTATCTATCTTATCTATCTATCTATCTATCTATCTATCTATCTATCTATCTATCTATCTATCTATCTATCTATCCTCTGATCCTCTTTATTACTGGCGAATAAAATATGCATTAAGTCGAAGTTAATTATTTGTTAAAAATGCATATTAAGTCGAAGTTCCACTACCTACATATTTACCTACCTACCTACCTACCAATCAACCTACCTACCAACCTACATACCTAACTACCTAACAAACAGCCTTCCTGCCTGCCAGCCTGCATGTCTGCCTGCCTGACTGCCTACTTACCTACATACCTACCTATTTACCTACCTATCTACCCATCTACTTACCTACCTGCCTACCTACCTACCTACGATCTATCTATATATCTATCTATCTATCTACCTACCTACCTACCTACCTACCTACCTTCCTACCTACCTACCAGACTACCTACCTACCTACCTGCCTGTCAGCCTCCCTGTCTGTCTGCCTGCATGCCTTCCTACCTACTTACTTACCTACCTACCTACCAACCAAACTACCTACCTACCTATCTACATACATACATACCTACTTTCTATCTATCTATCTATCTATCTATCTATCTATCTATCTATCTATCTATCTATCCATCCATCCATCCATCTATCTATTATTGGCAAATAAAATGTGAATTAAGCCGAAGTTAATAATTTGTTAAAAATGCATATTAAGACAAACTGCACCTACCTACCTATATACCTACCTACCTACCTACCTACTTACCTACCTACCTACCTACCTAGCCACCTACCTAGCCACCTACCTACCTATCTTCCAGCCTACCTACGTGACTGCCAGCCTCCCTTTCTGCCTGCCTGCCTACCTACCTACCTACATACTTACCTACCTACCTACCAACCTACCAACCTACCTTTTGGTCCGCTTTATAATTGGCGAATTAAAATGTGTATTAGGTCGAAGTTAATAATTTGTTAAAAATGAATATTAAGACGAAGTGCACCTACTTACCTTTTAACCTACCTACCTACCTACCAACCTACCTACCTACCAACTTGCCTACCTACCTAGTCACCTAACTACCTAGCTACCTACTTACCTACCTAACTACCAGCCTACCTACCTGCCTGCCAGCCTCCCTGTCTGCCTGCCTGACTGCCTGCCTACCTTCCTACCTACCCTCCTACGAGCTATCTATCTATCTATATATCTATTCATCTATCTATCTGTCTATCTATCTATCTATCTATCCTCTGGTCCTCTTTATTATTGGCGAATAAAAATGTGCATTAAGTCGAAGTTATTAATTTGTTACAAATGCATATTAAGTCGAAGTGCCACTACCTACATACATACCTACAGTACTGACATCGTTTTTCTTTGCCGTTTTCGCGTTTGGGGTGTGTTTATGCAACGTTTCTGAGCCGTTTGCTAAACGGTGTTTTGGCGTTTTCGTTTGCGCCGTTTTGTTTCGTTTTCCTTTAGAAACGACGTTTGTGTCACTAACCAATCAAAAGCCGTAACTTAACCTGCAGAAAACATCGTCTGCGCATGCGCAAATTTTCAAAACGAAAACGGCGTTTGCAGAAACGCCGTTTCGTCAATGTTATGAACCATTTGGCAATCACGATTCATTTGGCAATTTTTCAGCATTCCCAATTGGGGCACTCCATTTTAAAATCGACGGTCCCGTTTCTTGTGCCAGAACGGGAGAAGAACGGGGAAATACTTTCACGGGAAAGAAACTTTCAGACTACATTAATTAGTGTGAAGACAAGTGCGTTAGAAATCATACGAAAAATGTATAGCTGATAATCATGTTGTCGACAAACTTGGAATTTGAAAAATCTCGAGATTGCTCACGGTCAATCTTGGAATTCTAGGTTTACTCGAGCAATCTTGAGATTTTTCATCGATTACGGCATGGCCTTTGAGATATTATAATCGTGTTTATATTGTTTGAAATAGCTAAAGACTGCATCTGTTAGTGATTGATATTAAGTTTATGGGAATTTATTAATATTATATCCATATTTCCGTTAATTGAGACAATTTCAGGCAATAGCGGAGACGGCAAATTTCATCACCAATGTTTTCATTTAAGATTTACCACACCACTGTTTTCATTTAAGCTATCTAGAATTAATACTAAAAAAAAATAAGAAAATAAAAAAAAATAATGGGGTGCCACACTGTAGAGGCCATAAGGCAGTGGGGTCATAGGTCCACTATATCTTAAAAGGTGAGGCTCATCCCTCTCCTTTCACTGCCTTATCCATCCCTGATTCGAAACAAGGTAGCTGTTAACTGCTGGGTTAACAGAGTTTTCTAGTCACCATCTGGCCCATCCCGGATTCAAACCTATGACCTTCCGAATCATAATTAAACTGCTTTAATTAGTTGACCACGTGTGTCTATGGTGTACCAAAAGAGTCCAAACTACTGATACCAGTCCACACATAAAAAATATAGGTGCATCGTTTAATTTCAGTGGCACGTGCACCTGTAAATTTTATCAGTGGACCAATAAATTTCATACTGTAGTTGGAGGAGAATAATCTGTAAAGAAAATTTCATCAAGCGCCCCAACCGGGGAACCGATCTCAGGACCCCAAGATTATAAAGCAAGCACACAACCACTAGGCTAAAATGTCCAGACCAGTTAGACTGGTCAGTAATACACTCTATATTTCCATATATATATAAACACATCATTAATTGGCTGTACTACTCACCCTCCATCCTACCAAAGAACATTTTACCAATACAGGTCTATGTATAAAAAATATAGGTGCACCGCTATTTTTCAGTAGTGGTGCACCTGTAAATTTTACCAATGGACCAATAAATTTTAAACACTGACCACTAATTTACAGCTCCACCAATATTTTATCAATCCACCGACATCAAGCATGTATCAGTGGAGTGATAGAATTTACTGGTGCATCAATAACTTACAGGTGCACCTTTAGAAGTATTAGTGGACGGAACAATTTTATCGGTCCATCGATAACTTTTTCAGGTCCAATGATAAAATTATTTGTCAGTGATAAATTTTTCATGACCCATTTTGGCGGTGATCTTTTAAATATCAAACAGCCAATTAGATGTCTATTCCATCTGATATTGAAACCTGGTTGGGCTAATTATGAGAGTTAAAATCACTACTCTTATAAAATATGTGTGCTGCGATAATATCAGTCCACCCAGAGAAATATCTACAAAATTTAATAGGATATTCCAAGTTTGCTCGCGATCAATTTTGGAAAATTTGAGATATTTGTCATTCTGTACTTCCCCAAGCCCATAGACTCATATCAATGGTGTCATACCATTTATTTCAGCCTATTTGTTCAAAAAATTTCATTGTGTATGAAATATCTATAAAATTTAATAGAACATTCCAAGTTTGCTCATGATAAATTTTAGAATATGTGAGATATTTGGCATTTGCTACTTTGGAAAGCTCTTAACAAGTATCAACAATATCATGCTATTGATTCTAGTCTATTTGTTAACAGTTTTACATTACATGTCATATCAGTTAACAAAATTTAACAGAAATTCCATGTTTGCTCATGATCAGTTTTGGAATATGTGAGGCATTTGGCATTCTTTACTTCCCAAAGCCCATGACTCAAACCGTTGGTGTCATACCATTACTTTCAGCCTATTTGTTTAAAATTGTTCATTGTATGTCAAATATCCACAGACGGAAGTAGAGACCCCACAGCTAAAACAGCAGGGGCAGCCTTTGTTGTCCCCGAGATGGACCATGTCCACAAAATTAGACTAAATCCTGTCCTTGCGGTCTTTACCACTGAGTTGATAGCCATCGAACATGCCATCATCTGGATCCTTGAGAGCAGGATTCCAAACTCAGTTATTCTCACTGACTCCCTTAGCTCCATACAGACCCTTCAATCGGGTAAATCAAAAACGAGGCCCGATAAGGTAAACAAAATCCTATCCCTACTTAATTTAGCCGCCACAGTAAACTTCAACATTTCCATGGAATGGATACCTGCCCATGTAGGGATTGATGGCAACGAAATGGCGGATGAGGCGGCAAAGACAGCTATGACCACAGGCACTTACGACCACACCAAACCCTCAAAAATGGAAGTTTACCCCCTAATAAATGAAGCAATAGCTGAAAAATGGCAAATCCAATGAACCAATAGCAACAAGGGCCGCATCTTCCATTTCCTCCAACCAAAGGTTAAACACCAATGTGACATATATAGTCCCAATAGACGTTTTGACATCGCCTACTCCCGACTAAGGCTAGGACACTGCGGGCTAGGCTGCCATCATTACGGCAACCAGTCCGGCCTATGTCCCAACTGCAATGATGCTGATGACCTTGACCACATCTTCTTTGACTGTGTAGCTCACAGCAGCCAAAGGCGAGACCTCGAATCCACCATATTTAGGCTAGGATATCATACAATAGACCTGAGACTGCTCCTGTCCCCCCCCCCCCCCCCAAAGAAACATGCAAGTGCAATACAGAAGGCAGTCTTTGAATATTTGGACAAAACTAATATCATTGCCAGGATATAGGTAGATCCCAACACAATAAGGAAAAATCACCCCCGAAACCTCCTTAATCTCACATCCAAGCCTGGTCACCTGGAAAATAACTGAATCATTATAAGGTTCAATAAACTACCCCCTAGTCGTACAAATAACCTCTGTACGACGAAAATGACTAAAATTAAGGTGTATCCAACTGCCTTAATCTCACATCCAAGCCTGGTTACCTGGAAAATAACACAACCATTACAAGGTTCAACAAATTTGCTCCCTAGAAACAACAGAAAGAAACCACCCTCCTTTCCCAACAACTCACAATAAGAAATAAGCTACAGTCCTGTTGTCCATCAATAATACTCCCCACTTCACCCAAAAAAATAATGTGTCCCCCGGCCCCCTCAAGTTTACAAACAGGCTTGGTATCCTTGAAATCAACTGAGCCATTATTAACCGCAATACATTTTCACCCTAGAAATATCCAAAAGAACCCCCCCCCACCCTCCCCAACAACTAGCAACGAGAAAATAGCTACAGTCCACTTGTTGTCTCATTAAATTCTTCACTTCCCAAAAGATTGGAATACTACCAAAACTCCCAGGACCAGACAAATCCCTAAAACTCTAAATATGCAATATATTTTGAAAACAACTAAACCAAAATAAGGTTTAGACCAAATGCTAATGATTTAAGCCCTAAATGGAATCTTGACCCCACCTACATCCACAAAAACAAATTTAGCTACGGTCCTCTCTGTGACCAACAGGCACAGGCAGCTTCTTGAAATCCGGGCAAACTCAGTTACAGGTATTGGCCACAGGGACGGAGACGGTTGTAACCTAGATCACCAGCAATCCCATTCCCCCCCCCCCCCCAGCTCATGGCACTAGCAAAGATGGGAATTTGCTCCCTACCGAAGAATTTGCTACATATTTTCTTCTTTTTTTCAGTATACCTGCCCTGGACCCAGCCAAGACAGGGGGCTTGTTCCATCAGAACCAATAAAGCGAAGTCTGATGGAGGTATGCAGTTTGGGGAAGACAGAGCTTATGTTGACAACAGCCCAAAGAGAGCCCCTCATGCCATACGTCTCCAGGCTGTGCGCATGGGAAGTGATTTATGCGGAACTGCGTACAGGCCCATTTGGGTGTAATCCCACTGCCACTTGATTTATTCCTGGGATTTTTCCTTTTTCACACTCCTTTTTATATTTTCTGTCCCCTACCAAAGAACTAGACCCCACCTAAGAATTAGCATCCTGACGTGTTCCAGGCAATCCCTAATTACTTATACCACTGCAAATTGCATTAGTTAACAACGGAATTTGCCCCCCACCAAAGAATTTGCTCCCCAACCAAGAATTTGCTCCCCAACCAAGAATTTGCTCCTTTTTTCTTTTTTTTACCCTATTGTCTGTAGAAGAAATATTACAGGACCCTAGTGGCATATTGATCAGGAGCTGATGTAGTTGGGGAAAGTGATTCTTTTTTAGTACAGAGTTTTTGTTTATGTTCTGAACCTTACTATGGTTTGGTTTGTGCCCATGTAATTGGACCTAATGTTGGATTTAGGTTGCTTAAATACAGGTTAGACTTTATCCTAGTGTCGATGAGAAAGGGTAGTAATACAATGGCATGACTGCAGTAGAATTCTTATTGTAAACAAATGGTTGAAGAAAGCGATACTTTTTGCTCTGGAATTGTAGTATGGGTATCAAAGCTTACTCTAGTGTGGTTAATGTCCAAGTATTTTGGTCCTTAAATAAGATTAAGGTGTCTGGATATATACATAATTTTTCCATGATGTCAGTGAAAAGAGATAATAATGCATGACTGTAGGAGAATTCTTTTTAAAGGCTAATAGACAGAGCGGGTGATTATTATTGGGTCCAGCATTTCAGTATGGGGTTGTGAGATCGATCCCCGTTCGGGGCCCTCGACAAAATTTTCTTTACAGATTTTACAGTGGTGCCTGGTGCCAGGATGATTACTGTTGGAGCCCAAGTGCGAAGCAATGGCTGCGGAGTCAAAAATAACCTGGATATAATTATTTCATTTCCTAAACATTTGATACAAATGTTCTTTTGTAGGATGGAGGAGTGTAGTAGTTCAGCAGGGGTGGATCCAGGAATTTTGGAAAGGGGGTTCAAATTAGCTGAGGGGGTTCAATTTATGCAATTTGACCATTTTTTTCCTGAAATTCCCCATGAAACTAAGTTAATTTGGGCTGAGAAGGGGGTTCGTTTGAACCCCCCGAACCCCCTCTATTCTAAGTTTGCCGGCGATCATTTTTGGATTATGTGAGATATTTCCCATTCCATACCTTTTGTATTGACAATATCATGCCATTAATTCTGGCCTATTTGCGAACAACTTTATATTATATGTTAAATCATTAATGTCCACAAAATTTTATAGAATATTCCAAGTTTGGTTGTGATCAATTTTTAAATATGTAAGATAAATGGCTTGTATTGACTGTGTCCTGCCATGAATTCCATTCCGGTGTAACGAAGTAAAGTGACCCCCATAGAATAACGACCTCCCGGTCATTATTCTTTAAAGAAAAGTGACTCCCCGGTCTTAATATTATGACTCCCCGGTCATAATATTATGACCCCAATACACGAAATATATCGACCCCTAGCGAAGAATTGTGACCCCCATAGAATAACGACCCCCGGTCATTATTCGTTTTAAAAAAAGCGCCACCACGCCGGTCATAATACTATTGTCCCTCTACGCGAAGTTAAGTGGCAGTTAGCGAAAAAGAAAAGAACGTCATCCCCTTTACACCCTCTCAACACACACATACTCATCGCCTTCCCCACAAACACCCCGTACAAAAAATGATAAACATATACAGGAAATAAACAAATACATGAAATAAACATTCATAAATAAATATAAAAAAATAAAGTCATCTCGGAATAAAAAATAAAGTAATTCCGAGTATAGAGTACGCTCCTATGGCTGATACGATTTCATTAACCCATTTAAGCCCAGCATAGAGGCAAGCTTTCAGACCAGGATCAGACGCGGCAGAAATGCACATCTCATCATTTTCATTGTTAGCACAAAGTTTACAGCAATTTCTATAAAATGAAATACAAGAATACAAGAGGGCCGTGAGGTCCTGAATCGCTCACCAGAGTAAAAAAATGGTCAAAGATCAAACTGGTGTCAGCGGTTGAACAAACCTACTACATGTACTATGCATATATGAATCCCAAAATGATGGATATCATATTTTCAATATCATTACATTTTGGGGAGAAGAAGAATTTTAAAGGTTTATAAAACATGGGCATAACGGACATGTCGGTCATGTAACCAGAACCGTTCAAACAAACTGTTGTTTCCCTGACTCATGGAGGTACCATGTGACATTTTGCTTCAATCAGCTCAGTCGTTTCGCTTTACAGAGATGTCTGAAGCTGTTGAAATAAGATCAAAGAAAGGTCTTATCTTTGGTTCGAAAATTCTTCAAGTACTCGTTTAGTTGATTGGCTATACCAAAGTCTTCAAACACATGTTATGACATTTTCTAATATAGAAAATTTGACCTTGTTGTAAAAAAGGTCAAGGTCAATGCAATATCATCATCTACTGCAAGTTTTATTATTAGTAATACTTGTAGATGTTGTTGATGCTACTGCAACTGCTTCTGCTATCGTAGCAGTAGTATTGCTTATAAATTTCATGAAGAAAATTTGTTTTCGTGCTACTCAAGGAAATTTGACAAAATCTTCAACCCGGAAAAGGACCACACACATGTCATTTCGATTAGTTAGTGAATAAGTATCATTCTGCTCAATGTACTTTTCTTTAGAAACTAATGGCCGGGTTGTCTTCAAAAAATGACGATAAGGTGTCGGGGGTCGTTATTCCAGGCGGTCACAATATTTCGTGAGGAGTGATTAAATTTTGCGTGGGAAGGATGTGTGTGTGTTGCGGGATTTATTTTCGGGTATGTATGTGTGTTGGGCTGGAGGGGGGGGGGACGATTCACGAGATTATAATATTATGACCGCAGAGTCATTCTTTTATGACGGGTTGGGGGTCACTTTTCTTCAAAGAATAATGACAGGGGGTCGTTATTCTGTGGGGAAATTTCCCTGAGTAGCGCGAAAACAATTTTCTTATTAAAATTTGTAAGCACTACTACTGCTGCGATAGCAGAAGTAGCTGCATTAATAACAACAACATCAACAAGTATTACTAATAACAAAACTTGCAGTAGTTAATATTTAATTAGTGGCCGATTAGGTGGGGATTATCATTTTATAGCTATCATTGAGGGGTTAACGGGTGTCAGCATTTACTACAAACGGAGTCACTTTTTCTATATAATAATGACAGGGGAGTCATTATTCTTTAAAGAATAGTGACCCTCCTACGCCGTCATAATATTATGACTCCGCGGTCGTGACATCATAATATATTAACGCCCCCACTCTCTCCTTCAACACACACACACACACACACACACACACACACGCACACACACACACACACACACATCCTTCCCAACAACGGGGTGGTGCGATGGTGCTGTGTATAACTTACAGTGCTGGGGCGTCCTACTTATTTGGAACATTGTAGGGGCAAGGGCCTTCTGTGCTTGCAGTAGGTGCGGATGAGGGTTGTTTTGGAGATATTTTCTCTCGTATATCATTTCTCAACAATTATTTTTTTCATTTTACTTCAAAATTTCATTTCAAAAGGTGTTGCTCTGAATTTCCTATAAATAACACTTTCTTCATTTTCAGGCAGATAGAATAAGACTTTTGGTGTTATTATAATTGAATGTATTGAAAATAAGCAAAGTTTTATATAGAGATACTACCCCCAACGTGATATTTTTTTTTCCAAATCAACAGCAAAACCTCTGTATGCTGCATAAGTCTACCTGTTAATATTAAAATCTTATATAAAATTAACACCAGTAGTCAAACTACCACATTGTCATTTATCTTAATTTGTGATATTGACTTTGATTTTTTAGTTTGGGACCTATATCTTGCACGCGATACATTGTCTTTTGACACTTGTGCCAAGTCATTTTAAAATCCATCATCGAACCAGAACCGGACACAACATCCTGTATGCCATAAGCATTTATAAAAACTCCATTGCTTCATGGGGAGTCATAATATTATGACCGAGGTGGGGGGTGTGTCACTTTTCTTTAAAGATAAATGACCGGGGGTCACTATTTTATAGATATCATCAGGAGGGTCAGTATTTTTCAAAGGGAGTCAGCATTTTATAGAAAAGGGGTCACTTTTTCTGAAGAATAATGACCGGGGGTCGTTATTCTATGGGAGTCACATTACTTCGTTACACCGGCATATCTGTTAATTATTTTACATTCTGTGTCAATGTGTCGAATGTCAACAATATTTAATAGAATATTCCAAGTTTGCTCGCACTCAATTTTGGAATATGTCAAATGTCAACAAAATTTAACAGAATATTCCAAGTTTGCTCGGGATCAATTTTAGAATATGCAAGATATTTGCCATTCTGTACTTCCCAAAGCCCATAAATTAATTCAGTGGTGTTATACCATTTATTTCAGTCCGTTGCTTTATTTTCCCAATTTTTTTTATGTTTGACAATATCAACAGAATTTGATAGAATATTCCAAGTTTGCGTACGATCAGTTTTGGAATATGTGAGATATTAGGTATTCAATAGTTTCCAATGCTCTTAACTTGTATGATCGAAAATGGCATGCCATTAATTCTGGCCTATTTGTTAATAATTTTACACTATATGTCAAATGTTGACAAAATTAAAAAGAATATTCCAAGTTTGCCCGTGATCAGTTTTGGAATATGCGAGAAATTTGAGACTCTGTACATTTGAAAGCTCTTTTACTTGAATTGACAATGTCATGGAGTTAACTGCAGCATATATGTTAATAATTTTACATCATATGTCAAATGTCAAAACCATTCAACAGAATATTCCAAGTTTGTTCGCAATCAATTTTGGAATATGTGAGATATTTGCCATTCTGTACTTCCCAAAAGCCCATGACTCAAATCAATGGTGTCATACCATTTATTTCAGCATGTTTGTTCAATATTTGTTTGATGTTTGACTATATCAACAAAATTTGATAGAATATTCCAAGTTTGCTCGCAATCAATTTTGGAATATGTGAGATATTTGGCATTCAATAGTTTCCAATGCTCTTAACTTGTATCAACAATGTCATGCCATTAGTTCTGGCCTATTTGTTAATAATTTTACATTATTTGTCCAAAGTTGACAAAATTTAACAGAATATTCCAAGTTTGCTCACGCTCAATTTTGGAATATGTGAGATATTTGAGATTCAGTGCATTCAAAAGCTCTTTAATTTGTATCAACAATGTCATGCTATTAATTGCAGCATATTTCGTAATTACTTTACCTCATATGTCAAATGTTAACAATTTTAAGAGAATATTCCAAGTTTGCTCGTGATCAATTTTGGAATATGTGAGATATTTGGCATTCCATAGTTTCCACTGCTCATAACTTGTATTGACAATGTCATGCAATTAATACTGGCCTATTTGTTAATTATTTTACACTTTATGTCAAATGTTGACCAAATTTAACAGAATATTCCAAGTTTTCTCGCGATCAATTTTGGAATATGTGAGATATTCGCCATTCTGTACTTTCTAAAGTCCATGACTCAAATCAGTGGTGTCATACCATTTATTCCAGCATGTTTGTTCGATATGTTTTTGATGTTTGTCCATATCAACAAAATTTGATAAATTTGATTGAATATTCCAAGTTTGCTCGCGATCAATTTTGGAATATGTGAGATATTTGGCATTCAATAGTTTCCAATGCTCTTAATTTGTATCGACAATGTCATGCCATTAATTCTGGCCTGTTTGTTAATAATTTTACACTATATGTCAAATGTTGACAAAATTAAAAAGAATATTCCAAGTTTGCTCGCGATCAGTTTTGGAATATGTGAGATATTTGAGATTCTGTTACATTTAAAAGCTCATAAATTGTATTGACAATGTCTGCTGTTAATTGCAGCATATGTTTTAATAATTTTACATCATATTTCAAATGTCAACATAATTTAACTGAATATTCCAAGTTTGCTCGCGATCAATTTTGGAATATGTGAGTTATTTGAGATTCAGTGCATTCAAAAGCTCTTTAATTTGTATCAACAATGTCATGCTGTTAATTGCAGCATATTTGTAAATTACTTTACCTCATATGTCAAATGTCAACAAAATTTAAGAGAATTTTCCATGTTTGCTCACAATCAATTTTGGAATATGTGAGATATTTGGCATGCCATAGTTTCCACTGCTCATAAATTGTATTGACAATGTCATGCAATTAATTCTGGCCTATTTGTTAATAATTTTACACTTTATGTCAAATGTTGACCAAATTTAACTGAATATTCCAAGTTTGCTCGCGATCAATTTTGGAATATGTGAGATATTTAAGAATCTGTACATTCGAAAGCTTTTTTACTTGTATTTACAATGCCATGCAGTTAATTGCAGCATATTTGTTAATGAGTTTACTTCATATGTCAAATGTCAACAAAATTTAACTGAATATACCAACCTTGCTCGGGATCAATTTTGGAATATGTGAGATATTTGCCATTCTGTACTTCTGAAAGTCCATGACTCAAATCAGTGGTGTCATACCATTTATTTCAGCATGGTTGTTCAATATTTGTTTGATGTTTGACTATATCAACAAAATTTGATAGAATATTCCAAGTTTGCTCGCGATAAATTATGGAATATGTGAGATATTTGGCATTCAATAGTTTCCACTGCTCTTAACTTGTATCAGCAATGTCATGCCATTCGTTCTGGCCTATTTGTTAATAATTTTACATTATTTGACCAAAGTTGTCAAAATTTAACAGAATATTCAAAGTTTGCTCGCGATCAATTTTGGAATATGTGAGATATTTGAGATTCAGTGCATTCAAAAGCTCTTTAATTAGTATTAATAATGTCATGCTGTTAATTGCAGCATATTTGTTAATTACTTTACCTCATATGTCAAATGTCAACAAATTTAAGAGAATATGCCAAGAGTGCTCGCAATCAATTTTGGAATATGTGAGGTATTTTCAAGGATCCAAATTATAGCATGTTTAATAGCAATCAATTCAATTTATGCAAATACAATACAGAAGGCAGTCTTCGAATACCTGGACAAAATCAATATCATTGCCAGGATATAGATTCTAATACAATAAGGAAAAAAATCCCCCCAAATTTTCTCTAATTCAAGCCCTTGTTGCTAACCACCTACCCAACCCATGTCCCTGGATCCACATTAAACACCTACTAAGTACAATGCTCGTGACAAAACTACCAATCCAGTAAAAGCCCTAGAACCCATCTGTACAACCACAATCCAACTTACCCTACTGTCGTATAAATAACATTTGTCTATTGACAATAAGGCTACAAGACCTGTCAGCGGGACAGGATAGCTCGCCTGACAGCGCCTTGCCCATCAACTAAAACACTTAAACGTAAAACTTTAATATTTTGCTAACGCTGCCGCCACCGCTGACGCCGACACCGGGGGCAGTGCAATAGCTCTTCCTGTACATTCATACAGATGAGCTAAAAATTAATGTGTATCCAACCTCCTTAATCTCACACCCAGGTTTAGTTACCTGGAAACTAACTGAACCATTATATGGTTCAACACATTTGCTCCCTAGAAACAGCCAAAAAGAAACCACCCTCCCCTCCCAATAATTCGCAATAAGAAATAAGCTATGGACTTCTTGTCCATTAATAATATTCTCCATATCCCAAAAAATTAATGTGTATCCAACCTCCTTAATCTCACACCCAGGCTTAGTTACCTGGAAACTTACTGAACCATTATAAGGTTCAACACATTTGCTCCCTAGAAACAGCCAAAAGAAACCGCCCTCCCCTCCCAACAATCCGCAATAAGAAATCAGCTACAGTCCACCTGACCACAAATATTATTCTCCATTACCCAAAATATTGGAACACTAACAAAATTCCCATGAACATAGAGACCCTTAAAACTTTAATTATGCAATATATTTTGAAACCAACTAAACCAAGATAAGGTTTAGAACAAATGCTACAGTTCTAGACCCCAAAAGGAATTTTTACCCCGCCTACCTCCCTCTCAACAGAATTAAGCTACGGTCCTCTCCGAGACCATAAGGCACAATTCTATGTAACCCAGGCAACCTCAATTACACATGAGGGCCACAAAAACATGGGACAATCGCATTCCAGATCACCCTCAATCTCTTATCCCCCACTGCCCACTCCATTAGTTGATAAGGGAATTTGCTCCCCACCCAAGCATTTGCTCCCCTTTTTTTCCTCTAGACCTGGGGCCGAAGTGTGCAACAAATTGCCATGCATCTCCAGTAGCCCTGAATTGTATTGCTAAGGCCAACCTACAGTTTGTGAGATATTTGTCATTCTGTTTGTTCAAATGCTTGTTAATAGCACTGATAATGCCATCTCATTAATTTGAGACTATCTGATAATAATTTTACATTCTAAGTACCTTTCTGGCAAAACTAAGGCGAATATTCCACGTTTGCTCGCGATCAGTTTTGTAATATGTGAGATTTTTGGGGTTCTGTATATTCATCAGCTTGTAAATAGCACTGGTATTGTTTTATCAATAATTTGAGACTATCTGATAAAAATTTAACATTTAATGTAATTTCCTTGCATAATTGAGGGGATATTCCAAGATTGCTCGCAATCAATTTTGGAATATTTGACTCGGGTTTCTCGCTGTACTGTGTTTTTGAGTGTTCAGCCAAAGTGAGCTGCCAACGGTGTTCTATAGGACTTAGTCAATTCCAACTATTGCAAAATTTCCCAGGCACCAGTGCTCGCCGTTAGTAAGTTGTGCCGCCCAGAGGTTACTTGTAACCAGGTCAAAGACGGTCCCAGCAGAGAGAAGGAATCCACCATCCACATCCCAGCCGCAGGCTCCCAGACCATCCCACATCCCACCACAGTCGTGGACATCCAGACCATCCCATGACCAGAGAGACCTCCCCGGACCCGTGCAGACCACCGTCACCCTGCACACATGCTGGCAAGTAAGCATAATTTTGAAAAAACACATAAAAGCCAAAGAAATTGGCCTAAAACGGCCCTCTAGTGCCACACTAAGTTTCAGGGTTGCAAATTTTGACCGGTCATCTAAAAAGGCATATTTAAGGGACTTTTAGTGTCGAATCATGGTTAGTGGGTAATTCACCTGTTTGCCCAGCCTTGTAAAGAATTTGTAAAATATACGCGTGACCTACTTTTCGATGGAAACATTCCGGTCCGGTCTCATATTTACATATATACATACATTGTGTTTGGTGTCGTACCTTTCCTTCATGTTTCCATCGGAGGTTTGGGAAAACTGCAATGTTGCCTAGCAGATTTCCCGGTTTGGGGTTGGGTGGACCGTTTATTTTCTCAAAAGGGGGTTGGGTGGGTCTGCAAGAGTAGTTTAGTAAAAATGTAGGTGTACTGTGCGTGCGTGCCTGTGTGTGTAACAAAGGGGAGATAGGGGAGTGATGATGCTTTTTTGGGGTTGCAACGATCATAATTGCCATTAGTTCATTACTAGCAACAACCATAGAGGATAGGGATTGGGAGGGGCCTAAATTTGTTCATCTGTTCCTTCTGTCTGGCTTTATCTGTGGTAGCTTTGAACTAGGCCCTTGAAGGACCATTTAGTGTTCCTTTAAAGCAATTTTCTTCGATGAACCTGCAAAAGAAATACACTTCTTGGTCTGGAAATAAGAAATCCCGCAAATTTGCTCCCCATTTCCCCCCGAGGGAAATGGGGAGCAAATTCTTCGGTAGGGAGCAAAATCCCTGCTAATGCCATGGGCTGGGAGGGACATGGGATTGGTGATGATCTAGGTTACAAATGTCTCCGTCTCTGCGGCCATAACCTGTAACTGAGTTTGCCTGGATTTCAAGAAGCTGCCTGCGCCTGTTGGTCACAGAGAGGACCGTAGCTAAATTTTGTTTCTGGGGATGTAGGCGGGGTCAAGATTCCATTTAGGGCTTAAATCATTAGCATTTGGTCTAAACCTTATTTTGGTTTAGTTGTTTTAAAAAAATATTGCATATTTAGAGTTTTAGGGGTTTGTCTGGTCCTGGGAGTTTTGGTAGTGTTCCAATCTTTTAGGAAGTGAAGAATTTAATGAGACAACAGGTGGACTGTAGCTATTTTCTCGTTGCTAGTTGTTGGGAAGGGAGGGGGGTTTCTTTTGGTTATTTCTAGGGTGAAAATGTGTTGAACCTTATAATGGCTCAATCGATTTCCAGGATGCCAAGCCTGTTTGAAAACTTAAGGGGGTTGGGGGACACATTATTTTTGGGGTGAAGTGGGGAGTATTATTGATGGACAACAGGACTGTAACTTATTTCTTATTGTGAGTTGCTGGGAAAGAAGGGCGGTTTCTTTCTGTTGTTTCTAGGGAGAAAATATGTTGAACCTTGTTATGGTTCAGCTATTTTCCAGGTAACCAGGCTTGGATGTGAGATTAAGGCGGTTGGATACACCTTAATTTTAGTCATTTGCATCATACAGAGGTTTTTTGTACGACTAGGGGGCTAGTGTGTTGAACCTTATAATGGTTCAGTTATTTTCCAGGTGACCAGGCTTGGATGTGAGATTAAGGAGGTTGGATACACCTTAGCAACAAGGGCCCAAAGTAAGGAAATTTCGGGGGTGATTTTTCCTTGTTGTGTTGGGATCTACCTATATCCTGGCTATGATATTAGTTTTGTCCAGATAATCGAAGACTGCCTTCTGTATTGCACTTGCATGTTTCTTTGGAGGGGGACAGGAGCAGTCTCAGGTCTATTGAGTGATATCCTAATTTGAATAATCTTACATAGATAGCTACTCCGCCTCCGGATTTATCTTTTCTGTTTTTAATTAATGGCTCTGAATAGTTAGGAAATTTTGGAGAATTTTTCTTATCAGAGAGCCAGGTTTCTTTTAAGCCTTGTATAGGGGATGAGGGAGAGGAATACCTCATAGACAAGTTCCCTTGTTATGGTGAGGGGAGGGGTAGGTGAGTAAAATATGACCTTCACATTTTCTGTAGTTCTATTGTTGATGAATATTCTGTTAATTTCTTTAACCTGGGGGGGGGGGAAGTGAATTAAATGTATTTTTTCACTGTTGTAGTAAAAAGTGTGCAAAGACCAGGAACTGAAACAATCAAAATCCAAATCCAGCCCTCAAACCATAGTTGGAAACAACTAAGATTACAAATAATCAAGATACAGAGAACATATGGCCAACCGAGTGAGCAGCTTGTTCCCAAAAGGTGGCCACTCAGCAACCCAAACCGAACCAAAAATAATAATAACATACATAAGGTAAAACATCACAGAAACTCTGACACCAAAAACAGGCAACAAAGAACCACAACAGAACTACCGCCTTGGAACGGTCAGTAATGAATTACTGGGGGGCTTAAATCGATTTTACAGGCCCAACCTAACCCTCAGTTTCTGAAGTGGTACAAAACATTGGCATCCCTCGCAATGTTGCGAAGGATGCCCGTGCTCGTGGGTATGGACTCCTTCGATTTATTAAATTTTACATTCCTGCCTACCCCACTGGCAGGACGAAGGGCACACTCGAAGTCGATAATATCCAAGGATAGTTTGTGTGATGTTTTGAAGGACCTGGCCTTAGAAAGGTGCAATTTTGGGATTTTGAAAGAGGGGCCGAGCCTATCCACAGGTTGGTATATTAGGGATATTTTGTCAGGTCCAAGGTGTTGGACGAAGCCATTAACAATGGCTTTCGTTTGATGGGCTGATGGGGCCTTATTTGGTAGGGATACGTGAACCAGATAAATTCTGGTTCTGGGGATTTTGGGTTGTTGTATGGGCTAATAGGATCTGGGGGGAGTGGGCTATGGGGTCAGAGAGGATATAATTTTCTAGATAAGTAAGGGCGGACTCGCTCGAGTCTGAGCCGCCGCTGTCATTGCAGCAAATTTGTTAATTACTTTACATCATATGTCAAATACCAACAAAATTTAAGAGAATATTCTAAGTTTGATCGCGGTCAATTTTGGAATTTGTGAGATATTTGGCATTCCATACTTTCCAAAGCTCTTAACTTGTATTGACAATGACATGCCATTAATTCTGACCTATTTATTCATAATTTGACATAATATGTCCTATTTTGACAAAATTTAAAAGAATATTCCAAGTTTGCTCACGATCAGTTTTGGAATTTGTGAGATATTTGAGAGTCAGTACATTCGAAAGCTCCTTAACTTGCATCAACTTTGTCTTGCTGTTAATTGCAGCAAATTTGCTGATTACTTTACATCGTATGTCAAATGTCAACAAAATTTAACAGAATATTCCAAGTTTGATCGCGATCAATTTTGGAATATGTGAGATATTTGAGATTCTGCACATTCTAAAGCTCTTTAAATTGTATCAGTAATATAATGCTGTTAATTGCAGTATACTTATTAATAATTTACATCATATGTTAAAGCTCTTTAACTAGTATCAGTAATATAATGCTGTTAATTGCAGCATATTTGTTAATAATTTACATCATATGTCAAATTTCAACAAAATTTAGCAGAATATTCCAAGTTTGCTTGCGTTCATTTTTGGAATATGTGAGATATTTGATTTTCAGTACATTCGGACGCTCCTTAACTTGCATCAACAATGTCATGCTGTTAATTGCAGCAAATTTGTTAATTACTTTACATCATATGTGACATGTCAACAAAATTTGATAGAAAATTCCAAATTTGCTCGCCATCAATTTTGGAATATGTGAGATATTTGGCATTCCATAGTTTCCAAAGCTATTAACTTATATTGACAATGCCATTAATTCTGGCCTATTCATTCATAATTTAACATTATATGTCCAATGTTGACAAAATTTAACAGAATATTCCAAGCTTGCTCACGATCAATTTTGGAATATGTGAGATATTGAGATTCAGTACATTCGAAAGCTCCTTAACTTGCATCAACTTTGTCTTGCTGTTAATTGCAGCAAATTTGTTGATTACTTTACATCGTATGTCAAATGTCAACAAAATTTAACAGAATATTCCAAGTTTGCTCGCGATCAATTTTGGAATGTGTGAGATATTTGGCATTCCATAGTTTCCAAAGCTCTTAACTTGTATTGACAATGTCATGCCATTAACTCTGGCCTATTTATTCATAATTTGACATTGTATGTCCAATGTTGACAAAATTTTACTGAATATTCCGAGTTTGCTCGCGATCAATTTTGGAATATGTGAGATATTTGATTTTCAGTACACTCGGAAGCTCAGCTGAACTTGCATCAACAATGTCATGCTGTTAATTGCAGCAAATTTGTTAACTACTTTATATCATAATGTGACATGTCAACAAAATTTAACAGAATGTTACAAGTTTGCTCGCAATTAATTTTGGAATATGTGAGATATTTGGCATAACTTGTATTGAAAATGTCATGCCATTAATTCTGGCCTATTTATTCATAATTTGACATTATATGTCCAATTCTGTGCTGGGGGTCAAATTCATTTCTGAATTGGTGTTACAATGTTTGACAACTGGCACCATAGACTGAAGAAAGAAATGTCCCACAGTGGCTTCAGGACCATGCATTTTACTGTACCGCGGTATGCAAACATTACTTCAATGCATGACCCTTCTGCCTCTGATGTCCCTCAGACATCTGCCAAGGAGCTAGGCCATCACGGCAGTTCTCTTGCCAGTGGTCAGACTTGTGTCCATGAAAAAAATAAAAGGAGGAGCAAATTCTACGCTGGGGATCAAATACATTCCAAAATTCATGTTTCAATATTTGATGACCACTCTATGAGTCCACCATTCCCAAGGGAACTATAGACCGAGGGCTAAGCACCCAAACTGCTCTGTGTGTCATACCACATAAATCGTTGCCCAGGTACACAGGCTCGGCTGCTCAACGGTAGACAAATGGCACCAATAACTGAAGAAAGAAATGTCCCACAATGGCTTTGGGACCATGCAGCATTTACTGAATTACGACCATGCATGACCCTTCTGCCTCTGATAAGCATCTAAGCAGACTTGTGGCAAGGAGAAATAAAGAAGGGGGGGAGGGGGAGGGAAGAAAATTCTGAATTGGGGGTCAAATTCCGGGTAGTTGTAGTATTGACAGAGGGAGAGGATGGTAGTGAGTGTGGTTGTGGGATAGGGTTTAATAGTGGTGTAAGTTTGTGTAAATATTGTAGATTTTATTTGTGACACATGGGAGATAATCCTGTTAGTCTTATAGAGAAGTATTGGTTCTGTAATTAATGGATTTGGATGCCTGTTAAATTTGTTAGGCATAGCTGTATTTGTGCAATATGGGTGATAACGCAGTGTTAGCATGGGGGTAATACCATTTTGCCTCCCTGTCCTTTCGACCGAGCCAGTCAATTACCATACATGCAAAAGTGGCTGTCGACCGAGACAATCAACAGCAGTATCAGCTCGGTCAACAGCTATAACAATAGTACCTTTTATCGTTATTGGTAGTGCTTACGATTGTATTCTCAGTCGAAAGCCACTTTGTATAGTACAGACTTGGTCGAAAGCACAGGTAGCCAAGTTGGTATTACCCCCCGTGGTTAGTGACAAAGCCAGGCTGAATGGTGTTGAGGGGTCAACTGGAAAGTGAACAGAATATCAGGAAGTGAGAAGTCAGGTATCAAAGGGGAGTTATTAAGATATCAATAATTTGGCTAAATGTTTCCTGGGGATGGTGAACTTGTCTGGGTTGGGTGAATTAAGAAAGAGTAAAATGATGGAATAAGGAAGAGGTTTGTCTATTAGAGATGCATCCCTGAAAAGAGACAGGAAAGAAGAACCATGGTATGCTAGTGGAAGTTTACCCTATTTTCCTGTGGAAAGGGTAAAAGAAAAAAGGACCATAGTGAAAATCTGAGAAATGGCTGCTATGTAGGAAGAGAAATGATTTTTGTGTCTAGAACACTGATATATCCCCTGTACCTTATCATGGTTTAGGTAGTGTCCAAGTATTGTAGTTCTCATGTATAATTAAGATTGCCTGACACTGGTAAAATTTTACCTAAAAAACTGTTAGAAGAATTATAGGGTGACAGTAGCTAAATTCTGACTGGAAGAAAATAGTCGAAGAAAGAGATTCTTTTAGGGCCTGGATTTGTAGTATGTGTTCTAAACCTTGTTATGGTTTAGTAGTTTCAAAACACATTGGTCGAAATGTGATATTAAGCTGTCTCGATACACATTCAATTTATCCCTATTGTCAGTAAAGAGAAAATATTATGGGACAGTAGGAAAATTCTAATTGTAATCAGGCAGATAGAGCTGGTAGCTTTTATAAGGTTCATGATCTTAGTACAAAGTGTTGTAATTAACAGAAAGTGCTGTTATTAACAGACAATTGGTTGATGTCCAAATATTTTGGTAGAAGAGAGATAGTTATTTGAGAATAGCATGACCATAGCAGAATTCTTATTGTAGGCTAGCGGTTGGAGAAAATATTTTTTTTGGTTATGGTAATGTAGTAAGAGTATTAAACCTTATTACGGTTTAGTTAGTTTTAGAGAAATTAGCCTAGGTCTGTAATTAAGGTGGCCGGATACACATTGATTTTTCCCCCCTACTGTCAATAGAGAGAGGTATTATGACAAGACATAGGAAATGTCTGGTTTTAGTCTGACAGATGGAACTGGTGGTTTTTATTGGGCTCAGAATCTTAGCATGAATGTTGTACTTAACAGAGATTTGATTCGTGTCCAAATATTTTGGGAGAAGAGGCATCGTTACGAGTATTTGAGAATGTTTGTTAGTGTTACTTTGTATAGAGAAGATATGGTGACAGAAAGCTTAGAAGGCCAAGATATAGATTTTGGAATATATGCTGTCCTACTGCTGGTGGTAAATATGGTAAATAGGGCTCGAAGTTGTTTTGGGGAGTTGGGATGAATTGTTGAAGAGGGGACCCGTTAGCTAAGTAGGCTAAGTGCTGGCCTGCTGATCTAGCAGGTATGGTCATGTGTGCCGTGGTTATAGCTGCCTGCCTTTGCTGCATTATCTGCCATAATATGCCATTTCATTACCATCAGTTCCTACATGGGCTAGGATCCATTTCAAAGAAATATTGAAATTTACTGTAGCAGCTAGGCTGAGTAAAGTTTAGGATTCTGTTTACTTTATCCAGACTAGTTTTTGATTTGCCAGACTGCAAGGCCTGTATTGAGCTGAGGGAGTCAATAAGGATGACTGAGTTTGGAATCTTATTTTCAAGGATCTAAATTATAGCATGTTTAATAGAAATCAATTCAGTGGTGAAGACAGATAGGACAGGATTGGACAGGACCTGTAAAATTCATGTGTGGACTGCTAATTTATAGATCCACCTACATTTTATTGGTCCACCGATATTTAGAATTTATCGGTTGACCAATAAAATTACATTGCATGGACAAAAGTGCAGATGCAATTTGCATCTATAAAAATACTGTGCATCTATAAATTTATTGATGGATGGACATTATCCCCGGTTGTATATATTTTATAAGAGCTGCAATAATAGCCCTCTGTATAGTTAGACCAGTCAGACATTAATATCAGCTGGAGTAGACAACTAATTGGCTGATATATACAAGAGCTGTCACCTGACAACAAAGCTTTCCTGAATTGGTACTTGCCTATCTCACAGGCATTTGTCACTATGGTTTGCACTAAAGAAACAAAAGCTTAAAGACACATTTTTCAGACTATATGAGAGTGGTGGCACTCATAATCACCTCCAGTAAACATATCCTTTCCCGGTTCCCAACATCAAAGGATTTGCTCATCTAAGTGATTATGAGTGTCATAAAATCCCTTCACTGTAGCCTCTACCTGAATGAAATAAAAGGTCTCTTTAGGACTCCTGCTGATTCCTTATCTCATCTCTCCATATTCCAATAAACAGTCATTAGGGTGTTATGCAATCAAAAATGTGTCTTTAAAGACAAAATTCTATATCAATGACCTTGACTTCAGGGTCACCCAGTGCTATGGGGTGGGGTAGTATTTTGTAAAAACACAATTAAGCCAGTATCTAACATCAGTTCAAGTAAATTGACTGTGACCTAATTTTTGACCCTATGCCCCACCCCAAGGCCTCACCCAGGGGTATGATGATACAGAATATAAGGATATGCTGTGATATGATTATAATCCAAATATAAAAGGGTTATGGCCAGTGGCTAATTGTTTAGATTTAAGATCACTGCCAAAAGGGGTCATGAAAAATTTATACCTGGATCAATAATTTTATCGTTGGACATGTAAAATTTACCAGTGGACCCATAGAATTTATCAGTGGACCAATAAAATTAATTGGTCCACCCATACTTTTATGGGTGCACCTATAGTTTATTGTTCTGCACCTGTAAATTTTATCAGTCCACCTTCAAATGCCAAATATCACGGGGGTAATACCAATTTGGCTACCTGTGCTTTCGACCGAGTCTGTACTATACAAAGTGGCTTTCGACCGAGAATACGATCGTAAGCATTACCATTAACGGTAACCGGTACTATTGTTAATAGCTGTCGACCGAGCTGATACTGCTATCGACTGTCTCGGTTGACAGCCACTTTTGATGTATGGTTACTGACTCGGTCGAAAGCATAGGTAGGCAAATTGGTATTACCCCTGTGAATATCGATGGATCGATAAAATATTGGTGGAGCAGTAAATTAGCTGCATTGTATGAAGTTTATCGGTCCATTGAATAAAATTTACAGGTGCACCACTTAATTTTAGTGGTGCACCTATGTTTTTATACTTGGACCGGTCAGTTAATTAGAGCCACTTGGTTATGGTGCAGAAGGTTGTGGGTTTGAGTCGGGGGTGGGCCAGACTGGAAAACTCTGTTAATCAAGCAGAAAACAGGAATATTTTTTGGAATCAGGAAATGTTGTTGTTTTGCTGCTTTATGTCCACAGTAAACAGTTATGGTCATGTCGGGATGGTCATTTAACCTTACCACACTATTCCTGGGCAGGCTTAGACCTCCTAAGCAGTTAACGTGTACTAAGTGCACATACTTTTGTCCATTAAACTGACAATAGCCTTTCTTGAATCAGCAGGAGGAGAAATGAAATTATGTGGCCAGACTAGGTATCGAACCTGGAACCTCAGGCTCTTGAGTCGGACGTGCTACCAACTGTGCTATGCCATATGGCTAAACAGAGAAGGACTAGGCAGTGAAAGGAGGGGAATGGGCTTCACCTTGCATATGCTGTGCTCAAGATACATTGGACCTTTAATCCCCACTGTCCTACAGCCACTGCACTATGGGACCCCACTTTATTGTTTTGTATTGTAGCGTTATCCGGGTCGTCCATCAAATCAAGCAACCGGTCACCCATCCAGGTACTAACCGCGATCTCCGTTGCTTAACTTCGTGAAAGAGCCTTCCACTCTACCCGTGTCGCCATAAAAGCCAGCTTCTACAGCAAGGCTGTAGAAGTGTTTAAATACCTAAACCGGTTACATTTCTCCCCCTCTTCTCTTGACTTCATCCCCAAGTCACCAACTGCTCACTTAGCAGACCCGAGGACGGAGCCTATGCAACGCAACCAGGGACGCCTTTTCCTGTACATCTGGGTCCGGAGATGATGGTCCTGTCATCTCCCATCCCACCGCTGCCACCAAATGTAGCATTAGCCAGGTTGTCCACCAAGTCAAGCAACCAGTCACCCATCCAGGTACTAACCGCGATCTCCGTTGCTTAACTTTGTGAAAGAGCCTTCCACTCTACCCTCGTCACCATAAAAGCCGGCTTCTACAGCATGGCTGTAGAAGTTACTATATACCTAAACCCGTTACATTATTACTCTATCTCTCAACTTGAATGAAAATAGTGGTGTAATTAATCTGCCAATTAACTAATTAAAAAGATAAAGGTTTCCCATCTAACTTATTTAGCAGCATATTAAAACATCGTTGTCATAACTGTGTCAAAGAACAACAACAAAAACTGTTTATTTTGCCATTTAGTGCCTTAACTTACCACAGATCAAGTAAACCAGCTCTGCTATTACATGAAAATGATTTAATTAACGGAAATATATGGGCATAATATTAATATATTCCCATATGCTTAATATATGCAGTCTATAGCTATTTCAAACAATACAAACACGATTGAAATATGTTATCTACGCCAGCGGACAATCTCGAGATTACTCGATCAATTTTGGGATACCTCGATATTCCAAGTTTGCTCGTTATCCCAAAAAAGTTCACATCAATCATACGTTAGTCTATTTATTCTCACTTCCGATCCAAAAATAGCAAACTATGAGATGGGAATAGTGCTTATTTTACCTATCCTGGTACTATTAAAGTTTAATTTGATAAAAATAACGTATGTTTCAGTGTATTACGGTAGCAAGGTGTATTCCGGTATTTGTAGTATCCCTGCTTTTTTAGGAAATTTACCCCTCCAACTAGCATTGAACCGTACTTGTAAGGCTGAAAATTTGATAACAGCGAACATTCTATTTAAACAACCTAAACTTTTATTAAAACTAAATTCCGGTTCCGCCGTCACTACCATGGCAACTCATAGATACCTTTTTAAAGGATTAAACAGTTCAGCAGCTATAGGATGGGGAACTGTTGACTAGTACCCTGAAGTCCAAAGGCTTGTTTCGAGATCTGTTGGTGAGACAGGATCGCTCAATATATGCAGTTTGACACCAGCATAATACCTGTGAACGCCGGTCTGATTCCGGTCTGCTTAGAAACACTCACCATACTTCCCAGAAACATGTTGTGGAAAACCGGTCTAATACCTACCTGCTCAGACACACTCTCCACACTACTTACAAACTTGTTGATGAACACCGGCGTAATACCTACCTGCTCAGAAACATTCTCCACACTACTTTGAAACTTGTTGATGAACACCGGCCTAATACCTGCCTGCTGAGACACCCTCAACCCACTACCTAGTATCATATTGTTGAACACTCGTCTAATACCTACCTGCTAAGAAACACTCTCCGCACTACTTAGAAACTTGTTGATGAACACCGGCCTAATACCTGCCTGCTGAGACACCCTCAACTCACTACCTAGTATCATATTGTTGAACACCGGTCTAATACCTACCTGCTCAGACACTCTCCGCACTACTTACAAACTTGTTGATAAAGACCGGCCTAACACCTACCTGCTCAGAAACACTCTCCGCACTACTTAGAAACTTGTTGATGAACACCGGCCTAATACCTACCTGCTGAGACACCCTCAACCCACTACCTAGTATCATATTGTTGAACACCAGTCTAATACCTACCTGCTAAGAAACACTCTCCGCACTACTTAGAAACTTGTTGATGAACACCGGCCTAATACCTGCCTGCTGAGACACCCTCAACTCACTACCTAGTATCATATCGTTGAACACCAGTCTAATACCTACCTGCTCAGACACTCTCCGCATTACTCAGAAACTTGTTGACGAACACCGGCTAATACCTACCTGCTTAGACACCCTCATTTCACTACCTAGTATCATATCGCTGAACACTTGTCCAATACTTGCCTGCTCAGACACACTCTCCGCACTATTTAGAAACTTGTTGATGAACACCGGCCTAATACCTACCTCCTGAGACACTCTCATCCCACGACTTAGGATCATATTGTTGAACACCGGTCTAATACCTACCAGCTCAGACACACTCTCCGCACTACTTAGAATCTTGTTGATGAATACCGACCTAATACCTGCCTGCTTAGACACCCTAAACTCACTACCTAGTATCATATCGTTGAACACCGGTCTAATACCTACCTGCTCAGACACTCTCCTCACTACTCAAAAACTTGTTGATGAACACCGGCTAATAACTACCTGCCTTGCTGAGACACACTCATATCACTACCTAGTATCATATCCTTGAACACCGGTCCAATACGTGCCTGCTCAGACACACTCTCCACACTACTTAGAAACTTGTTGATGAACAATGGCCTAATACCTACCTGCTGAGACACCCTATTCCCGCTACATAGTATCATATCATTTAACACCGGTCTAAATTTGCCTGCTCAGACACACTCTCCACACTATTTAGAAACTTGTTGATGAACACCAGCCTAATACCTACCTGCTGAGTTACCTTCATCCCACTACCTAGTATCATATCGTTGAACACCGGTCTAAAACCTACCTGCTCAGACACTCTTTGCACTACTCAGAAACTTGTTGATGAACACCGGCAAATACCTACCTGCTTAGACACCCTCATTTCCCTACTTAGTATCATATCGTTGAACACCAGTCCAATACTTGCCTGCTGTAGGAAACATATTTATACATCATGTGTTTTCTTCAACATTGAATTTTTGAAAATTTTAAAAATTCTAAATTGGACAGGCGATCCATTTGGGAATATTCAGTAAAAAAATCCGTATGTACCCATTTCAATGCCAAGGAAGGGAGTTCTATCTTCTAAATGACTTCAAATGTTGTAGGGAACAGGTTTTATACTACATTTATATTCTTCAACATTGAATTTTTGGAAAAATTTAAAATTGCAAATTGGACAGGCGATCCATTTGGGAATATTCAGCTAAAATCCATATGTACCCTTTTCAATGCCAAAACAGGGAAATCTGACCTTAAAATGATTGCAAATGTTGTAGGTAACATGTTTTATAATCAAGTGTTTTCTTCAAAATTGAATTTTGAACATTATAAAATTCCAAATTGAACAGGCGAACCATTTGAGAATATTCAGTAAAAAAATCCGTATTTACCCATTTCAATGCCAAGACAGGGAGTTCTATCTTCTAAATGACTTCAGTGTTGTAGGGAACATGTTTTATACTAAATTTATATTCATCAACATTGAATTTTTTGAAAAATTTAAAAATTGCAAATTGGACAAGCGATCGATTTGTGAATATTCAGCTAAAAATCCATATATACCCATTTCAATGCCAAGACAGGGAAATCTGATTTAAATGATTGCAAATGATGTAGGAACATGTTTTATACATCATGTATTTTCTTCAACATTGAATTTTTGAAAATTTTAAAAATTCTAAATTGGACAGGCAATCCATTTGGGAATATTCAGTAAAAAAATCCGTATGTACCCATTTCAATGCCAAGACAGGGAGTTCTATCTTCTAAATGAAAATGACCTCAATGTTGTAGGAAACAGGTTTGATACTACATTTATATTCTTCAACATTGAATTTTTGGAAACATATGAAAATTGCAAATTGGACAGCTGATCCATTTGGGAATATTCAGCTAAAAATCCATATGTACCCATTTCAATGCCAAGACAGGGAAATTTGTCTTTTAATTAATTGCAAATGTTCTAGAGAACATGTTTTATACATCATGTGTTTTCTCTAACTTTGAATTTTTGAAAATTTTAAAAATTCTTAATTCGACAGGCGATCCATTTGGGAATATTCAGCTAAAAAACCATAAGTACCCATTTCAATGCCAAGACAGGGAGTTCTATCTTCTAAATGACTTCAATGTTGTAGGGAACATGTTTTATACTAAATTTATATTCCTCAACATTGAATTTTTGGAAAATTTAAAAATTGCAAATTGGACAGGCGATCCATTTGGGAATACTCAGCTAAAAATCCATATGTACCCATTTCAATGCCAAGACAGGGAAATCTGTCTTTTAAATGATTGTAAATGTTGTAGGAAACATGTTTTATACATCATGTGTTTTGTTCAACATTGAATTTTTGCAAATTTATAAAATTCCAAATTGATCAGGCGAACCATTTGGGAATATTCAGTAAAAAAATCCGTATGTACCCATTTCAATGCCAAGACAGGGAGTTCTATCTTCTAAATGACTTCAATGTTGTAGTGAACAGGTTTGATACTACATTTATATTCTTAAACATTGAAATATTGGAAAATTTTAAAAATTGCAAATTGGACAGGCGATCCATTTGGGAATATTCAGCTTAAAATACATATGTCCCTATTTCAATGGCAAGACGGGGAAATTTGTCTTTTAAATAATTGCAAATGTGGTAGGGAACATGTTTTATACATCATGTGTTTTCTCTTACTTTGAATTTTTGAAATTTTTTAAAATTGCAAATTGGACAGGCGATCCATTTGGGAATATTCAGTAAAAAAATCCGTATGTACCCATTTCAATGCCAAGACAGGGAGTTCTATCTTCTAAATGACTTCAATGTTGTAGGGAACAGGTTTTATACTACATTTATACTCTTCAACATTGAATTTTTTGAAAAATTTAAAAATTGCAAATTGGACAGGCGATCCATTTGGGAATAATCAGCTAAAAATCCATATGTACCCATTTCAATGCCAAGACAGGGAAATTTGTCTTTTAAATGATTGCAAATGTTGTTGGGAACAGGTTTTATACATCATTTATTTTCTTGAACATTAAATTTTTGGAAAATTTAAAAATTGCAAATTGGACAGGCGATCCATGTGGGAATATTTAGCTAAAAATCCATATGTACCCATTTCAATGCCAAGACAGGGAGTTCTATCTTCTAAATGACTTCAAATGTGGTAGGGAACAGGTTTTATACATCATTTACTTTCTTCCACATTGAATTTTTGGAAAAAATAAAAAATTCCAAATTGGACAGGCGATCCATTTGGGAATTTTCACTTAAAAACTCATATGTACCTATTTTAATGCAGAGACAGGGGAATCTGTCTTCTAAATGACTGCAAATGTTGTAGGGAACAGATTTTATGCATCATTTATTTTCTTCAACATTGAATTTTTGGAAAAAATTAAAAATTCCAAATTGGACAGGCGATCTATTTGGGAATATTCAGCTAAAAATCCATAAGTACCCATTTCAATGCCAAGACAGGGAGTTCTATCTTCTAAATGACTTCAATGTTGTAGGGAACATGTTTTATACTAAATTTATATTCTTCAACATTGAATTTTAGGAAAATTTAAAAATTGCAAATTGGACAGGCGATCCATTTGGGAATATTCAGCTAAAAATCCATATGTACCCATTTCAATGCCAAGACAGGGAGTTCTATCTTCTAAATGACTTCAAATGTTGTAGGGAACAGGTTTTATACATCATTTATTTTCTTCAACATCGAATATTTGGAAAATTTTAAAAATTCCAAATTGGACAGGCGATCCATTTGGGAATATTCACGTAAGAACTCATATGTACCCATTTTAATGCCGAGACAGGTGAATCTGTCTTCCAAATGACTGCAAATGTTGTACTGTATCTTTTTTATACATTACTTCTATCTTCCACATTGATTTTTTGGCAGATTTCAATAATTCCAAATTGGACAGGCGATCCGTTTTGGAATATTCAGTTAACTAAGCCCCATAAAGCCAATTAACCACCAAAACAGGGGAATCTGTCTTCTGACTAACTGGAAATGTTGTACTGTAAAAGTTTATTACATCTTCCACGTTGAATTTTTTATATATTTTAAAAATTGCGAATTGGACAGGCGATCTATTTGGGAATATTCAGCTTAAAATCCAAATGTACCCATTTCAATGCCAAGACAGGGAAATCTGTCTTTTAAATGATTGCAAATGTTGTAGGGAACAGGTTTTATACATCATGTGTTTTCTTCAACATTGAATTTTTGAAAATTTTAAAAATTTCTAATTTGACGGCGATCCATTTGGGAATATTCAGTAAAAAATTCGTATGTATCCATTGCAATGCCAAGACAGGGAGTTCTATCTTCCAAATGACTTCAAATGTTGTAGGGAACAGGTTTTATACATCATTTATTTCCTTCAACATTGAATTTTTTGGAAAAATTTAAAAATTTCAAATTGGACAGGCGATCCATTTGGGAATATTCACTTAAAAGTTCATATGTACCCATTTTAATGCCGAGACAGGGAAATCTGTCTTCTAAATGACTGCAAATGTTGTACTGTATCTGTTTTAGGTAGTAGGATGAGGGTGTCTCAGCAGGTAGGTATAAGGCCGGTGTTCATCAACAAGTTTCTAAGTAGTGCAAAGAGTGTGTCTGAGGAGGTAGATATTAGACTGGTGTTCTACGATATGATACTAGGTAGTGGGCTGAGGGTATCTCAGCAGGTATGTATTAGGCCGATGGTCATCAACAAGTTTCTAAGTATTGCGGAGAGTGTGTCTGAGCAGGCAAGTTTTAGACTGGTGTTCAAGGATATGATACTAGGTAGTAGGATGAGGGTGTCTCAGCAGGTAGGTTTTAGGCCTGTGTTCATCTACAAGTTTCTAGGTAGTGCGAAGAGTTTGTCTGAGGAGGTAGGTATTAGACCGGTGTTCAACGATATGATACTTGGTAGTGGGATGAGGGTAAATCAGCAGGTACGTATTAGCCGGTGTTCATCAACAAGTTTCTGAGAAGGGCAGAGAGTGTGTCTGAGCAGGTAGGTATTAGACCGGTGTTCAACGATATGATACTAGGTAGTTGGATGAGGGTGTCTAAGCAGGTAGGTATAAGGCCGGTGTTCATCAACAATTTTCTAAGTAATGCTGAGAGTGTGTCTGACCAGGCAAGTATTAGACCAGTATTCAACATATGATACTAGGTAGTGGGATGAGGGTGTCTCAGCGGGTAGGTAGTAGGCGGTGTTCATCAACGAGTTTCTAAGTAGTGCGGAGAGTGTGTCTGAGCAGGTAGGTATTAGACCGGTGATCACCGATATGACACTAGGTAGTGGGTTGAGGGTGTCTCAGAAGGTACGTATTAGGCCAGTGTTCATCAACAAGTTTGTAAGTAGTGTGGAGAGTGTGTCTGAGCAGGTAGGTATTAGACTGGTGTTCCACGACATTTTTCTAGGTAGTATGGTGAGTGTGTCTAAGCAGGCCGGAATCAAACCAGCGTTCAGAGCTATTATGCTGGTGCCAAGCTTCATGTATTGAGCGATCCTGTCTCACCAACATATCTCGAAACAAGCCTTTGGACTTCAGGGTACTAGTCAACAGTGTGGGTATATTGAAATACCGGACTTCAACTTGCTACCGTAATATACTATTATTTTCAAATTAAACTTTAATATTGCCAGAATAGGTAAAATAAGAACTATTCCCATCTCATAGTTGGCTATTTTTGGGATTGGAAGTGAGAATAAATAGACTAACGTATAGGGTCTTTGAAAGGTATCATTGTGCAGATATGCAAGCTGGTTTGGGTCAATCACTTGCTAGCATGTACATGCAGTATTTGCTAAACAAAAACAGTTTTTGATAGTATTTTTAATATCAACGTGTATTTTGGTAAATAACGATGCATGTATATATTCTGGTGTATTCCGGTGTAGTTTGGGAAATTCCGGTAATTTTGAATATATCGGTATTTAGCGACAGAATTTAAGCCGATTATAATAAGCTATACATTTTTCGTAAAGAGTTTGTTTCTAACGCACTTGTATTCACACTAATTAAGTGTATTATATGATAATATATGATAATAGTATTAGTCCGATTCGGTCCGAACCGGTGAGTACACGTACCCGTAGATTTTGGTGTATTCCGGTATTTCGGTTATTAGATGTACTACTTCGGAAATTACTGTAACCGAGCGCCAAATGCTTTATAAAAAAAATGTTTATCGGCTGTTTTAGCATGTTTGGGTCAGGAAAACATAACTTTTCACTTGTGCTCTTTTGAGGTGAGAGCCGACAACCAATTTTAAAATCAGGCGTTTAAATTAGAAATTCCGAAACGGATCGCAGTTAATTCTAAAATCGGAAGGATTGCCAAACGGGCAGCCAATCGGATTGAATATTGTTATACGAGCTAATCGAGCACAGCCTGCTTTCGAAATCCTGTTTTTCGCGTCTTCAGCAGGCTATACCGTAATCGACCTATTTACCGCACCGTGCGCTTAACTTTTTCAAAATTGCAACAAAAAGATGTGGTTATGATGTGAGCTTTTTTGGGATAACGGGTAAACTTGGAATATCGAGGTATCCCAAAATTGATCGCGTAATCTCGAGATTTTCCGCTGCCGTAGATAACATATTACAATCGTGTTTATATTGTTTGAAATAGCTATAGACTGCATATATTAAGCATATGCGAATATATATTAATATTATGCCCACATAATTCCGTTAATTAAGTCATTTTCATGTAATAGCAGAGATGGTATACTTGATCTGTGGTAAGTTACGGCACTAAATGGCTATATAGACAGTTTTTGTTGTTGTTCTTTGACACAGTTATGACAACGATATTTTAATATGATGCTAAATTAGTTAAATGGGAAACCTTTAACCTTTTAAATTAGTTAATTGGCAGATTTATTACACCACTATTTTCATTCAAGTTGATAGATAGAGTAATACACCACTGGGGTCACATAGTGCAGTGGCTGTAGGACAGTGGGGATTAAAGGTCCAATGTATCTTGAGCACAACATATGAAAGGTGAAGCCCATTTTTCTCCTTTCACTACCTAATCCTTCCCTGTTTAGCCGGACCGCATAGCACAGTTGGAGCACGTCTGACTCAAGAGCCTGAGGTCCCAGGTTCAATACCTAGTCTGGCCACATACTTTCATTTCTCCTTCGGCTGATTCAAGAAGGGCAGTTGTCAGTTATGAGCTAAAGTATGTGCATTTAGTACTTGTTAACTGCTTAGGAGGTCTAAGCATGCCCAAAAATAGTGTGGTAAGGTTAAATGACCATCCCGACTTGACTATAACTGTTTACTGTGTACATAAAGCAGCAAAACAACAACAACATATCCTGATTCAAAAAGATATTCCTGTTTACTGCTGAGTTAACAGAGTTTTCCAGTCTGGCCCACCCCGGACTCAAACCCACAACTTTCTGCACCATGACCAAGTGGCCAGTTCATGTATAAAAATAGGTGCACCGCAAAATATTATTTTTTTATTGTTATCAGGCACCAGAGGCACATGGAGGCAATGCCGGTGAAACCGGATTAATTTTTTTAGCTCACTAGTAGCCATGCATGAAGCCTAAGTCAAATTTTGACTCCGGCTTCTCGCCCAGTCACCGTGCAAAAAAGAATGTGAGCTAATAGTAAGTTACTGTACTTTTGAATGTTCAGCCAAAGTGAGCTGCCAATGGTGTTCTATAGGACTTAGTCAATTCCGACTATTGCAAAATGTCCCAGGTAATACTTAACAGTGCTTGCCGATAGTAAGTTGAGCCGCGGGGAGGCTAACTGTAAGCAGGTCAAAGATGGTCTAAGCGAAGAGAAGGAATCCACCATCCACATCCCAGCCGCAGACACACAGACCATCCCACATCCCATCACAGCCGTGAACATCCAGACCATCCCATGACCAGGAAGACCTCCTCGGACCTGTGCAGCTAGACTGCCATCACCCACTCACACCCAGGCAAGTAAGCATAATTTTGAAGAAAAAAAAAAAAAGCCGGATAAATTGGCCTAAAACGGCCTCTAGTGCCACAAGTTTCAGAATCGCAAATTTTGACCGGTCATCTAAAAAGGTATATTTAAGGGACTTTGACTCAAATCATGGTTAGGGGGTAATCACCTGTTTGCCCAGCCTTGCGAAGAGTTTGTAAAATGTACGCGTGACATACAGTTCGATGGAAACAATCCGGTCCAGTCTCATATTTACGTCTAAGCGTCGTGAGTGTGAAAGGTACTGGATATATCAGCTTCATACACTGAAACCTTTGGGTCTTAATGTGTTTGGCTGGATGATTGATTGCAGTCATTTTAGCTCAGTCTCATATTTACATTTATACATACATCGTGTTTGGTGTTGTACCTTCCCTTCATGTTTCCATCAGAGTTTGGGAAAACTACAATGTTACTTTGCAAATTCTTTGTTGGGGAGCAAAAAATTCCCAGATACATATTGCAGTGGGATCGCACCCAAATGGGACTTGTGCACTGATAATGGAACAAGCCCCCTGTCCTGGCTGGGACCAGGGCAGGTTTGAGGGAAAAAAATGGGGGGAGCAAATTCTTGGGTGCTAATTCTTTGGTGGCAAGCAAAGAAACTGTCCAGGTTCATGTGACGGTGTGATTGCACCCAAGTGGACTAGTGCTGGGTCCAGTGCAGGTCTCAGGGGGAAATGGGGGGGGGGGGAGCAAATTCTTTAAAAAAAAAAAAGGAAAAAGAAAATTCCCAGATACAAGTTGCAGTAGGATCACACCCAAATGGACCTGTACACAGTTCAGCATAGATCACATCCCATGTGCACATTCCTCACGACCAACTGTAGGTTGGCCTTAGCAATACAATTCAGGGCTACTGGAGATGCATGGCAATTTGTGGCACACTTCGGGCCCAGGTCTAGAGGAAAAAATAAGGGGAGCAAATGCTTGGGTGGGGAGCAAATTCCCTTATTAACTAATGGAGTGGGCAGTGGGGGATAAGAGATTGGGGGTGATCTGGAATGCGATTGTCCCATGTTTTTGTGGCCCTCATGTGTAATCGAGGTTGCCTGGGTTACATAGAATTGCGCCTTATGGTCTCAGAGGACCGTAGCTTAATTCTGTTGGGCGGGAGGTAGGCGGGGTAAAAATTCCTTTTGGGGTCTAGAACTGTAGCATTTGTTCTAAACCTTATCTTGGTTTAGTTGGTTCCAAAATATATTGCATAATTAAAGTTTTAAGGGTCTTTATGTTCATGGGAATTTTGTTAGTGTTCCAATATTTTGGGAAATGGAGAATATTATTTGTGGTCAGGTGGACTGTAGCTTATTTCTTGTTGCAGATTGTTGGGAGGGAAGGGCGGTTTCTTTTGGCTGTTTCTAGGGGGCAAATGTGTTGAACCTTATAATGGTTAGTTAGTTTCTAGGTAACTTAGCCTGGGTGTGAGATTAAGGAGGTTGGATACCATTAATTTTTTGGGAAATGGAGAATATTATTAATGGACAAGAAGTCCATAGCTTATTTCTTATTGCGAATTATTGGGAGTGGAGGGTGGTTTCTTATGGCTGTTTCTAGGGAGCAAATGTGTTGAACCTTATAATGGTTTAGTTAGTTTCCAGGTAACTAAGCCTGGGTGCGAGATTAAGAAGGTTGGATACACATAAATTTTTGGGAAATGGAGAATATTATTAATGGACAAGAAGTCTGTAGCTTATTTCTTATTGCGAATTATTGGGAGGGGAGGATGGTTTCTTTTGGCTGTTTCTAGGGAGCAAATGTGTTGAACCTTATAATGGTTCAGTTAGTTTCCACGTAACTAAGCCTGGGTGTGAGGTTAAGGAGGTTGGATACACATTAATTTTAGCTCATCTGTACAAATGCTATTGCACTACCCCCGGTGTCAGCGTCAGCGGCGGCGGCAGCATTAGCAAAATGTTAAAGTTTTACGTTTAAGTTTTTTAGTTGATGGGCAAGGCACTGTCAGGCGAGCTATCCTGTCCTGCTGACAGGTCTTGTAGCATTATTGTCAATAGACAAATGTTATTTATTCGACAGTAGGGAAAGTTGGATTGTGGTCGTACAGATGGGTTCTTGGGCTTTTACTGGATTGGGAGTTTTGTCACGAGCATTGTTCTTAGTAGGTGTTTAATGTGGATCCAGGGATTTTGGGACATGGGTTGGGTAGGTGGTTAGCAACAAGGGCTTGAATTAGAGAAAATTTGGTTGATTTTTTCCTTATTGTATTAGAATCTATCTACATGTATATCCTGGCAATGAAATTGATTTTGTCCAGGTATTCGAAGACTGCCTTCTGTATTGTATTTGCATGAATTGAATTGATTGCTGTTATACATGCTATAATTTGAATCCTTGAAAATAGGATCCCAAACTCAGTTATCCTTACTGACTCCCATAGCTCAATACAGGCCTTGCAGTCAGGCAAATCAAAAACTTGTCCCTATTAAGTAAACAGAATCCTGAACCTTACTCAACCTAGCTGCTACAGCAAATATCAATATTTCAGTAATAATAAATGAGGCAATAAACAAAAATTGCAAACACAATGGACTAATAGTAGTATAGGCTGCAATTAAGTTAATTTTTTTTTCAATCACTAGTAAAACCCAATGTGACAAGTCTGTTCCTGTTTAAGACTAGGCCACTGTGTGCTGGGCTGGGCTATTGCGATCAAACTTGGAATATTCTGTTACCGGTACATTTTGTCGACATTTAACATATAATGTAAAATTATAAACACATAGGATAGAATAAATGGCATGATATTGTTGGTACCATGGTATGACATACCGGTAATCAATTTGAGCCTCAGGCTTTGCGAAGTACAGAATGGAGAATATCTCACATATTCCAAAATTGATCACAAGCAAACCTGGTATATTCCGTTAAATTTTGCTGACATTTGACATATGAGGTAAACCGATTAACAAATATGCTGCAATTAGCTGCATGCCATTGTAAATACAAGTAAAAGAGCTTTTGAATGTACAGAATCTTAAATATCTCACATATTCCAAAATTGATCGCGAGCAAACTTGGAATATTCTGTTAAATTTTGTCAACACTTGACATAAAGTGTAAAATTATTAACAAATAGGCTAAAATTAATTGCATGACATTGTCAATACAAGTTATGAGCAGTGGAAACTATTGAATGCCAAATATCTCACATATTCCAAAACTGATCGCGAGCAAACTTGGAATATTCTCTTAAATTTGTTGACATTTGACATATGAGGTAAAGTAATTAACAAATATGCTGCAATTAACAGCATGACATAGTTGATACAAATTAAAGAGCTTTTGAATGCACTGAATCTCAAATATCTCACATATTCCAAAATTGATCGCGAGCAAACTTGGAATATTCGGTTAAATTTTGTCAACTTTGGACAAATAATGTAATATTATTAACATATAGGCCAGAACTAATGGCATGACATTGTTGATACAAGTTTAGAGCAGTGGAAACTGTTTGATTCCAAATATCTCACATATTCCAAAATTGATTGTAAGCAAACTTGGAATATTCTATCAAATTTTGTTGATATAGTCAAACATCAAACAAATATTGAACAAACATGCTGAAATAAATGGTATGGCACCATTGATTTGAATCATGGGCTTTTGGAAGTACAGAACTGCAAATATCTCACATATTCCAAAATTGATCACAAGCAAACTTGGTATATTCAGTTAAATTTTGCTGACATTTGACATATGAGGTAAACCCATTAACAAATATGCTGCAATTAGCTGCATGCCATTGTAAATACAAGTAAAAGAGCATTTGAATATACAGAATCTTAAATATCTGACATATTCCAAAATTGATTGCAAGCAAACTTGGAATATTCAATTAAATTTTGTCAACACTTGACATAAAGTGTAAAATTATTAACAAATAGGCTAAAATTAATTGCATGACATTTTCAATACAAGTTATGAGCAGTGGAAACTATTGAATGCCAAATATCTCACATATTCCAAAATTGGTCGCGAGCAAACTTGGAATATTCTTTAAAATTTCGTCAACTTCGGACAAATAATGTAATATTATCAACAAATAAGCCAGAACTCATGGCATGACATAGTTGATACAAGTTAAGAGCAGTGGAAACTGTTTAATGCCAAATATCTCACATATTCCAAAATTGATCGCGAGCAAACTTGGAATATTCTCTTAAATTTGTTGACATTTGACATATGAGATAAAGTAATTAACAAATATGCTGCAATTAACAGCATGACATAGTTGATACAAATTAAAGAGCTTTTGAATGCACTGAATCTCAAATATCTCACATATTCCAAAATTGATTGCGAGCAAACTTGATATATTCTGTTTAATTTTGTCAACTTTGGACAAATAATGTAATATTATTAACAAATAGGCCAGAACTAATGGCATGACATTGTTGATATAAGTTAAGAGCAGTGGAAACTGTTAAATGCCAAATATCTCACATATTCCAAAATTGATTGTAAGCAAACTTAGAATATTCTATCCGATTTTGTTGATATAGTCAAACATCAAACAAATATTGAACAAACATGCTGAAATAAATGGTATGGCACCATTGATTTGAATCATGGGCTTTTGGAAGTACAGAATTGCAAATATCTCACATATTCCAAAATTGATCCCACGCAAACATGGTATATTCAGTTAAATTTTGCTGACATTTGACATATGAGGTAAACTCATTAATTAATATGCTGCAATTAGCTGCATGCCATTGTTAATACAAGTAAAAGAGCTTTTGAATATACAGAATCTTAAATATCTCACATATTCCAAAATTGATCGCGAGCAAACTTGGAATATTCTGTTAAATTTTGTCAACATTTGACATAAAAAGTAAAATTATTAACAGATAGGCCAGAATCAATTGCATGACATTGTCATACAAGTTATGAGCATAGGAAATTATATAATGCCAAATATCTCACATATTCCAAAATTGATCGCGAGCAAACTTGGAATATTCTCTTAAATTTGTTGACATTTGACATATGAGGTAAAGTAATTAACAAATATGCTGCAATTAACAGCAGGACATTGTTGAGCTTTTGAATGCACTGAATCTCAAATATCTCACATATTCCCAAATTGATCGTGAGCAAACTTGGAATATTCTGTTAAATTTTGTCAACTTTGGACAAATAATGTAAAATTATTAACAAATAGGCCAGAACTATTGGCATGACATTGTCAATACAAGTTAAGAGCAGTGGACCAGCACTCGCCATTCGTAAGTTGTGCCGCCGAGAGGTTACTTGGAATCAGGTCAAAGACGGTCCCAGCAGAGAGAAGGAATCCACCATCCACATCCCAGCCGCAGGCTCCCAGACCATCCCACATCCCATCACAGTCGTGGACATCCAGACCATCCCATGACCAGAGAGACCTCCTCTTCGGCTTTTTTGTATTTTTTCAAAATTATGCTGTCTTGCCTGCATGTGTGCAGGGTGACGGCGGTCTGCACACATGCAGGCAAGCAAGCATAATTTTGCTTAAACAGTGTTTTGGAAAAAAAAAGGAGTGGGAAGTGGGGGAGCAAATTCTTTGGTGGGAGGCAGAAAGTTCCCAGTTATCAACATCAGTGGGATCGCACCCAAATGGTCTTGTGCGCAGATCCGCATAAATCACTTCCCATGCACACAGGCCTCGCGATCCACTGGTGGCTTTAGCTATACAGCTTAGGGTCACAGGTAACGTATGGCATGAGGAGCTCTCTTTGGGCCGATGTCAACATACATCCTAGATCCCCCTTACTGCATGCCTCCACCAGACTTCCCTGTGCTATTTCTGGTGGAACAAGCCCCCTATCCTGGCTGGGTCCAGGGCAAGTATGTGGAAAAAAAGGAGCAAATTCTTGGTTGGGGAGAAAATTCTTAGATGGGGAGCAAATTCTTAAGTGGGGAGCAAATTCTTAAATGGGGAGCAAATTTCATTGTTAACTTATGCAGTTTGCAGTGGTATAAGCAATTTGGGATTGCCTGGGACTCGTCAGGATGCTAGTTTTTAAGTGAGGTCTGGTTCTTTGGTAGGGGACAACCAAAAAAAAAAAAAAGGTGAAGAAAGAAAAATCCCAGAAATAAATAAAGTGGCAGTGGGATCGCACCCAAATGGGCCTGTACACAGTTCCGTATAAGTCACTTCCCATGCGCACAGCCCTCGCGGCCAACTGCTGGCTTTAGCAGTACGGTTCGGGGTTTCTGGAGACACATGGCATGAGGGGCTCTCTTTGGGCCGATGTCAACATGTGTTCTGTCTTCCCCAAACTGCACGCCTCCATCAGACTTCGCTTTGCTAGTTCTGGTGGAGCAAGCCCCCTGTCTTGGCTGGGCCCAGGGCAGGTATATATGAAAAAAAGGGAGCAAATTCTTGGGTAGGGAGCAAATTCCCTTCTTTGCTAATGCTATGGGCTGTGGGGGGCATGGGATAGTTGATGATCCAGATTATAACCGTCTCCGTCCCCGCGGCCATAACCTGTAACTGAGTTTGCCGAAAATTGTGGAATCTGCCTATGCCTGTTGGTCACAGTGATGACCGTAGCTAAATTTTGTTTCTGGAGATGTACGTAAAGTCAAGATCCCATTTAGGGCATAAATCATTGGCGTTTGGTCTAAACCTTATTTTGGTTTGATTGATTGATTTGATGCTTAACGTCCACGGTAAACAACTAAGGTCATGTCGGGACGGTCAGTTAACCTAACCACACTATTCCTGGGCAGGCTTAGACCTCCTAAGCGGTTAACCAGTACTAAGTGCGCGTACTTTCGCCAGTAACTGACAACTGCCCTTCTTGAATCAGCGGAAGGAGAAACGAAAGTATGTGGCCAGACCGGGATTCGAACCCAGGACCTCTGACTTAGTTGTTTCCAAAAAATATTACATATTTAGAGTTTTATGAGTTTGTCTGGTCCTGGGAGTTTTGGTAGTGTTCCAATCTTTAGGGAAATGAAAGTTTTAATGAGACAGCAGGTGTACAGTAGCTGTTTCCTCGCTGCTAGTTGTTGGGGGGGAGAGGGGGGTTTCTTTACGATATTTCTAGGGTGAAAATGTGTCGAACCTTATAATGGTTCAGTCCATTTCCAGGATACCAAGCATGTTTGTAAATTTAAGGGGGGGGGGGGGTTGGGGAGCTTATTATTTTTGGGCTGAAGTGGGGATGATTATTGATCAATAACAGGACCGTAGCTTATTTCTTATTGTGAGTTGTTTGGGAAGGGAGGGCGATTTTTTCCTGATATTTCTAGAAGGCAAATGTGTTGAACCTTATAATGGTTCTATTATTTTCCAGGTGACTAGGCTTGGTTATGAGATTAAGGTGATTGGATACACCTTAATTTTAGTTATTTTCTTCATACGGAGGTTATTTGTACGACTAGGGTGCTAATGTGTTGAACTTTATAATGGTTCAGTTATTTTCCCGGTGACCAGACTTGTATGTGGAATTAAGGAGGTTGGATACACCTTAGCAGCAAGGGCCCGAGGTAAAGAAATTTCGGGGGCGATTTTTTCTTATGGTCTTGGGTTCTATCTATATCCTGGCAATGATATTGGTTTTGTTCAGATATTCGAAGACTGCCTTCTGTATTGCATTTGGATGTTTCTTTGGGGGGAGGGGGGGGGGCAGGAGCAGTCTCAGGTCTATTGAATGGTATTCTAATTGAAATATGGTGGATTCAAGGTCTCGCCTTTGATTGTTGTGAGCTACGCAGTCAAAGAAAATGTGGTCGAGATCGTCAGCATTGTTGCAATGGGGGCATAGGCTGGTCTGGTTGCCGTAATGATGGCAGCCCAGCCTGCAGTGTCCTAGCCTTAGTCGGGAGTAGGTGATATCGAATCGTCTATTGGGACTATATACTTCACATTGCAGTTTAACCTTTGGTTGGATGAAATGGAAGGTGCGGCCCTTGCTGCCATTGTCATCTGCAAACTGAGATAGTGAAAGATTTGGGTCACCCCCCAGGGCATCGTCAAGGGTATTGATTATTACATTGAATAGGATGGGGCTAAGGACACTGCCCTGGGGACAGCCATTCTGCAAATCATGTTGATTAGAGGTTTGGGCCCCACCCTAACTTGAATTTTACTGCCGTTTAGGAAAGTATTTATATAAACTTCAAATATTTATTACATTTTGTGGATATTTGACATACAATAAACAATTTTAAACAAATAGGCTGAAAGTAATGGTATGACATCAACAGTTTGAGTCATGGGCTTTGGGAAGTAAAGAATGCCAAATACCTCACATATTCCAAAACTGATCATGAGCAAACATGGAATTTCTTTTAAATTTTGTTGACTGATATGACATGTTATGTACAACTATTAACAAACAGACTAGAATCAATAGCATTGATATTGTTGATACTTGTTAAGAGCTTTCCAAAGTAGCAAATGCCAAATATCTCACAAATTCAAAATTCAAACTTGGAATGTTCTATTAAATTTTGTAGATATTTCATACATAATGAAAATGTTTGAACAAATAAGCTGAAATAAATGGTATCACAACATTGATATGAGTCTATGGGCTTTGGGAAGTACAGAATGGCAAATATCTCAAATTTTCCAAAATTGATCGCGAGCAAACTTGGAATATCCTATTAAATTTTGTAGATATTTCTCTGGGTGGACTGATATTATCGCAGCACACATATTTTATAAGAGTAGTGATTTTAACTCTCATAATTAGACCAACCAGGTTTTATTATCAGATGGAATAGACATCTAATTGGCTGTTTGATATCTAAAAGATCACCGCCAAAATCGGTCATGAAAAATTTATCATTGACAAATAATTATATCATTGGACCTGAAAAATTTATCGATGGACTGATAAAATTGATCCAGCCACTATGGTGTACCAAAAGGGTAAAAACTACTGATACCGGTCCACCTGTAAAAATATACTGGTGCATCGCTAAATTTTAGTGGTGCACCTGTAAATTTTAGCGGTGGACCGATAAATTTTATCGGTCCACCATTAATTTACAGGTCCACTGATATTTTATCTGTCCACCGATATTTAGCATATATTGGTGGACCGATAAAATATACAGGTGCAGCGATAAAATTACAGGTGCACCTATAAAAGTATCGGTGGACCGATAAATTTTTAGGTCCACCGATAAAATTAGCGGTCCACATATATATTTTTCATGACCCGTTTTGGCCCTGATCTTACATCTAAAACAGCCAATTAGATGTCCTCTCTAGCTGATTTTAACGCCTAACTGGTCCAGCTGTATCGCTGCTCTTATAAAATGTACGAGCAGCGATAATATCGGTCCACCGCTGAGATTTATCAGTCCATCGATATTTTTACAGGTGCACCTGTAATTTTATCGATGCACCTGTAATTTTATCGATGCACCTATAAGTTCTAAGTATTGATGGACCGATAAAATATCAGTGGACCTGTAAATTAGCGGTGCACCGACAAAATTTATCGGTCCATCGCTAAAATTTACAGGTGCACCGCTAAAATTTAGTGGTGCACCTATACTTTATCATAGGTGGACCGGTATCGGTAGTTTTGACCCTTTTGGTACACCATAGTCCACTATATGTGGGCTAGTATCAGTAGTTTGGACTCTTTTGGTACACCATAGACAAGCGTGGTCAACTAATTAAAGCAGTTTAATTATGAAGGAAGTCATAGGTTTGAATCCGGGATGGGCCAGATGGTGACTAGAAAACTCTGTTAACCCAGCAGTTAACAGCTACCTTGTTTCGCATCAGGGATGGATAAGGCAGTGAAAGGAGAGGGATGAGCTTCACCTTTTAAGATATAATGGACCTATGACCCCCCTGCCTTCCGGCCTCTGCACTGTTTTTTTTTTTGTCATTTTATTTTATTTTTTTTTAGTATTAATTCTAGATAGCTTAAATGAAAACTGTGGTGTGGTAAATCTTAAATGAAAACATTGGTGAAATAAACCTGTCAATTAACAATTAATCTGTCAATTAACTAAAATAGCATCATTTAAAACATCCTTGACAAAAAACAACAACAAAAACCGTCTAAATAGATCTACAGATGAAATGTGCCATCTCCGCTATAACCTGAAATTGTCTTAATTAACGGAAATATGGATATAATATTAATAAATTCCCATAAACTTAATATTAATCACTAACAGATGCAGTCTTTAGCTATTTCAAACAGTATAAACACGATTATAATATCTTAAAGTCCATGCCGTAATCGATGAAAAATCTCAAGATAGCTCGAGTAAACTTAGAATTCCAAGATTGACCGTGAGCAATCTCGAGATGTTTCAAATTCCAAGTTTGACGACAACAGTTAAAATGTATTTAATAACAGCACACTCAGAACAATGAAATGCAAGGTGACTGGAAAGAGGCAACATGGGTAGGACTGGAAATACTTTGTGTTTATACTTTTCATGAGTTCCCTGTTAATTATTGGTTTTTGTGAGAGTTTCAAAGAAAAAGCAGTGTGCGCTTGTGCAGTTTGTCCGGAAATGGCCTTGGTGTGCGGTTTCCATGAAATAAAAAATTTTTTTCGATCACAAGTCTTGGAGAAGAAAAATCAGATGAGTACAGAAGACCCAGCAGACACATGACGTTGAAATGACGTCGTACTGACGTTGATGCGACGTTGTGACGTCGCATCGACGTCAGTATGACGTCATTCCGACGACATGTGCCCTTGGGGAGCTTTCCACGAAGTATATATACTCTCTGTGCCAGATTTGTCATGATTTTTTTTTTCATTTTTTGTTTTTATTCCTGAACCTGATTCTTACCACACTCTTCCGTCTTTGAGAGCACATCCCAAGGCCATTCTCATATCACTTCTGTGGTACCTTACAACCGGTTTACCAGTACTAAGTGCACATACTTCCACCAGTAATTGACAACTTCCCTTAAATCTGCAGAAGAAACGGAAGTATGTGGCCTGCCAGGATATCAAACCCGGGACCTCTGGCTCATGAGTCAGACGAACTAATACAAACTGTGCTATGCAGCGGTGGTTTTTGGTTTAAACAGTAGTTGATTCAAGGCATTGAAACATAAAATGAGCTGCGACACCACAAAAGCAACAAACAAGAGCTCCGCAATCGGGGCAATATACGCCCATTTCTGATTGTTTGCACCATTTCATCCTTGTCTACATTGCAATTAAGTTTATCAAGATATTCCAAACATTAGGGTTCTAAAAAGAAAAGCCTTAAAGTTAATGAGGAATCAAAGGGATATAACTCAACAAAGAAAATAAAGAAGGGAAAGCAATTATTCTTCATTAGACATACTGTCTCAACCTAATACACATTGCTATAAAGTTTCGTCAAGATATTCCGTACCGTTACCTAGTAATGACTTGCCCAAGAATAGTCACAGAAATTAATCAAACGGATGTAATTAAAATATAGAAAATTCCTTCAAGACCAGAGAATACATACAGAAATAGGAACATGGGCCAGACTACATACTTTCGGCTAATAAAGCCTCGTAACTCCATAAATAAGGAAGGGGGGGGGGCAATAATTCTTATATATTTAAGACACACAGCCTCAACCTAATACACATTGCTATAAATTTTAATCAAAATATTCTGTATGGTTGCTTACTTACAGCTTGCACAAGAATAGCCTTAGAAAATATTGAAAGGGAAGTTACTCCAAAAAAAAGTAGAGGGAGGCAATTGTTCTTATATGGGGCCTATCATGTAAACCTAATATACATTACTATTAAGTTTCATTACAATAGTCCTAAGGGTTAGTTAGATATGGGGTATACAAATATAGTCTAACAAAATAATCAAAGGGAGGTTATTCAACAACCAAAGGGGAGTAACCATTCTTGTATGAGACCTGTTGTCTTAACCTCATATACATTATTATAAAGTTTCATCATGATATTCCAAAGAGTAACCAAGTTATGGAATGCTAAAGAATTGCCATACAAACTGCCATAGACGACTTTTTTCAAAGGGCTGTAACTCCGCTAAATATCATTGGAGCAAAATTTCCGTATAATATGCGCTGCGCTACTCCACATAGTAGTCTTACTATGTACAAAGTTTCAGCTTAATTGGATGAAAATTGTTGGAGTAGTTATCCGGAAACAAACACCCCAAAAAGTCTAAGTAAAGGGCTGTAACTCCGTTAAAAATCATTGGAGCCTAACCTCGAAATAATATGGGCTGGTCCACCTCATAGTCTTATTATATACCAAGTTTCAGCTTGATCGGATGTAAACTGTAGGAGGAGTTATCCGGAAACGAAAAAGTTTACGACAGACGGACGGATGGGCGGACGCCAGCGCCATAACAAACTACGTCCCGTTTTTCAAACGGGCGCTTGGCGAAGACTCTGGTCAGTCTGGACATCCGTCCAGTCTGATCATAGGTATCGCTGTGTGCTTAAAGGTAGCTAAGGGTCAAAGCTAGCTTTAAGCAGACAGCAAAGACTTTGATCAGATTGGTCGGATGTAAGGCTTATCTGAGTTCTCGTGGCACACATTCCACTTTGTTTTGTCGTGTCGTGGCTCATATATACATAAATACATTTAATATAGGATCAGATGACAAGCTATGCTTTTTATCAGTTCATATTCTTCATTTTAATTCTGACAGTCAGTGGGAAAATTCATCAATGTTTGCTTTATTTTTCAACAATCAGTTCTGCATTTATTTAGGAGCCTAATAGCTCAGTGGCATATGTACTTGCCTGCTGAGCGATCAATCCGGGTTCGATTCCTTCTAGAGATGGATATCTTTTCAACCATAAAGAGGGTTCTGTACTGCACAAGGCATTCAGTATCACCCTCCCATTGTCCTGAAATACTTTAGAAAATGATGTAAAATGGCATCATCCACCCCTTCTTCTACATTGATTTTCTCCCAACATTTAATGAGAGAGGGTAGTGTGATGTTTTATGAGCAAGTCTGCTAATCACCGGCTGCCATAGTCAAATAGTCTGGGAATCTCGGTTATGGTGCAGAATGTCCAGGGTTTGAATCCCTGTTGGGCCATCCATTGATTGGAAATTTCTTTCAACCCAGCAATACCATGTACCTTTTTTTATTCAGGGAAGGATAACATAGGGAAAGGTGCGGATGCCTAAGATACACTGTGGGCCACTGCCAGTACAGCCACTTTGCTATGGCTTTATCTCCTGCTACCCCTATCTTTCAAATGAAACTAGAAATGTTTTTCAGAGAAAAACTGATGTCCCCCCACTAGCCCATTTCCAATCCCCCCTTATGAAAAAAAACCTGTGCAATTAAAATACTAGGCAAGTTTGGAGAAAATCCATCCACTGGTACTAAAGATATCCTTCATAGATGACTATGTCCTTGCAAAAGAAGTCGAGGTCACCAAAATCTAATCAGCTCTGAAAGTTGACCCAATGATGTATCCATACAAGTTTGGTGAAATTCCATCCACTGGTTCAGGAGATATAGTGAGTACAAGAAATTGTCATCTAAGTCCACCAAGGACCTTGAAAATGAGGTCAAGTCACCAAACTTTTATCAGCTCTTAAACTTGTCTCAATGATGTATCCATGCAAGTTTTGGTGAAATTCCATCCATTGGTTCAAGAGATATAGTGGGTACAAGAAATTGTCATCTAAGCCCTCCAGTGACCTTGCAAATGAGGTCAAGGTCACCAAAATCTAATAGGCTCTTAAACCTGTCCCAATCATGTATCCATGCAAGTTTGGTGAAATTCTATCCATTGGTTCAAGAGATATCATGGGTACAAGAAACTGTCATCTAAGTCCTTCAGTGACCTTAAAAATGAGGTCAAGGTCACCAAAATCTAATCAGCGCTTAAGCTTGTTCTAATGATGTATCTATGCAAGTTTGGTGAAATTCTATCCATTGGTTCAGCAGATATAGTGGTTACAAGAATTTGTCATCTAAGTCCTTCAGTGACCTTGAAAATGAGGTCAAGGTCACCAAAATCTTCTCAGCTTTTAAACCTGTCCCAATGATGTATCCATGCAAGTTTGGTGAAATTCCATCCATTGGTTCAAGGGATATCGTGGGAACAAGAAATTGTCAGCTAAGTCCTGCAGTGACCTTGAAAATGAGGTCAAGGTCACCAAAATATAATCAGCTCTTAAACTTGTCCCAATGATATATCCATGCAAGGTTGGTGAAATTCCACCCATTGGTTCAGGAGATATTGTGCATACAAGAAATTTTCACGCAATTTAAGTCCTCCTGTGACCTTGAAAATGAGGTCAAGGTAACCAAAATCTAATCAGCTCTAAACCTTGTCCCAATGATATATCCATGCAAGTTTGGTGAAATTCCATCCATTGGTTCAGGAGATATTATGCATACAAGAAATTTTCACGCCATTTAAGTTCTCCTGTGACCTTGAAAATGAGGTCAAGGTCAATAAAATCTAATCAGCTCTTAACCTTGTCCCAATGATATATCCATGCAAGTTTAGTGAAATTCCATCAATTGGTTCAAGAGATATCGCGCATACAAGAGTGGGACACCGACGCCGACGCTGACGCCGACACACCGGGAACTGCACTGAAAACAATATGTCCCCCCTCACCTTTGGTGGGGGGACATAACTACATTTAACTGTGGTCCCCTTTAAGCTGTGTTGCTGAGATTTACCTGTAAATCTGAAAGTGCTCACTCAACATTTAAAGCATAACTCATTCTCCAAACAAGTGCAGCTGTTTAGATTCATTATTTTGTTGACCACTATTAAGAACAAGAATTCCGCAAACTGCTCGTGCTCGCCTTTCTGCTCAGCGTCACAAAACAGAGCTAAACCAGAAAATGTGACAAACTTTTACACCACCATTGCTGGAAACGCAACAGCTATATCTCACTTTCTGCTAGTTCAGACCATGACAAAAACATCTGCAGTTTGGAAAGAATCGACATAAAACTGTAATAGGAGTTGCGCAACCAAGGTACGTACTACTTTAGGGGGACGGAAGGACGGAATGCCGAAAACTATGTCCCTCCGCTTTTCTTCGAAAAGGCGGGGGACAAAAAGTTAACCCGTGCAGAGGGAAGGACCCCAGTGCCATAATGTAATATGTCCCGTTTTTTCGAACGAGCATATAGGAATCAACATGAAATATACAGGTAAAGTTTAACACAAGTATAAGAAGTAGTGTAATTCTGGTAATCAAGAGCCAGATGTTTTAAAGACTAACATACGCACATGTAATTGTTTCTCAAATCATTTGATTTAGTGTGAGATGGCCTTTTGTGCTGATGTGCCATGAAACTCATAATCATATCACACACACTCACATAAATGAATTAAGGTGAATGGGTACACTCTCAGGGGAAGCGACTCTGTCATTTTCATTTCATCTCCTTTCTGAATGGGAGTCAACTCTCTGTAGGCAAGAATTTGCTTCCCTAGGAGCAAATTCTTTTATAAACAAGTAGACTATAATTTGAAAGGCCATCATCCCAGGAAGCAAACAGTAGTCAAGTTTTAAAAAAATGGAGGAGAAATGAGGGAAGCCAACAGGAAGTCACATTGGTTGTTTCCCATTGTAAAAATGGTGAAAAAACATGAGGGAAGCAAATAGGAAGTCACACAAGTTGTTCATCTTTGTAAAAAAGAAGGGAAAACAAAAGGTTGTACCAATACATTCTTAATTTGAAACTAGAAAATTGTGTCTGTAAGATACGAAGGATGCCCATGTGCAATGCCTGTCACAAGGGACTGAACGTCTTTTAATTGTCTATTATCAACAAATATTATCACAAAGATGTTTCCTGCTTTCCTGAAGTTCAAAACTCTGATGAAAAGATTGGATACAAAAAGTTAAGGAGCCTACTCTTTGAATTAGTAGAATTTTGAAATACTGATGACCTTCCACTCTTGAAGTTTGAATCCAGTTACACCTTGTCTTCAAGTATGATGTGAAATACTGTAAACCTCTATATATTGGGACAGTTCGGTCTGAGCAAACAGTGCAAACCCAGATCAGACTGCTTCTTGAGGAGAAGTCTGATTAGGATTTACACTATTTGCCATCCCATTTGCATTTTTGGACACATTACTGCACTGTAAAACCAATCTGTTCCAATTTAAGGACAATTATGGTAATCATTTTTGGTGTCCCAATATTAAGAATTTTTACGGTAGTACATGAGTACTAAACAGTGCATACATTAACTTTTCAACCAAAAAAAATCATTTTTCAGCACTTTTCCACATTTTCTTTTTTATTCTTGTACTTTTTCCAGCTTTAGATTTATGCTTGAGAAATTCCATCCTTGTAGGTCTGAACTCCTATACTAGCTGCCATCAGAGTCATGTTCTGTTGAGAGACCAGCTCATGTGTACTAGCTTTCATTTTCTCCATAATGGCACAAACCTGCAAAAAATAATAATACTAGATCTAACATTCAAGCTAACTGCACATTCTGCTTTCTATACTGGTGAATCCTCATTTAAGCTACCGTAATGACCCTAAGCAGGGCCTGACAAATCAAAAATTTGATCTACTTGCCCGGTACTGCTACAAAATGCTGAATTTTTTTCAGTTTTCCCTACATAGCGTAAGTACATGTATTTTTCTGGGCAAGTAAGGAAAAATTTTTCTTGTCCCGGGCAGCCGGACAATGGATTTGTCAGGCCCTGCCCTAAATATTCGGACAGACAGATCTGTGCAAACAATGTAGACCCAAATCAAAATGATCCTGAAGGAGAGTTTAATCAGGATCTACAATGTTTGCCATTCATTGAGCATCATTTGGATGCATTACTTTTTAAGAATTTTGAAACAATAATTGTCTGACTTTCGGGTGTCAAAAATTTTTGGGGTCATTACGATATTCAAGAATTAGCATGAATGAATTACCAATTTTTCCTAGAATGACTTTTATTTATCAAGTAAAATAAAATCCAAAACTGCACTTTTGGATGGACACACGGCGCCAAGTGCGTGCAACTATGGTTACGTACTGCTGGTACGCTGAGCCACTTGGGGAACATTGTTAGGAGAATCGAACAAAACAAAACTGACCTGTGACATAATTATACAGTACAGACATCGTTTTTCTTTGCCGTTTTCGCGTTTGGGGTGTGTTTATGCGACGTTTCTGAGCCGTTTGCTAAACGGTGTTTTGGCGTTTTCGTTTGCGCCGTTTTGTTTCGTTTTCCTTTAGAAACGGCGTTTGTGTCACTAACCAATCAAGAGCCGTAACTTAACCTGCAGAAAACATCGTTTGCGCATGCGCAAATTTTCAAAACGAAAACAGCGTTTGCAGAAACGCCGTTTCGTCAACAGCCAATCGGATTGGATATTGTTATACGAGCTAATCGAGCACAGTCTGCTTTCGAAATCCTGTTTTTCGCGTCTTCAGCAGGCTATATATTATTTTTTCATAGCATTCTTTCTTTAAACCTTTACCTCACGGAAATAAAAATCATTTACTTACTACCTGCTACACCTTGCTTATATGACTGCATTATTATTATTATTTTGGCAGTGTCTAGGGGTCCGGTACCGGATCTCTAGCCTCTACGGCTAGAGGTCCGGTACCGGATCTCTAGCCTCTAAGGCTAGAGGTCCGGTACCGGACCCCTAGCTATTTCTAACGTGGAGGCTAGGAATCCGGTAGTATGTTATTGATTGGTTTAAATAGCATTTCCTTGCGAGAGTTTCGGTACACTTCATTTTGTAAAGAGAATCTACTTTAGTCTAGTAAACACGGTTAGAACGCACAATGATTGTGTAAAATAAACGAATAAAATTTTATTCTTATTTTTCTCTCCTTTTCAGTTATAATCATTATAAATTAAACTGTTTGCAGTGTTTGAGTTTTTCATCGAAGCATTGAAAATGATAATTGCATTGATTAGTTTTATCAAAGTATATGCTTCATCTAGCCGTGGATGTGCGAATAACAAATACTGCGTTAACGAGGTTGATTAATGTTTTCATAACTCTACAAAACTAGCCAGTGGAATTAGCCTATTGTCTGAGATGCTCATTAGTCGCCGAAAAACAGATCAAAGGGATACATTGTCTTTAAGTCTTTTAAAATAGATAATGCAAAGCAAAAATAATTATGTTATTACTCATTCACCGTACACTTTTGTCCATTTCAAACAAGATTCGGGTCATATGGCCAGAATGGCTCATAATATTCACATCGGACAAAAATTTGAAGACTATGGATGAGGCAAATATAGCTTGATACGATAAAAGAAGCCTGAAGTATTTGTTCTCCTACAATTCATACTAGTGACGAATCATATTTGACTCATCCATAGGCTAACATGACAGGTCGAACTACATTTCATTAACACAATCATGGGAAAGGCTGCTACTTTGCGGCTGTTAAATTTGACAATTTTCATTTGTTAAATATAAAAAGTATGCAAAGACCAGGGACTGAAACAATCAAAACCCAAATCCAGCCCTCAAATCATGTAAACTCCTTAAAACACTGATATCTTGCAGTGAAATGTTGTATGGGTTTGAAGTAAATCATGCATGTTCCAAACAAAACAAGCCTTTTAATATCTTACGGAAAACCTATCTCACTAACTTTGACTTTATAATTGCAACATCCGAGCGGCCCAACTTATCAAGCGTAATAAACAATTACAGAAATCAATAGCGGAACGGTTGCAACTGTCCATTATGAATACAAAACACTTCTTTTAACAAATTGATCGATATAACGTTACAAAATATAATTCCAGATCCCTAGCCACCACGTTAGAGGCAAAATGAAGTGTACCGAAACTCTCGCAAGGAAATGCTATTTAAACCAATCAATAACATACTACCGGATTCCTAGCCTCCACGTTAGAAATAGCTAGGGGTCCGGTACCGGACCTCTAGCCTTAGAGGCTAGAGATCCGGTACCGGACCTCTAGCCGTAGAGGCTAGAGATCCGGTACCGGACCCCTAGCCACTGCCTATTATTTTTGTTGTTGTTGTTTTATGTAGTGCATCCAACTCGCACTCCCAAGGTTTCGACCACGCCATTGATGCAACTGCATTTTGTCCGATGTTTTTCTTCGTATTTCAACAAATACACATTCGCAGATTAATTGGCAACACGCTGATTCCGTTAACATACCCGATACATGCACCTTTATCCACGAAATAGGATTATTTTTTTCGTTCACAAAAGTCTTGGAGAAGAAAACATGAGTCCAGTGGAGCTTTTACCGAAGTACATGTACGCTCAGTGCCAGATTCGTCGTTTTTCTGTCCTGTCCAGCCGATTTTTTTCTTCATATTTCGATGCAATACATATGCGCAGATTGTGTCAGATATATGCACCCCTAAATTAGCAACACGCTGTTTCCGTTTACCCACCCGATACATATACCTATTTCCATGAAATATTTTTTTTTTCGATCACAAGTCTTGGAGAAGAAAAATCAGATGAGTACAGAAGACCCAGCAGACACATGACGTTGAAATGACGTCTTACTGACGTTGATGCGACGTTGTGACGTCGCATCGACGTCAGTATGACGTCATTCCGACGACATGTGCCCTAGGGGAGCTTTCCACGAAGTACTCTCTGTGCCAGATTTGTCATGATTTTTTTTTTCATTTTTGTTTTTATTCCTGAACCGGATTCTTACCACACTCTTCCGTCTTTGAGAGCACATCCCAAGGCCATTCTCATATCACTTCTGTGGTACTTTACAACCGGTTTACCAGTACTAAGTGCACATACTTCCACCAGTAATTGACAACTTCCCTTAAATCAGCAGAAGAAACGGAAGTATGTGGCCTGCCAGAGTATCAAACCCGGGACCTCTGGCTCATGAGTCAGACGAACTAATACGAACTGTGCTATGCAGCGGTGGTTTTTGGTTTAAACAGTAGTTGATTCAAGGCATTGAAACATAATATGAGCTGCGACACCACAAAAGCAACAAACAAGAGCTCCGCAATCGGGGCAATATACGCCCATTTCTGATTGTTTGCACCATTTCATCCTTGTCTACATTGCAATTAAGTTTATCAAGATATTCCAAACATTAGGGTTCTAAAAAGAAAAGCCTTAATGAGTAATCAAAGGGATATAACTCAACAAAGAAAATAAAGAAGGGAAAGCAATTATTCTTAATTAGACATACTGTCTCAACCTAACACAAATTGCTATAAAGTTTCGTCAAGATATTCCATACCGTTACCTAGTAATGACTTGCCCAAGAATAGTCACAGAAATTAATCAAACGGATGTAATTAGAATATAGAAAGTTCCTTCAAGACCAGAGAATACATACAGAAATAGGAACATGGGCCAGACTACGTAGTTTCGGCTAATAAAGCCTCGTAACTCCATAAATAAGGAAGAGGGAGCAATAATTCTTATATATTTAATACACACAGCCTCAACCTAATACACAATGCTATAAATTTTAATCAAAATATTCTGTATGGTTGCTTACTTACAGCTTGCACAAGAATAGCCTTAGAAAATATTCAAAGGGAAGTTAGGGCGCGTTTACACGACCAAAGTTTCTACGACAAAGTAGGTTTGTCACAGAAAAAATTGCTCGTGTAAATGCCAAAATATGACAATGTTTCTATGACAAATATATATGGTAAAGTTACTTCGATAAATTAAATTTGTCCGTGTAAACGGAGAACTTTGCTAAAGATTATGTAACAAAGAACTTGGCTATAAGCGTGGAAAATGTGACAAAGATTTTGTTTCATTGCTGCAGGTAACTTTGACGAATAATATTTGGTCGTGTGAACACTGCAGCAAATATTTCATTGCCAAAGTTTATGTGACAAAGATTCTATGGCACATATTCTTTAACAAATAATTTGCTCCGTGTAAACGCAAAATGTTTGTCATACTTTCTTTGTTAAAGTTTCTGTGACATAGAAACTTTGGTCGTGTAAACGCGCCCTTACTCCAAACAAGAGGGCCAAGAGGCCCTGAATCGCTCACCTGAGCAAAAAGGTTAAAGGTCAAACCAGGGTCATAATTTGAACAAACCAGATAGTTTGCAACCATTTCCAAATGGTTCTGAAGAAGAAGATTTTTAATGTTTTTCTATGTATTGCTATTGTTCAAACCATGGTACCCCTGGGGCGGGGCCATTTTTGACCCTGGCACCATCATTTGAACAAACTTGGTAAGGGACCACTAGGCAATGTATCATACAAAATTTCAAGCCTCTGCACAGAGGGGTTATGGATAAGAAGGTTTTTGAGTACATTTTAATTTCGAACCCAAGACTCCCTGCCCCAGGGCCATTTTGGATCCAAGGGCCACCATTTATACAAACTTTGAAGGAGTCCACCAGGCAATGCATCATATCAAATTTCAAGCATCTGAGCTAAGTGGTTCTGAAGAAGAAGACTTTTTAATAGTTTCCTATGTATTTCTATGGCTCAAACTCAGGACTCCCTGCCGCAGGGCCATTTTGGACCCTGAGGCCATCGTTTGAACAAACTTGATAAAGAACAACAAGGCAATGCATCATACCAATTTTTAAGCATCTGAGCCAAGTGGTTCTGAAGAAGAAGATTTTCGAATATTTTTCTATGTAGTTCTATGGTTCAAACCCAGGACCCCCTGGGGCGGGCCATTTTAGTCCCTGGGGTCATCATTTGAACGAACTTGGTAAAAGACTACTAGGTAAAGCTATGTACCAAATTTCAAGCATCTGAGCCGAGTGGTTCTGCAGAAGAAGATTTTTAATTATTTTTCTATATATTTCTATGGTTCAAACCTGGGACTCCCTGCCACAGGGCCATTTTGGACCCTGGGGCCACCATTTGAACAAACTTTGTAAAGGTCTACTAGGCAATGCTACATACCAAATTTCAAGCATTTGAGCCTTGCAGTTCTAAAGTAGAAGATTTTTTAATATTTTTCTATGTATTTCTATGGTTCAAACCTGGGACTCCCTGCCGTAGGGCCATTTTGGACCCTGGGGCCACTATTTAAAGATACTTGGTAGAGGACCACTAGGAAATGTTACATACCAAATTTCAAACATCTGAGGCAAGCAGTTCTGCTGAAGAAGATTTTTAAGTATTTTTTAGTTTCGAACCCAAGACCCCCTGCCCTGGGGCCATTATAGACCCTGGGGCCACCATTTGAACAAATTTGGTAGAGGACCACAAGGCGAATGTACACACCGAATTTCAAGCATCTGAGCCAGGTAGTTCTGGTGGAGAAGATTTTTATGTATTTTTTAGTTTCCAACCCAAGACCCCCTGCCACAGGGCCATTTTGAACCCTGGGGCCACCATTTGAACAAACTTGGTAGAAGACCACTAGGCAATGCTACATACCAAATTTAAAGCATCTGAGCCAAGCAGTTCTGGAGGAGAAGATTTTTATGTATTTTTTAGTTTCAAACCCAAGACCCCCTGCCCCAGGGCCATTTTGGACCCTGGGGCCACCATTTGAACAAACTTAGTAGAAGACCACTAGGCAATGCTACATACCAAATTTCAAGCATCTGAGCCAAGCAGTTCTGGAGAAGAAATTTTTTTATGTGTTTTTTAGTTTCGAACCCAAGACCCCCTGCCGCAGGGCCATTTTGGACCCTGGGGCCACCATTTGAACAAACTTGGTAGAGGACCACTAGGCAATGCTGCATTACAAATTTCAAGCATCTGAGCCAAGCAGTTCCAGAAAAGAAATTTTTTTAAGTATTTTTTAGTTTCGAACCCAAGACCCCCTGACCCAGGGCCATTTTGGACCCTGGGGCCACCATTTGAACAAACTTGGTAGAGGACCACTAGGCAATGCTACATACCAAATTTCAAGCATCTGAGCCAAGCAGTTCAGGAGAAGAAGATTTTTAAGTATTTTTTAGTTTCAAACCCAAGACCCCCTGCCCTGGGGCCATTTTGGACCCTGGGGCCACCATTTGAACAAACTTGGTAGAGGACCACTAGTCAATGCTCCATACCAAATATCAAAGCCCTAGGCTTGGTGGTTTCAGAGAAGATGTCATTTAAAGCAAATTGTTGACGACGGAGGACGCACGACGGACGACGGACACTGGGTGATCACAATAGCTCACCCTGAGCCTATGGCTCAGGTGAGCTAAAAAGTAAGGGGAGGCAATTGTTCTTATATGGGGCCTATCATGTAAACCTAATATACATTACTATTAAGTTTCATCACAATAGTCCTAAGGGTTAGTTAGATATGAGGTATACAAATATAGTCTTAACAAAATAATCAAAGGGAGGTTATTCAACAACTAAAGGGGAGTAACCATTCTTGTATGAGACATGTTGTCTTAACCTCATATACATTGTTATAAAGTTTCATCATGATATTCCAAAGAGTAACCAAGTTATGGAATGCTAAAGAATTGCCATACAAACTGCCATAGACGACTTTTTTCAAAGGGCTGTAACTCCACTAAATATCATTGGAGCAAAATTTCCGTATAATATGCGCTACTCCACATAGTAGTCATACTATATACAAAGTTTCAGCTTAATTGGATGAAAACTGTAGGAGTAGTTATCCGGAAACAAACACCCCAAAAATTCTAAGTAAAGGGCTGTAACTCCGTTAAAAATCATTGGAGCGTAACCTCGAAATAATATGGGCTGGTCCACCTCATAGTCTTATTATATACCAAGTTTCAGCTTGATCGGATGTAAACTGTAGGAGGAGTTATCCGGAAACGAAAAAGTTTACGAAAGACGGACGGATGGACGGACGCCAGCGCCATAACATAATACATGTACGTCCCGTTTTTCAAACAGGCGCTTGGCGAAGACTCTGGTCAGTCTGGACATCCGCCCAGTCTGATCATAGGTTTCGCTGTGTGCTTAAAGGGTAGCTAAGGGTCAAAGCTAGCTTTATGCAGACAGCAAAGACTCTGATCAGATTGGTCGGATGTAAGGCTGATCTGAGTTCTCGTGGCACACATTCCACTTTGTTTTGTCGTGTCGTGGCTCATATATACATAAATACATTTAATATAGGATCAGATGACATGCTATGTTTTGTATCAGTTCATATTCTTCATTTTAATTCAGACAGTCAGTGGGAAAAGTCATTCAATGTTTGCTTTATTTTTCAACAATCAGTTCTGCATTTATTTAGGAGCCCAATAGCTCAGTGGCATATGTACTTGCCTACTGAGCGATCAATCCGGGTTCGATTCCTTCTACAGATGGATATCTTTTCAACCATAAAGAGGGTTCTGTACTGCACAAGGCATTCAGTATCACCTCCCATTGTCATGAAATACTTTAGAAAATGATGTAAAATGGCTTCATCCACCCCTTCATCTACATTGATTTTCTCCCAACATTTAATGAGGGGGTAGTGTGATGTTTTATGAGCAAGTCTGCTAATCACTGGCTGCCGTAGTCAAATGGTCTGGGAATCTCGGTTATGGTACAGAATGTCCAGGGTTTGAATCCCTGTTCGGCCATCCATTGATTGGAAATTTCTTTCAACCCAGCAATACCAGGTACCTTTTTTATTCAGGGAAGGATAACATAGGGAAAGGCGCGGATGCCTAAGATACACTGTGGGCCACTGCCAGTACAGCCACTTGGCTATGGCTTGATCTCCTGCTACCCCTTTCTTTCAAATGAAACTACATTTAACTGTGGTCCCCTTTAAGCTGTGTTGCTGAGATTTACCTGTAAATCTGAAAGTGCTCACTCAACATTTAAAGCATAACTCATTCTCCAAACAAGTGCAGCTGTTTAGATTTATTATTTTGTTGACCACTATTAAGAACAAGAATTCCGCAAACTGCTCTGTCTCGCCTTTCTGCTCAGCATCACAAAACAGAGCTAAACAAGAAAATATGACAAACTTTTACACCACCATTGCTGGAAAAGCAACAGCTATATCTCACTTTCTGCTAGTTCAGACCATGACAAAAACATCTGCAAAGTTTCGAAAGAATCGGCATAAAACTGTAGGAGGAGTTGCGCACACAAGGTACCTACTACTTTAGGGGGACGGAAGGACGGAATGCCGAAAACTATGTCCCTCCGCTTTTCTTCGAAAAGGCGGGGGACAAAAAGTTAACCCGGACAGAGGGAAGGACCCCAGTGCCATAATGTAATATGTCCCGTTTTTTAGAACGAGCATATAAGAATCAACATGAAATATACAGGTAAAGTTTAACACAAGTATAAGAACTAGTGTAATTCTGGTAATCAAGAGCCAGATGTTTTAAAGACTAACATACGCACATGTAATTGTTTCTCAAATCATTTGATTTAGTGTGAGATGGCCTTTTTGTGCTGATGTGCCATGAAACTCAATTATATCACACACACTCACATAAATGAATTAAGGTGAATGGGTACCCTCTCAGGGGAAGCGACTCTGTCATTTTCATTTCATCTCCTTTCTGAATGGGAGTCAACTTTCTGTAGGCAAGAATTTGCTTCCCTAGGAGCAAATTCTTTTCTAAACAAGTAGACTACAATTTGAAAGGCCATCATCCCAGGAAGCAAACAGTAGTCAAGTTTTAAAAACAAGAGGGCCATGATGGCCCTGGATCGCTCACCTGAGTATCCTGTGAACTTAACCTCAGAGACATCCATATGACCGATAGACAGAGTTTCACAAAGATTAAATGGAAAATGAACCCTTTATTGTGTACCTAAGGTTTTTATAAGATTTAACCTAATGACCTAGATTTTGACCCCACATGACCCAGTTTCAAACCTGGTCTAGATTTCTTGGATATGAACATTCTGACAAAGTTATCAAAACTGTGCCCTCTAGAGTGTACACAATGTTTTTCTAAGGTTTAACCTAGTGACCTACTTTTTGACCCAACATGACCAAGTTGCACCCTTGGTCCAGATTTGTTGAAGACAAACATTCTGACTAAGCCCTATGAAGATTAGAACAAAACTGTGTCCTCTAAAGCGTTCACACTGTTTTTCTAAGAACTGACCTAGTGACCTAGTTTTTGATCTGACATGGCCCAGTTTCAAATCTGGTATAGATTTCATGAAAATAAACGTTCTGACAATGTTTCACGTATATTGGATCATAACTGTGCCCTCTAGAGTGTACACAAGGTTTTTCTAAGATTTGACCTAGTGACCTAGTTTTTGACCCCACAAAACTCAGATTCAAGCTTGGCCTAGATTTTATATAAATAAACATTCTGACAAAGTTTCATGAAGATTGGATCATAACTGTGCCCTCTAGAGTGTGCACAAGGTTTTTCTAAGATTTGACCCAGTGACCTAGTTTTTGACCCCACATGACCCAGTTTCAAACATAGTCTAGATTTCATTTAGATAAACATTCTGACAAAGTTTCATGATGATTGGATCATAACTGTGCCCTCTGTGTCATTCTAAGATTTATTTCTATTTTTAGCTCTGGCGGCCATTTTGTTCAACGGAGTGGAACCGTTTTAGCAATTTTTGTTCAAGGCCATGAGTAAAACATTTCTGTGAATTTTTTTGGAAATCGAGCCATTGGCTTCAGAGATGATGATATTTAAAGCTTTTTTCTATTTTTAGCTCTGGTGGCCATATTGTTCCGCGGAGCATAACGGTTTGAGCAATTTTGGTAAAGGGTCTCCTAAGGAACATTTCTGTGAAATTATTTCAAAATCGACTCAGCAGTTTTGGAGGAGAAGTCGTTTGAAGGTTTTTCTATTTTTAGCTCTGGCGGCCATATTGTTCAACAGAGCGGAACCGTTTGAGCAATTTTGGTAGAGGGTCTCCTAAGGAACATTTCTGTGAAATTATTTCGAAATCGGCCCAGCAGTTTTGGAGGAGAAGTCGTTTAAAGGTTTTTCAATTTTTAGCTCTGGCGGCCATATTGTTCAGCGGAGCGGAACCGTTTGAGCAATTTTGGTAGAGGGTCTCCTAAGACACATTTCTGTGAAATTATTTCAAAATCTGCCCAGCAGTTTTGGAGGAGAAGTCTTTTAAAGGTTTTTCTATTTTTAGCTCTGGCGGCCATTTTGTTCAGCGGAGCGGAAGCGTTTGAGCAATTTTGGTAAAGGGTCTCCTAAGGAACATTTCTGTGAAATTATTTCAAAATCTGCCCAGCAGTTTTGGAGGAGAAGTTGTTTAAAGGTTTTTCTATTTTTAGCTCTGGCGGCCATATTGTTCAGTGGAGCGGAACCATTTGAGCAATTTTGGTAGGGAGTCCCCCAAGGAACATTTCTGTGAAATTATTTTGAAATCCGTCCAGCAGTTTTGGAGAAGAAGTCGTTTAAAGCAAAAGTTGACGCCGAAAGCCGGACAAAGACCGATCACAATACCTCACCTTGAGCACTTCGTGCTCAGGTGAGCTAAAAATGGAGAAGAAATGAGGGAAGCCAACTGGAAGTCACATTGGTTGTTTCCCATTGTAAAAATGGTTAAAAAAAAAATGAGGGAAGCATATAGGAAGTCACACAAGTTGTTCATCTTTGTAAATAAAAGCATCGCAAACGACTGCGTGATACCCCGCCACTGCAAACCTTTATTACACACCGATTTTTCCAGAATTATTTTTTTTCTCTATATAACCCCAGGGCAGGGGCAACCTAACCCCACTGAACATGGATAAAAATCTTTGTCATGACAGGACACTTCATTACTCAGATCACTTACAATAAGCCTCCGATAAATCACTGACCACTCTAGTCAAAAACAATTTCAGTGATTTTATGCATGTGGCCACAGGGTAGGGGCAGATAACCCCTAAAGGGTCAAATCACCACAAGAAGGTTTTATTGCTTCTTTCATCAGATGTATATTTCTGAAAATCTGTTTCACATGAAATTATATGGATATCATCATTTCATGCATGTATATAGCCTGGGGGGAGGGGGGGGGGCAGGGCAGGGACGAGATAACTCACATGGGGTAAATTTGAGCATCACTGGAACCTTTCATCACTGTGATCGCTTGCTGTAAGTTTCAGAAAAATTGCTTCAAATTCTGATTTTATATGAAATTTTTCATGATTTTATACATGTATATAGCCCCAGGGCAGGGGCAGATAATCCTCGATGATAAAATTTCATGATTTTATACATGTATATAGCCCCAGGGCAGGGGCAGATAATCCTCGATGATAAAATTTCTGTGCTCATATAAAGCTTTTCTTACTTCGATCATGTTCCTGAAGTTTCATCATGATACTCCAAGTAGTAAAGGATCTAGAGGCCAGAAACCATTTTTTGTACATTGACAAGTGCCATAACTCTGTCAGAAATTATCGAAATTTGCCCATTAACAATCCCAAGCGAGACATTCTTGATACAAACGCACATGCAAAATTCGAAGGAAATCCGTTGAAAAATACTTAAGTTATCGAACGGAAACGAAGTGCGGACGGACGGACAGACGGACGGACGGACGTACATACTACGGACGGACGGACACACGGACGGCCAACGTGAAAACATAATACCCCGTCACTAACGTGTGGCGGGGTATAATAACGTGTGGCGGGGTATAAAAAGAAGGGAAAACAAAAGGTTGTACCCATACATTCTTAATTTGAAACTAGAAAATTGTGTCTGTAAGATACGAAGGATGCCCATGTGCAATGCCTGTCACAAGGGAGTGTACGTCTTTTAATTGTCTATTATCAACAAACATTATCACAAAGATCTTTCCTGCTTTCCTGAAGTTCAAAACTCTGATGAAAAGATTGGATACAAAAAGTTAAGGAACCTACTCTTTGAATTAGTAGAATTTTGAAATACTGATGATTCCACTCCTGAAGTTTGAATCCAATTACACCTTGTCTTCAAGTATGATGTGAAATACTGTAAACCTCTATATATTGGGACAGTTCGGTCTGAGCAAACAGTGCAAACCCAGATCAGACTGCTTCTTGAGGAGCAGTCTGATTAGGATTTACACTATTGGCCATCCCATTTGCATTTTTGGACACATTACTGCACTGTAAAACCAATCTGTTCCAATTTTAGGACAATTATGGTAATTATTTTTGGTGTCCCAATATTAAGAATTTTTACGGTAGTACATGAGTACTAAATAGTGCATACATTAACTTTTCAACTAAAAAAAAAATCATTTTTTCAGCACTTTTCCACATTTTCTTTTTTATTCTTGTACTTTTTCCAGCTTTAGATTTATGCTTGAGAAATTCCTTCCTTGTAGGTCTGAACTCCTATACTAGCGGCCGTCAGAGTCATGTTCTGTTGAGAGACCAGCTCATGTGTACTAGCTTTCCTTTTCTCCATAATGGCACAAACCTGCAAAAAATAATAATACTAGATCTAACATTCAAGCTAACTGCACATTCTGTTTTTTATACTGGTGAATCCTCTTTTAAGCTACCGTAATGACCCTAAGCAGGGCCTGACAAATCAAAATTTGATCTACTTGTCCGGTACTGCTACAAAATGCTGATTTTTTTCAGTTTTCCCTATATAGTATTTTTCTGGGCAAGTAAGGAAAAATTTAACTTGTCCCGGGCAGCCGGACAATGGATTTGTCAGGCCCTGCCCTAAATATTCGGACAGACAGATCTGTGCAAACAATGTAGACCCAAATCAAAATGATCCTCAAGGAGCAGTTTAATCAGGATCTACAATGTTTGCCATTCATTGAGCATCATTTGGATGCATTACTTTTGAAGAATTTTGAAACAATAATTGTCTGACTTTCAGGTGTCCAAAATTTTTTGGGTCATTACGGTATTCAAGAATTAGCATGAATGAATCACCAATTTTTCCTAGAATGACTTTTATTTATCAAGTAAAATAAAATCCAAAACTGCACTTTTGGATGGACACACGGCGCCAAGTGCGTGCAACTATGGTTACGTACTGCTGGTACGCTGAGCCACTTGGGGAACATTGTTAGGAGAATCGAACAAAACAAAACTGACCTGTGACATAATTATAGTTTGATTGGTAAAAAACGTTTATCAACCTTATAGCCCTTTGAAGTTATGGTGATGGATGGAGCCATTTATACTCAATAACTTCCGGTCTGTGTATTCAATATGTTTGCATGCCGTCAAAATGGCAAAAAATTGACTACCCTTGCTCCAGGACAAAGCAGATTTCTGCGGTGAAAATGAACAGAAGGTTGCACGATATTCCCAGATTCTTTAGATATGTTGCAGGAAAAGAATAAAGCAAGTTTCAAGGTCTGAGGCCTATATAAGGGACGAGTTATTTATTATCAGGTGGGGGCCCGGTACATTTAGGGAAGGGGGGGGGGTCAGATTATTTTTTGGTGATGTACTAGGGGGGAGGGGGGAATGAAAAAGCCTTGGAGCAAGGGGGGGGGTCATTTTATTTGGCATATTGGGTGGTGGGGTCAGAATTCTTCCATCAGTCTTCATTTTTAAAGAATGTCTCAGCTTCTGGGGAGAGGGGGCTTTGCCCCCAGACCCCCCCCCATTACTTCTATTCTTGCAAACTCAAACTCAAACTTAAAGACATTTACATGTATGGAAATGACACAAAAAACTGGGCCATATCATGTCCAAATAAGATTTGCAAGTAGAACAGTATACAATTGTCTATGATTTTGTTCTTGATTAAATAAATGTCTGCGTTTGTGATATCAGCTCTCCAGTTGCCTTGTCATCAGCAAACCTACTGTGGCTTCTGGGGGCTGTTCCCCCAGACCCCTCTCTTCAATACTATTTTTAACACTTTTATTGAACATTCAACAACAGATTTCTAGATGGCCATAAGCAAAAGTGTGAAAATATGCTGACAAAATTTAAAGACCATTAATCTGCATGATTATCAACCTGTCAGAGTAAGAAAATGTTCATTTGATTGAAGACAGTCTGACATAAAATATGAAATATGGTGTGTGTGTGAAGGGTAGCTGGGGATCTGGGATGGTGGTGGGTGGGGAAGTGGGGTTCATAAAAAAAAATTTTTTTTCACCTATCTGGGGGGTCGGAAAAAAATTCCGGTGAGACTGGGGGGGGGGGGGGTCAGGAAAATTTTGGTGACTCATATCAGTCATATGGAAATGTAGCCAGCACCCCCTCCCCCCCCCCCCCCCCCCCCACACACACACACACACATATTGATAATAAATGACCTGTCCCTAAAAAGCGAGATATTGGGCTGGCCTTGAAAACTTAATTGTGGTACTGTAGCTCACAGTACGTGACCTGACACAACGTCAGGGGTAACTGCAGTGGTAAAGTGCATTCACTGATAGAATTTTAAAGGTCTGGAGGCTAAGAAAAGGGAGATATGGTGCTGACCTCCAAAACTAAAAAAGCGGTACACGGTACTTTTTCAAAGAAGATAGTCACAGTGACCTAGTTGCGTCGGTATGTGACCTGGAGTAGTAAGGTGCATTTTGGGCCTATGAAAGGGGAGATATAGGGCTGACCTCGAAGACTAAAAAAGTGGTACTTATTATGTCACAGAGACCTAGTTGTGTTGGGGGTGACCTGGTGTGATAAGGTGCAAGCACTGAAGAATTTCAAAGGTCTGGGGCTTATGAAAGCGAGATTTTGGAGCTGACCTAAAAACTATACAATTGTGGTACTATTAAGCGAAAGTAGGTCACAGTGACCTAGTTTTGTGAAAGCCAATCAGAATTTTTTTGTTGTAAGGTAGCGATTAAGTTTTAAGGTGCTAAGGTCTTTAAAATCAAGGCAGTGTTTTGTACAGAGAGACCGACCCACAAACAGATGAATGCGCCAACCTCATATCTAAAGGAAACTGTCGATCTCACTGGCTGCAAGCAGCTTGACGAAAATCATGCAGATCATTAATTTCTGTACTTGCTGAAAATATCAAACAAGAATCCCGCAGACTGCTATGTCGCACCTGCTGTGTGCCTTCACATGAAGAACTCAATGATTATACCAAGTGCTTCTGGAGAAAAACTTGATTTTATTGGTTTTGCTATTTTTAGTAACGGTGACCATCTGGGATTCTCGACCCGCCTGAACTTTATCATTCTGAAGCCCTGCAGACTGATCATGCTGCATGTGAAATTTGAGAACCATGGATGCAATGGTTTCAAAGAATAAGTCATTCGAATGGACTAAAATGCTAGGATCAACATAAATTATTCTAGGGTTGACGTAAGGTCACTGTGACCTAATTCCGATACAGATGTTTTTCGTTTTGATAATTCTGAATACCAAGGCCCAACTTATGCTTCATATAAAATTTCAGCCAAATATACAGAGCGGTTCGGGAGAAAAAGTTGATTTTATTGGTTTTGCTATTTTTAGTAATGGCGACCATCTTGGATTCTCGACCGCCTGAATTTAACTATGCAGAAGCCCTGCAGCCTAATCATGTTGCATGTGAAATTTGAGAACCATGGATGCAGTGGTTTTAAATGCTAGGGTCAACGTAAATTATTCTAGGGTGGACATAAGGTCACTGTGACCTAATTCCGCTACAGATTTTTTTCATTTTGATAATTCTGAATACCAAGGTCCCACTTATGCTTCACACAAAATTTCAGCCAAATATGTTAATCGGTTATGGAGAAAAAGTTGATTTTATTGGTTTTGCTATTTTTAGTAACGCCAGCCAACTTGGGTTCTCGACCCGCCTGAATTTTACCATTCTGAAGCCCTGCTGTCTGATCATGCTGCATGTGAAGTTTGAGAACCATGGATGCAATAGTTTCAGAGAATAAGTCATTTGAATGGACTTAAAATGCTAGGGTCGCCGTGAATTATTCTAGGGTCGACATAAGGTCACTGTGACCTAATTCCGCGATAGATTTTTTTCGTTTTGATAATTCTGAATACCAAGGTCACACTTATGCTTCTTACATAATTTCAGCCAATATACAGAGCGGTTCTGGAGAAAACATTGATTTTATTGGTTTTGCTATTTTTAGTAAAAGCAGCCATCTTGGATTCTAGACTCACCTCTGAATTTTACCATTCTGAAGCCCTGCTGTCTGATCATGCTGCATTTGAAATTTGAGAACCATGGATGCAGTGGTTTTAGAGAATAAGTCTTTTGAAAGGACTAAAATGCTAGGGTCGACGTAAACTGTGAACAGACGGACGGTCTGCCGGACGCACAGAAAACCGGACGCCTATATTGCACCTTGCTAAAGCAGGTGCGACAATAATATACCGAATATTGATAAGTTTGCATTGACGCAAATACTGTATGGATAATTTTGATTGATAAGTTGATAACTGCACCCCTTATGTCTGAAAAATTGAGGGATGTAAGTAACACCCCATAAATGTTCTAGATTTGGAAAGCCCAGCACTGTTTAAATAATATTGCCATGAACATAAAATGCCAAAGACAATATTTATTCACCTAATACAAGAGATATTCCACCCACTGGGGCTTGAACAACAAATGTTGTGAAAATACTCCTATGTATTCTATAATATACTCTATGGTCAGGATCGCTGCCAAGGCTTGGCAATTTTTTAACGATTCGTATCACGATATTCAACACCAAAATTTAACACTCAGCCGTTTGTTAGGACTGATGCTCTTACGTGTCTCTGCATCTGATAATTACGTGGAAACGGCGCTGGCTAGGAGAAAATACGATCTTTTATCAGCAATATTCATTTCTTCCTGAAATCCAACAGCTGTCCATTTCCGGATAAGCTTGGTCCCCGGCTTCCGATGGGTAAAATACAGTACCCTCCCAATGCATGCGACGGAATTTGGCGAGAGCAAAGGTACTAGGCTAATAAAGGGTATCACCGTTGAATACATTAATCTGATTGAAACAATCGGAAGACAGAAGCCGTAAAATATACAAATTATATATTGGTAATGCCTAAATAAAAATTCAACTTGAGAAAAAGCAGAAAAACCAGTACAGCCCCAACAACAACTAATAGAATAGAATCAAGTAGAATGTTACAACAACAACAACACGACCACTTGAGTACTGTTCTTAACCCCAAAAGAACTCGTAAATAAGACGGGGTACCAGACAGCCATATGGCTACCCGATTGAATTCAGGAAAAAATGAATTGCCGATAAAAGATCGTATTTTCTTCTAACCAGTGCCGTTTACTCGTAATTATTGGATGCAGAGACACGTAAGCAGGTAAGAGCATCAGTCTTAACAAACGGCTGAGTGTTAAATTTTGGTGTTGAATATTAATTGTGATATGAATCGTTCAAAAACTGCCAAGCATTTGCGGCGATCCTGACCATAGGGTATATTATAGAATACATAGGAGTATTTTCACAACATTTGTTGTTCAAGCGCCAGTGATTCCACCTTTTATTCAGGTCTGTTGTTTTTCCGACCCGGTATAATGTAACATCTGAGCTGTTTGGTTAGTTCGCGAATAATGGCGCTCTGACCTCTTACCCACAAGGGTGTTGTTAATCGGTACCAAGGCCATTAAGCTGTACCCTGATCCCTCCTAGTACTGCCAGCCACGGTATGCTATGTGGATCATGCAGATTATGTCACTCGAGTTTCCTTAGTAGACAAGGAACAAAGTTCTTGAGCCGTTACAAAAAGAGGCCCCTGCATATTTAACTGTCATCATCTGGTTTTGCACTCCAACTCAAACTGATGTAGTGATGAAGGCAAGGAATGATAAACTGCATCAAGTTCTCTAGTTCGACATCTAGTCCCTAAGCGACAACTGGTGAGCATCCACAGATCGCCTGTATTGAAATATTGTGACAATATCTATGCAATTTGACTCAAATAATTTAGTTCAAAATGATGCACTTTCTATTTAGTTTATGTTCCTCAGTCCCATGCATCATTTACACATTGTTATAATTCAAAATATCAAATTAGCTCTTACCTCCTTGGACGTCTGAGAAACACGTCTGTTCTGTTTGAAGTCTGGTAGGAGAAAGAGAAAGAACTCAGTGCTGTCCACGGGACATCTCAAAAGGTCAAGTGAGCACTTCTCAGAGAGGTCATATGAATATGCATGAGCCTCGGGCTGACGTAGCAGATCTGTTGTTGCAGGAACAACGTCCACCATAGGGAGACTCACAACACTCTTCCCTGTCTTTGAAGAATCCATCCCAGTGATAATTTTATGTGAAATGTCCCTTATGCTTAAAATTTAAACCTTAATATGTTTTCTATTAACAATTATACGTAAATAACTCTTAAGATGAAGTCTTAATGATAATATAAATCTTATTTTGTCCTTATTTAAATGCTTAATATTTAAAATTTTGTTTCTTTTCAAAAAAGTGCCTTAACTTTACTTTAATATTGAATATGTATGAATAAAAGTTCTAAATTCAGAGGCAATATGAACAGTGTGGAAGCAGAACATCCAAAGTGAACAGTGCAGTCAGAAGCAGTGTGATCAGTGCAGGTGCATGAATTCCAAGTGCAATAAAATGAAATAATATGAAATAAGATGTATAAACAGACACTTACTTGAACAGAACATAAACAATGACAAATGACATGTACATGGATAGCAGTGAATACCAATTCACACAATATAACTATATTTCTTAGTGGGAAGACCTGCCACCTATATAGATAAATTTACAAATATGATGAGTAACATGAAGATACAATACAATAAATGATATACATAATAGATAGCCACCACATGCAAACTGCCAGGTACAGGAATCTACAAATAAATGAAATTAGGGGACAAGTCACATAGAACAGTGAGTTTTGAAGGCTCGAACACAAATATGACAAACAAGTTGACTACACATAATGTGCATAGAGCTAATATAAAAAATTGTGCAATATACAAAAAGATAAGTGCTTGAAATAAGCAACTAGAGTGAGGCAGCTACAATCAACTCTCCAGAGATCACTGCTATGCTTTAATTTTATGATCAGGTGGCAGGGTTTTCTTTCTTCGTTTTTTTTTCTTTAAAGAACCTAGTTTAAATGACAATTAAATTTGCTATTTATAGATTACTGCTGTTTCAGACATTTCAGACAATTGATGTTTCAGTTATTACATACACCTCAGCTATTTCAGTAATACAGGTGATTCTCTACAGGATAAAATGAAGAATCCAGCCTCTAGCTGAATTCGAACATTTAATCAAGAGTTTTGCAAACATACAGGACATCAGTAAATCAAAGATAACTCCAAATTTTATTTTACATAAGCAATTATTCCAAAATGCTCTTAATTTCCCAAAGAATCAATACTATCTTAACTTAATTGTATAAAAATACGTGTTAGTGATCTCTGGAAAATTAAACTAGACAAGCAGAAGCTATAGCAAGGAACACAAGTTACCTTATAAAGTTCCAGGCTTCATTATCTGCAAAACAGAGAGGAATATTTTTTTATAATTTACACTTTTAATTATTTTTCAATAATGTGTCCCATCTAGTATAACAAAACGGGTCAACAGTGATAGCTATTTCATTAATGTATATATTTCATGGCACTCTGCATGAAGGCATACAAGCTAAATCTCAAACAGAGTGAATGAAATATTGCAAAATAAATATCTAAAAAACGAGCGCGAAGACCGAGTTTCACAACTGAGTGTCACAGAAAACGCATATCATGTTAGTTAATGAGTGAAGGCTTACAAGCTAAATGTCACACCAATTAACAAAATGCATTTATATGACTTAGCATACCAATTGATGCTAAAAATGTCAAAACGATGCGAAAATTTGGTATATGTTGAGAGATGTGGGTAATTCCAAATTTCCTATTGGTCGTTAAATGAGGTGCTTTACCAGGGCAAGCTATACAACCTGGCAACATTTTTGTTGCACACTCTTACAAGTTCATTTGCTGACAAGTCAAAATATTTAGCAGCTCCCTCTGCAACATGGTACACAAACCATGGATTTGGCTTATGCAAATAAGGGGCATCAGTCTCTATGATCAGGCGATCGGTCTTTTCCTGTCCCCGCAACCAAGCTACAGTTTTGGGAGTCTGAAGCGACACAGGAGAGAGACTAAAGTAGCAGTTTGGGAGAGAGGTACTCCATTCACGGTATTCCGCCTCTCCCCCTGTGAAACAATGGCGGTGGATCATGTGGTTTGACATACCAAGTTCCAGGAGGAGAGTTAAAACCTCCTTAGCAGCCTTACCAGACCCAGCATCTCTAACATGCAAGATCAAAACTTTGTTAAACCGCTTTGTAAGTTGGAGAGCGAGGCGGAGGAATTGACGCTGGGCATCAATTTTTGACAGACGACAAGCCTTTCTGTCATGAGCAGCTGCATGTCGACAGTCAGTGGTAAAATCAAGCCCAATTTCGCCAATTCCCAAAGCTTCTGGGTGATCCTGGATCATTCCCTCCAGCTTGTTGAGATAATAAGTGGTTGTGGTTTTGGTGATCAAGTGAGGATGTATGCCTAGTGTAAACTTCAGCCTAACATCCTGCATTTGAACACCAATTTTTGACCACTTATCAGGGTACACATAGTTTGCAATTGCAAACAGTAATCTAGCAGGGATAGTGCTCGAGCGCTTCAATCCTGACTGAGCAGTGAATGTATGACATGAGAGCATTAACATGTCCATGTGGAAGTGAGAATCTATGATTCCGACTTTCAACATTGGATGATCTGGGGGAGGTGTAGAGCCATCAAAATTGACATACCGACATACAGATTTGAGAGCCATCTGAGCAGCATTATCTAAACCAGCCAATAGTCGTGACAGGAGTAGATAATTGGACAAAACAATTACACGAACTGGTGGAAATGCCATATACTGTTCAGTTGTCAAAGGCTCTAAACCCGCTCTCTTATCATATTCCCTGAGAAAGAGTATTTCTTCTTCAGAGAATCTGAATGGACCAGGAGCAGGATTAAGGGACAATATATACACCAGAAGATCATCCAAGGAGTTCAGTCCTAGACTTTGACCAATGAACAGAAATAACCCATTCATTAGCAAAGCCCAGGCCTGCAGCAGAACATCCCCAGCAATCAACTGGTGTTTCCCATGAAACATGTGCAACTGACTCCCAGTCCCCTCAGATATCTGGCAGTCATTGCATGCAGTAGATGGGCTCACATACCATGGCATGTGAGCCCTTAACATATGCCTCTTTAAATGAATGCAGGATGCATGACAAATATTACAAGTATCACTGAAGCGCATCCGCTTGGCTTTAGGCATCCTAAAATGAAATAAAAGAAAAAGAACAAAATATAAGATATCAGTCTGATACTTAATCTGAGGCATATGTTTCTTCCTAAATGCCAACATGGTGACATTGAACAATGGATGAGCTGTCATATCCCTAAGAATAAGGCAGCTCAGCCAGAGTTATTTAAAAAAAATATCTCAAAACAGTTATAAATGAAATAACCGTGATGAGCAAACTTGGTTTGTCAGCGCCTCATGCCAGCATTTCTAGACATACAGAGCTAAATAAGATGCTGTACCATCATGGGACACTGACAATAAATGTTGATAATGGCAGCAAAATGACGTGAAGGCATACGAGCTAAATGTCACGCCTGTATTAATGCCAGTATCAACTCTTAAAATATAGTGCAGGCTACAGCAAAGTAAACAATCCTGTAAACTGCACACCAAAAGAAACGCTCAGAGTTACAAAAGACAATTCACATTAATTAGCTGGCATACATAGCAATATCTAACCAATGTGAAACATATACGACACAAGACAAAACACACACACAGTACATCTGACTACCAGGTTAGCTGGCATACAGAGCAAACTCTAACCAATGTAGTAAGATATACTGCACAAGAAAACAATTAGTTGGGTCGGCATACACAGCTACAGGGTTGACTGGCATACAGAGCAAAATTCAACCAGAGTAAACGTGGATGCAGACCATTTTTTTTTTCTCAAAAAAATAGGCACAGCATATAGCATCACAATGACTAGCTGGCATACCGAGCAAAAAGCTGCCAATGAAATGATATGTGCTGTGTAGTTAAAAAATATACACTTCAGCATGCATATCCACATGAGTGACTGACATACAGAGCAAAATCCACTCAATGTAGCTTATGCATACTGAAAAAGAGGTACAGCATGTACCTAAATTTAATCCTTAAGTGTTTTTTTTTTTTTTCAGTCTCTGTATCGGGCAGGAAGATTGATTTTCCTACCCGTACGAGTGTGTGCTGGTCGAGTGGGTTCGGAGGTCTGACTATCTGAGAGAGGGTCTGAGTCGCTTGATGGTAATGTTACGGGGCTGGATATATCAACTTCCATTTCGCTGTCCCGCTCATCATCCCCCAACATATATGGTAATGTTTGATCAGGATCATCCCCAAGCATGTATGGTAAAGTTGCATCTGGATCAAAAAGTGATACAATGCTAGGGGGACCATCCTGATCAAATTCTTCCTGTTCTTCATCCTGATCCTCCTCCTCCACTATAGGCAAAGTACTGAGGAGTCTATGCCTCTTCCTTTGCAGCCACAGTGGAAAAGAAGAATCATGACAAGGCTTTAACCTGTCATGGTGGACAACAGATGTTTTCTTCCTGCCTTGAAGTGTGTAGACTGGGGGGCGAGCAGAGGTCACTAAAAATGGACCCGTCCAGGGTGGTCTCAATTTGGTGCTTATGCCAATCTTTGTGGATGAGTCTCTTAAGTAGACTACATCACCAGCTTTATAGGACTTCTCAAAAACCCTTAAGTCATAATCTCTCTTCTGGCGCAGCTGAGTCTTGCCAATTTTCTCCCTAGCCAGATTGTGGATATTTGAGAGATTACTTGTGAGTGTATCGACCCAAGTTGGTGGGTCCTGGGGAGTATGCCTAGATAGGCCTAACATTAAATCTATTGGTTGTATGGTTTCTCTCCCCAGCATAAGCATATTGGCTGAAAAACCTGTGGACTTGTTTTTCATTGAATGAAGTGCCATTGAGATTAGGGGAAGATGCTCATCCCAGTCTTTCATACCTCTTGACAGGTAGGATCGAATCATTTGCAGAATCACACGGTTAAAAACCTCGCACTGACCATTCCCAGATGGATGGTATGGCGTGGTCCTAGTTTTTGTGATCTCTAAGAGCCTACAGAATGATTGAAACAGATCACTCTCAAAATTACGGCCTTGGTCTGTATGCACCTCTAACGGACAGCCGAAAGTAACCACAAAATGATTTAAGAATGCCCTTGCTGTCAATTCTGCATTTTGGGCTGGCAAAGCTGCAAGCTCAACCCATTTTGTGAACTGGTCAACCATGACTAGGATATAAGCTGAATTTGAGTTCCTACTGCGATGAAATGGACCTAAAATATCCAAATGCACCCTTTCCATTGGGTAGCCAGCATGGTAGCTTCCTAGAGCACCTCTATGTGTACGATTCCCTTTTTTGTTCTTGTTACATGTAGAACATTGCTTCACATATATGTTACTATCCCTGGACATACCATACCAATAAAACTTCTCCTTCAGTCTGTCAAGAGTTTTAGACTGACCTAAGAGTCCAGAGTCTTTTGAGTCATGACAATGGTACAAAACTTTGTTTCTTAGTTCTGCTGGAACAAGCAAGCAGTCAGAACGACCTTCAAGGTTTGCCCAGGAATAATACAAAACACCATCCTTAAATACTAGTTGGTCCCTCGTCAGCCATAAGGCCCGAGTTGCAGGACCAGTCAACTGCAATGTTCTGGTGGTAGGTTCATAGGAGTGCTCAAGCCAATGCATAACCACACCAATGTCAGGATCATTCAACTGAGCTTCTCTCAGCTGTAGGGATGATAAGCAGTCAGCCCAATTAGACAACCGCCTAGATTCTGAGGACACCTGTTCTGTGGCTTCGATTCCCAAACTACGGACAGCTAGGGGTACCACATCATCAACATCTTCATTGAAACGAGCCCACTGCCTGTGTGCTCGCCGACAGTATGCACAACCTCCACAAGGGAGGTTTTCTACTTTAGATCCCGCTGTATAGCAGTCACATTCTTGTAAAGAATCTTCTATGCGACTTAAAGAATCTGCATTAATGTGGTCGGCCCCTTGACGGTGAAGGATTTTGAAATTGTATTGGGACAGTTCCTCGATCCATCGTGCTAACTGTCCCTGAATATGTCTAAAACGAGTTAACCACACAAGGCTATTATGATCAGTTCTGATGACAAAGAAACGTCCAAGCAAATAGTGCCGAAATTGGCGACAGAACTTCACCACTGCTAAAAGCTCCTTACGAGTAGTGCAATAATTTCTATGCTGTTTCATAAGAACGTGACTGGCAAAGCAGATGGGTTTTATTACCCCGTTTTGAACTTGGGATAAAGCTCCGCTAATTTGAGTTCCGCTAGCGTCAGTGTCTAAAATGAATAACCCATCTGGCGAGGGATGAGAAAGATTTGGTGCAGATATAGCCAGATATTTAAGCTGGTCAAAGCAGAACTGATGTCTGTTAGTCCAGTTAAATGATGTTGAATGTGCTAACTGATAAAGGTCAGCTGAGACCTTAGCAAAGCCAGGAATATGATTTCTGTGATAATTCATGAAACCAAGAAATGACATAAGTTGTTTTTGGTTTGAAGGGACTGGCCATCTTTCAACAGCTTGAAGTTTGTCAGGAGATATGCTTATGCCGTTCCCGCTTACCAATTTGCCCAGAAATTCCACTTCTTGTTTGAAGAATTGGCATTTCCGAGGTTTGAATTTCAAATTGTGTTCACGGAAACGAAGGAAAACCTTACGCAAAGCTGATATAGTGTTACTGAAGTCTGTTCCCAAAACAATCACATCGTCCAGATACACAATGACTTCCTCCCATGTTAGACCCCTCAAGACTAGTTGCATGGCCCTCTGGAAAGTAGCAGGAGCTGTGCATAAGCCCATCGCAAGGCGGGTCCACTGAAAACTGCCAAAGCGCGTGCTGAACGAAGTCTTCCTTCGGGAACCCTTTTCCAGTGGTATTTGATAGTACCCAGAGCATAAGTCCAAAACACAAAAAAGGCGCTTGCCATACAGTGAGTCTAAACAGTCATCAATCAGGGGTAAACTAAAAGAATCTTTGTATGTCTTAGCATTTAGACTACGGTAGTCTATACAGTAACGTAGTTCACCAGTTTTCTTCCGTACAAGCACAGGGGCTGCTGACCACTCAGACACTGATGGCTCAATGACACCTTGTTTTAAAAGCTTTTCTATGTATTCTTTTTCTTGTTTTTGAAAATGGAGTGGAGTACGCCTAAATTTTTCTGTTATTGGGATTTCATCATGGGTTATGATTTTATGTTCCACTCCAGACAAACAGCCTAAATCAAAGTCATTTTTTGAAAAAATATCAGGAAATTCCAAAAGCAATTCTTTGAACTGTTGTTTTTCATTGTCCGAAAGACCCGCACAATTATCTTCATACATATGTTGGAGGTGTTCAGGTAAATCCTGAGCCGCAGTGCTTTGTTGATCCTGAGGCCCCTGCGCCTGAGTAGTTCTGAAAAGGTTATACTGGGAAATCTCATTTTCTATGAGTTGAACTGATTCTGCATGACCTATGGATGATCCCCTCCTGAATGTGACATAACGATTTGTGTCGTTAATCACCCTCAGGTTGACGGATGATCCCTGGCCATATACTCGTGAAATGAGAACTTTTTTTATTATTGTTTGGCTGTACCATAAAAGGACCCTCAACAGGTGATTCCAGTTTTGCTGAAATGTACCCAACAGTATTCGGCTGAATAACGGTGCGTCTAGCTACACAAACATTTGATATTTGCAGCACTGGTGACAAAGAAATATTTACAGGAATCACATCCTCGCCAATTTTAAGTGTGTCTCTAACAAGATCTATGACACTTCCTGTCACCTTTAGAAAATCTAGGCCAAGCAAACAGATATCTTGAATCGGTGCCACACATACTGTGTGTAAAAATGTCTGTGAACCAACAGTTATAGGCACATTGTGCATGATTTGACCATACACAGGGTCTGAGCCTATCCCTGTTAGCAAACAAACAGGCCCTAATTCTCCAGAAAATCCAGTGGAACGGAAATGCTCCTCCTGCACCAGTGTCACCATTGCTGCACTATCTATAATGGCTTCGGTTGAACAACCATTGAGTAAAGTTGATACAGATATTGTCATATTTCTTTGACTTGGAAGCATCACCTCCAGCACCTCGTAACTGCGACTCCTCTCAGATCGGACTAGTTGTTTGTCGCCGGAACAGCTAGTCCTTTTGAGTTTAAATCTTTATTTGACAGCTGCCCCGGAGACTCATTCCTAATTTGAAATTCTTTCGGACTCCCAGGACTATTGGATGGTTTTGGAGGAGGCCTACCATCTTTATCTCGCCCAGCTAGAGGACCCATTGGGTAATTACTACCCTCATATCCCTTTGAAGAATATCTTGATGGTGAGGAATATGATGGTCTTTGTGAATATGATCCATATTGGTTATATGGAGAAGGAGACCGGTTTGTTGAATACGGCTGAAAACGGTTCGGAGAACGCCTATTATTTTGCGGCTGAAAACGGTTCGGAGAATACCTATCATTTTGAGGAGAGTATGCTCGGTTTTGAGTAAGCCTGTTATATTTCGGCGATTGTATACGCCCTTGAGGATATCTAAGACCTTGACGTTGGGGATGTGCATAGTCTTCACCCTGCCAACCCCTTCGGTCATTTGGTCTACCAAACCCGTCTTTTCCACGGTCCCTTTGACGTCTAGTTGGAGAACGACCACGAAACCGCATGTCTCCATACATATCAGCCCCTGAATTCTGTGGAGACCAGCCTCGACCAACTGATGGTGATCGCTGCCTATAGCTGGTCGTCCCAGAATCCAAAGTTGCTTCACGTTGGTATGGAGACACCCTGTATCTTGGCCATTCTGTGTCTTTGTATGGCGAGCGAGAAGTTGTTCTTACCTCATGGGTAAGATTATCAAGCCGTCTCTCAATATCTGAAACCCTTATGTCCTCTTGTACAGTGAAGACCCTCTCTTGAAAAGAGACTTTGTTGCCGAAAATGGCCTTTCTGTTTGCAAGAAAGGTCTTCACCTTTTGACAGGCCTCCTGTATAGTCCTAGGAGACTCATTCATTGCCATTGAAGAGGCCTCCTTATGCTTACAACCCCGAAGGAAGGCTTCAGTGGCTAATTGTTGTATGATGTCATTATCAGCATCACTAAAGCCATCCATCGCTGTTGTTAACACCCGCTGCAAATATTCCTCTAAAGTTTCCTCCTCTGTTTGTTTGATTAGATGAAGTTTCTGTCGTGCTGCCACCGGTGCATCCTTTATGTCAAAGCGCAACCCAAGTTCCTTTACCAGCTTTTTATAACTTGTTCGACCATCTGCTCGGTTGGCATATTCTAATGCCTTTTCCGACAGACAGTCGAAAAGTCTTTCAAGCCTTTTTTTCTTAGACCACTTCCTGCGCTTTACAACGCGGTCAAATCTGCTGATAAAGCTTGACCAGGAAGGGCCTTTTGGGTCACCAGAAAAAACTTGCAATTTTGGTGGCAACGGTGACAAGCTTCTGTCAGACCCCTCATCTGATGATGAACCATCTTTTTTTATCTTTGGAGGCTTCTTTTTTGGTTTAATAATTTTTTCTTGTACATTTTCTTTTTGTGCTTCTGTTTTAACCTTAGGGGGGTCATCTTTGGGATGCAGGCACTTTTCATTAACCTGCTCTCCTTTGGCAGTATAAATTCTATCCACCGGAATTGCAGAAGTAAGCCGGTCAATGGCTGCTTGGTCAGCTGATAATGGTTTAGGTGTAGGGGTAGCCTGTGTTTGTTGTTTTTCCTGAGGGAGTAATATATGTTTATTGGCTACGAGGGCATCCAAGACAGCTTGCTCAAAGGATTTTGGTTGTTTTACAGGAGTTGTCACAGGAGTTGTAGGGGGTATGGTTGGATGTTGTGTCATAATCATGGGAGTTGTTGGGGCTATACTTGATGGTGGTTGTGGAGTTGGTTGTGGCTGAAAGGCAGTAGGTTCTTCTAGGGATTTTATAGGTTGTTCTTTGGTAAAATAAAATCCTGGGGGTGGTAAAGTTTTGTGGATGTGATCTAATTCTAACCTATTTTCATCCAGACGTTGGGCATATAATTTCATGTCTTGAGATATAAAATTGATATCAGTTGCCACCCTATTTTTGGTGTCTTGTAAATTTTCCGAGACAGATTTTAATTCTCCCCCAAATGTATCTAAAGTGTTTTTCATTGAGGATTCCACCAAATCGATTTTATCTTGCATTTGCTCATTATTTTGAGCTAACCGTGAAGATAGCTCTTCTTTTGTTTCCCGACAAGTTTGGGCTAAGGAATCCGAAATGGCGACAAATTTTGAATCCTGGTTGGACGCCAAGGCATCGAATTTGGCATCCATGGATGTGAATTTGGCTTCCATGGATTCCAAACGCCTCATCATTGCCTCAGACAAATTTTGTTGGCCCATCATAGCCTCAGACATATTCTGCATAGTCTGTGCCAAACCGTCCATCCTGGCATCCAAAGATAATTCCTTTTCAGGATGTGGGGCTTTTGTTTTTACTGATGGGAATTCTAAAGAAATTATCCCTTCTGACACGAAAGCTTGCCAAGATTCTTTATCTAACCTGATCTGGCACAAATCTTCCACAGTTATGAGTGGACGTGATCCACTGATCACCTCCTCCCTCAACTGAAGAATTTTGTCGGCTGTAGAATTACCTACGCCTGACAAACTTGTCAAATCCTCCCTCTTGCAAGTGTATATGTTAAACATTGTGGGTGGGGGCCTGTTTTGTTTTGTTTCTTGTTTACAAATATCTACTAAGGTAATGCAAACGGCAAGGTGAATTGAATTGAAAAAAACTTTTGGAAAATAATCTTTTTGTAGGATGAAAGTTCATAAAAGTATGAGATAAATACAAACTTTTTGTTTCCAATATTTCTGAAAATGAAAGTTTCTTCTAGTTTATTTTTAGAATAGTTCCGAATGACATGAAATGCACGAGCTTGAAAAAGTTCCACTTCCGGTATACCGAAAGAACCGAAATGGAAAGAAACGTACTGGACAAAAGCACGTGGTATGAAAAAATTGAAATTGGTTAATTTTTTCACAGAAATTAGTTGAAAAACTTACAAAAATGTATATTTGAAGGTTTAAATGGCAGAATATATGATAATTCTCAAAAATAATGACAAGAAAAGCAAGTTACGGAAAAGCACATGGTACGAAAAAATACGAAGTCAAAAATGTACATTTACGACAAAAATAGCATATGCGGAGTAATATATAGGTCACTTACCTTTAATAATTCCCAGCGCCGATTAGTTTGTCGAGCAGCGCCAACTTGTTATAATTCAAAATATCAAATTAGCTCTTACCTCCTTGGACGTCTGAGAAACACGTCTGTTCTGTTTGAAGTCTGGTAGGAGAAAGAGAAAGAACTCAGTGCTGTCCACGGGACATCTCAAAAGGTCAAGTGAGCACTTCTCAGAGAGGTCATATGAATATGCATGAGCCTCGGGCTGACGTAGCAGATCTGTTGTTGCAGGAACAACGTCCACCATAGGGAGACTCACAACAACATTCATTCAATACGATTTTCATTAAAATCAAAATTCACGTGAATTTTAGGCCAGGGGTCACTCGATTACAAAGTTGGCGCAGGAAACCTAAATACCGAAGACTGTTGCACTCACCCCTAACAAGAAAAAGTTGGTGTTCTAGAGATAATAAATAATGAGTGCTGTTAATCTGATAAAATCATGAAACTTATAATAAAATCCCATGCTCAAGTAGCCATAGGCTGTCTGGATTAATGAAAATGAAATTCGATCATTAGAAGACTGTTCTATGGTGGAAGAAAGTGTGTGTGAGGAGGGTCTCTTATAAGGGCTAGCCACTTCTTCTTCTTCTTCTTCTTTTGTTCGTATTTCCCTCCTGTGTTAGGAGCACCTGCGTTCGCACTACGCAGTAAAGTGTTAACATGAGTAAAAAGTTTTGTCACTAAAAATATCAAACTATATAAATCTGTCAAACATACTACATAGAACAGTCAAACACACTGTATAGATCTGTCAAACACACTATATACAGTCATAAAATGCTGCCTTTATATATATACAAATCTCACTTCCTCCTAGAATGCTGGGCAACCACTGAACAGGCAAAACGGTGGAACCCAGAATCTTTTTCCCGACACTTTTTACTACAATACACTGTGGTCTCACAGTGAGCACAGCGGACAAGTTCAACACCCAATGGAAGTGTTTGCTTACAATTGGCACAAACGTCACATTTCTTTGGAGGGACGTCGTCGTCACTGTCCAATACTTCTAGCGAATCCACAGGAATAGACTGCTCAGTTGCTACATCAACTTTAGGGGTATGGGATGTCACTGACTGTGACTCCAGTTCATTAGATACACTTTGAGCTTGACTGTGAACAACCAGTTCAATATGATCCTTCTGACTGGGTTCCAAATCCTTCAAATTCTGATTTGGAACTTCACAAACAGCAGAATAATCCTGTTCTGCGCGAATGGAAACTTCCTCTTCAAGAACGGTAGAATCCTTCTTTGTTTGTGGCAGCCGGGCGGTCAGTTGAGAAGTCTTGGCAGATTCCTTCTGTTTCCGAAACTTCTGACTTCTGGCACGGTCCCTTGCAAGAGTTGATGGAGACTTCTTCTTCCGCTTTGGCTTTATTCCATGTTTTGAGGCATCGGTAATATCCGAGTGACCCAATCCTAAAGCAGAATGACCGTCCTTCAATGGCGTGACATTTTTCGATTTTTTGGCGGTAAAAGTTTTGACCACCAGTGAGAAGCCCTTCGAATTCCTGGCTAATTTCCACGAAAACTTGGTTTCCTCATTCTCTATAAGGTTGATACAATCCAGAAGAGTTTGGGGAATAACAGTAGGTAAGGCTTTATCCGAATTGCCCATTGTTTTCTTCCAAAAACTTTTCGGTGAACGAAAACATGTCCTCCATTTTAGACGGGTTCACCGCTAGACGGGTTCACCACTAGCTTCCTGATCACAGGTCCTGATGAATGATTTCCTTTGGATTATCACCTGTAAACAATTCTGATTTTTAAGTAGTTCTAAGCTGCATATAAAGGCCGGTAAATACTCTGTGAACACATGGAAGGGAACAGCCAACCATTCATGAATACACGCCAGCGCTAATTTAATGCACACATAACTGATTTCGGTTCCCACTGATTTGAACATGTGCGGCAGAGGTAGATCTGTAGCTTGTCGTGAGACAACTCATGCTACTAAGCTACCGATGGCGCTTTTGGACCCACTCCCCTCTCTCTGCCTCCGGTATAATACTGGATACACATGTACCGTATACGGTCATCTCATCCGATTGTACAATGTTCGCGGTATTTTTTTAGTTAATTTAGTATTGCATTAATACTGAGTGGGGCGAAAATGGAAATTAAATCACATTGCTCAAAGGCCCCTCCTCCCCTTCCTCCTCGAGTTATATTACCACTGTGCTTACAGCAGCGTTTCAAAAGTCACATTTTCATTGGCTGTCTCTACAAAACGTTTACACAAACGACTATCTGATTGGCGGAAATTTCAAAGCATTCCTTGGGTTTACAAAAATATAAACAACATCCAATTCTCTTTAATCTGACGGGCAATATATTTGAAAACAGCTAAAATATACTACACTTTCACCATCCCCATTCCAAAAGTATGTTACAGTAGCTTATTTCCCCCACAAATTAATCACTTAACTTTAAAAGTTCCATTTGATTCGGTATCTCAGTACGCTACGGCGCTTACTAGTTTGCAACCGAAAGATATGGGGGCGATAAAATCAATAAATAGGTGGTTTCATTTTATTTATTTATTTTTATTTATTTATTTAAGTGATTTTATTTATTTCTTTTTATTTAGACAGTACGGGACGAATACTTGGGGCATATTCGATTAATTTTTCAAAACGCTTATAACAGCGTTTCCGAAAATGAATCATTTTCATTGGCCATCTCCACAAACGGTCACAAACGCTTTGTCTGTGATGGTAACCATGACAGCGTTTCCGCCAAACGACGATTTCATTGGTTTAAAAATGTCAAAGCGTTTTTGATATTTTAGAACGTTCCTGAGCGTTTTTCGTTTGAAGAAACGCTTATTTGATTGGTTGATTCAGAAACGGCGTTTAAAACGACAATTAAACGCATCGTTTGACGGGTGTTTTGCTGGCGTTTTGCAAGGGTTTTCGCTGCAAAGAAAAACGATGTCTGTACTGTAGTTTGATTGGTAAAAAACGTTTATCAACCTTATAGCCCTTTTAAGTTATGGTGATGGATGGAGCCATTTATACTCAATAACTTCCAGTCTGGGTATTCAATATGTTTGCATGCCGTCAAAATGGCAAAAAATTGACTACCCTTGCTCGAGGACAAAGCAGATTTCTGCGGTGAATATGAACAGAAGGTTGCACGATAATCCCAGATTCTTTAGATTTGTTGTAGGAAAAGAATAAAGCAAGTTTCAAGGTCTGAGGCCTATATAAGGGACGAGTCATTTATTATCAGGTGGGGGGCCGGGTACATTTAGGGACGGGGGGGGTCAGATTATTTTTTGGTGATGTACTAGGGGGGAGGGGGGGATGAAAAAGCCTTGGAGCAACAGGGGGGGTCATTTTATTTGGCTTATTGGGTGGTGGGGTCAGAATTCTTCCATCAGTCTTCATATTTAAAGATTGTCTCAGCTTCTGGGGGAGGGGGCTTTGCCCCCCAGACCCCCCCCATTACTTCTATTCTTGCAAACTCAAACTCAAACTTAAAGACATTTACATGTATGGAAATGAAACAAAAAAACTGGGCCATATCATGTCCAAATAAGATTTGCAAGTAGAACAGTATACAATTATCTATGATTTTGTTCTTGATTAAATAAATGTATGCGTTTGTGATATCAGCTCTCCAACTGCCTTGTCATCAGCAAACCTACTGTGGCTTCTGGGGGCTGTTCCCCCAGACCCCTCTCTTCATTACTATTTTTAACACTTTTATTGAACATTCAACAACAGATTTCTAGATGGCCATAAGCAAAAGTGCAAAAATATGTTGACAAAATTTAAAGACCATTAATCTGCATGATTATCAACCTGTCAGTGTAAGAAAATGTTCATTTGACTGAAGACAGTCTGACATAAAATATGAAATATGGTGTGTGTGTGAAGGGTAGCTGGGGATCTGGGATTGTGGTGGGTGGGGGAGTGGGGTTCATAACAAAAAAAATTTGTCACCTATTCCGGTGAGACTGGGGGGGGGGGGTGTCAGGAAAATTTTTGTGACTCATATCAGTCTTATGGAAATGTAGCCAACACCCCCTCCCCCCCCCCCCCCCCCCACACACACACACATACTGATAATAAATGACCTGTCCCTAAAAAGCGAGATATTGGGCTGGCCTTGAAAACTTTATTGTGGTACTGTAGGTCACAGTACGTGACCTGACACAACGTCAGGGGTAACTGGAGTGGTAAAGTGCATTCACTGATAGAATTTTAAAGGTCTGGAGGCTAAGAAAAGGGAGATATGATGCTGACCTCCAAAACTAAAAAAGCGGTACACGGTACTTTTTCAAAGAAGATAGTCACAGTGATCTAGTTGCGTCGGTATGTGACCTGGAGTAGTAAGGTGCGTTTTGGGCCTATGAAAGGCGAGATATAGGGCTGACCTCGAAGACTAATTATGTGGTACTTAATTATTATGTCACAGAGACCTAGTTGTGTTGGGGGTGACCTGGTGTGATAAGGTGCAAGCACTGAAGAATTTCAAAGGTCTGGGGCTTAAGAAAGGGAGATTTTGGAGCTGACCTAAAAACTAAAAATGCGGTACTATTAAGCAAAAGTAGGTCACAGTGACCTAGTTTTGTGAAAGCCAATTAGAATTTTTTTGTTGTAAGGTAGCAATTAAGTTTTAAGGTGCTAAGGTCTTTAAAATCAAGGTAGTGTTGTACAGAGAGACGGACCCACAAACAGATGAATGCGCCAACCTCATATCTAAAAGAAACTGTCGATCTCACTGGCTGCAAGCAGCTTGACGAAAAACATGCAGATCATTAATTTCTGTACTTGCTGAAAATATCAAACAAGAATTCCGCAGACTGCTATGTCGCACCTGCTGTGTGCCTTCACATGAAGAACTCAATGATTTTACCAAGTGCTTCTGGAGAAAAACTTGATTTTATTGGTTTTGCCATTTTTAGTAACGGTGACCATCTGGGATTCTCGACCCGCCTGAACTTTATCATTCTGAAGCCCTGCAGACTGATCATGCTGCATGTGAAATTTGAGAACCATGGATGCAATGGTTTCAGAGAAAAAGTCATTCGAATGGACTTAAATGCTAGGATCAACATAAATTATTCTAGGGTTGACGTTAGGTCACTGTGACCTAATTCCGATACAGATGTTTTTCGTTTTGATAATTCTGAATACCAAGGCCCAACTTATGCTTCATATAAAATTTCAGCCAAATATACAGAGTGGTTCGGGAGAAAAAGTTGATTTTATTGGTTTTGCTATTTTTAGTAATGGCGACCATCTTGGATTCTCGACCGCCTGAATTTAACTATGCAGAAGCCCTGCAGCCTAATCATGTTGCATGTGAAATTTGAGAACCATGGATGCAGTGGTTTTAAATGCTAGGGTCAACGTAAATTATTCTAGGGTTGACATAAGGTCACTGTGACCTAATTCCGCTACAGATTTTTTTCATTTTGATAATTCTGAATACCAAGGTCCCACTTATGCTTCACACAAACTTTCAGCCAAATATGTCAATCGGTTCTGGAGAAAAAGTTGATTTTATTGGTTTTGCTATTTTTAGTAACGCCAGCCAACTTGGGTTCTCGTCTCGACCCGCCTGAATTTTACCATTCTGAAGCCCTGCTGTCTGATCATGCTGCATGTGAAGTTTGAGAACCATGGATGCAATAGTTTCAGAGAATAAGTCATTTGAATGGACTTAAAATGCTAGGGTTGACGTGAATTATTCTAGGGTCGACATAAGGTCACTGTGACCTAATTCCGCAATAGATTTTTTTCGTTTTGATAATTCTGAATACCAAGGTAACACTTATGCTTCATACATAATTTCAGCCAATATACAGAGCGGTTCTGGAGAAAACATTGATTTTATTGGTTTTGCTATTTTTAGTAAAAGCAGCCATCTTGGATTCTAGACTCGCCTGAATTTTACCATTCTGAAGCCCTGCTGTCTGATCATGCTGCATTTGAAATTTGAGAACCATGGATGCAGTGGTTTCAGAGAATAAGTCTTTTGAAAGGACTAAAATGCTAGGGTCGATGTAAATTGTGAACAGACGGAAGGTCTGCCGGACGCACGGAAAACCGGACGCCTATATCGCACCTTGCTTAAGCAGGTGCGACAATAATATACCGAATATTGATAAGTTTGCATTGACGCAAATACTGTTTGGATAATTTTGATTGATAACTGCACCCCTTATGTCTGAAAAATTTAGGGATGTAAGTAACACCCCATAAATGTTCTAGATTTGGAAAGCCCAGCACTGTTTAAATAATATTGCCATGAACATAAAATGCCAAAGACAACATTTATTCGCCTGCTTGAATAACAAATGTTGTGAAAATACTCCTATGTATTCTATAATATACTCTATGGTCAGGATCGCTGCCAACGCTTGGCAATTTTTGAACGATTCGTATCACGATATTCAACCCCAAAATTATACACTCAGCCGTTTGTTAGGACTGATGCTCTTACGTGTCTCTGCATCTGATAATTACATGGAAACGGTGCTGGCTAGGAGAAAATACGATATTTTATCGGCAATATTCCTTTCTTCCTGAAATCCAACAGCTGTCCATTTCCGGATAAGCTTGGTCCCCGGCTTCTGATGGGTAAAATACAGTACCCTCCCAATGCATGCCACGGAATTTGGCGAGAGCGAAGGTACTAGGCTAATAAAGGGTTTCACCGTTGAATACATTAATTTGATTGAAACAATCGGAAGACAGAAGCCGTAAAATATACAAATTATATATTGGTAATGCCTAAATAAACATTCAACTTGAGAAAAAGCGGAAAAACCAGTAGAGCCCCAACAACAACTAATAGAATAGAATCAAATAGAATGTTACAACAACAACATGACCACTTGAGTATTGTTCTTACCCCAAAAGAACTCGCAAAAAAGACGGGGTACCAGACAGCCATATGGCTACCCGATTGATTTCAGGAATTGCCGATAAAAGATCGTATTTTCTTCTAACCAGCGCTGTTTACTCGTAATTATTGGATGCAGAGACACGTAAGCAGGTAAGAGCATTGATCAGTCTTAACAAACGGCTGAGTGTTAAATTTTGGGGTTGAATATTAATTGTGATATGAATCGTTCAAAAACTGCCAAGCATTTGCGGCGATCCTGACCATAGGGTATATTATAGAATACATAGGAGTATTTTCACAACATTTGTTGTTCAAGCGCCAGTGATTCCACCTTTTATTCAGGTCTGTTGTTTTCCGACCCGGTATAATGTAACATCTGAGCTGTTTGGTTAGTTTGCGAATAATGGCGCTCTGACCTCTTACCCACAAGGGTGTTGTTAATCGGTACCAAGGCCATTAAGCTGTACCCTGATCCCTCATATTACTGCCAGCCACGGTATGCTATGTGGACCATGCAGATTACATGTCACTCGAGTTTCCTTAGTAGACAAGGAACAAATTTCTTGAGCCGTTACAAAAAGAGGCCCCTGTATATTTAACTGTCATCATCTGGTTTTGCACTCCAACTCAAACTGATGTAGTGATGAAGGCAAGGAATGATAAACTGCATCAAGTTCTCTAGTTCGACATCTTGTCCCTAAGCGACAACTGGTGAGCATCCACAGATCGCCTGAGTGTATTGAAATATTGTGACAATATCTATGAAATTTGACTCAAATAATTTAGTTCAAAATGATGCACTTTCGATTTAGTTTATGTTCCTCAGTCCCATGCATCATTTACACATTCATTCAATGCGATTTTCATTAAAATCAGAATTCACGTGAAGTTTAGGCCAGGGGTAATGAGTGCTGTTAATCTGATAAAATCATGAAACTTATAATAAAATCCCATGCTCAAGTAGCCATAGGCTGTCTGGATTAATGAAAATGAAATTCGATCATTAGAAGTCTGTTCTATGGTTGAAGAAAGTGTGTGTGAGGACGGTCTCTTAAGGTCTAGCCACTAGCTTCCTGATCACAGGTCCTGATGAATGATTTCCTTTGGATTATCACCTGTAAACAATTCTGATTTCTAAGTAGTTCTAAGCTGCATATAAAGGCCGGTAAATACTCTGTGAACACATGGAAGGGAACAGCCAACCATTCATGAATACACGCCAGCGCTAATTTCATGCACACATAACTGATTTCGGTTCCCACTGATTTGAACATGTGCGGCAGAGGTAGATCTATATAGCTTGTCGTGAGACAACTCATGCTACTAAGCTACCGATGGCGCTTTTGGACCCACTCCCCTCTCTCTGCCTCCGGTATAATACTGGATACCGTATACGGTCATCCGATTGTACAATGTTCGCGGTATTTTTTTTAGTTAATTCAGTATTGCATTAATACTGAGTGGGGCGAAAATGGAAATTAAATCACATTGCTCAAAGGCCCCTCCCCCCTCCCCCTCGAGTTATATTACCACTGTGCTAACAGCAGCGTTTCAAAAGTCACATTTTCATTGGTTGTCTCTACAAAACGTTTGCACAAATGACTATCTGATTGGCGGGAATTTCAAAGCATTCCTTGGGTTTACAAAAATATAAACAACGTCCAATTCTCTTTAATCTGACGGGCAATATATTTGAAAAAAGCTAAAATATACTACACTTTCACCATTCCCATGCCAAAAGTATGTTACAGTAGCTTATTTTCCCCTCAAATTAATCACGTAACTTTAAAAGTTCCATTTGATTCGGTATCTCAGTACGCTACGGCGCTTACTTGCAACCGAAAGATATAGGGGCGATAAAATCAATAAATAGGTGGTTTCATTTTATTTATTTATTTTTATTTATTTATTTATTTATTTAATTAAGTGATTTTATTTATTTATTTTTATTTAGACAGTACGGGACGAATACTTGGGGCATGTTCGATTAATTTTTCAAAACGCTTACAACAGCGTTTCCGAAAATGAATCATTTTCATTGACCATCTCCACAAACGGTCACAAACGCTTTGTCTGTGATGGTAACCATGACAGCGTTTCCGCCAAACGACGATTTCATTGGTTTAAAAATGTCAAAGCGTTTTTGAATTTTAGAACGTTCCTGAGCGTTTTTCGTTTGAAGAAACGCTTATTTGATTGGTTGATTCAGAAACGGCGTTTAAAACGACAATTAAACGCATGGTTTGACGGTTGTTTTGCTGGCGTTTTGCAAGGGTTTTCGTTGCAAAGAAAAACGATGTCTGTACTGTCTGCATGCCTGACTGCCTTCCTACCTACCTACCTACTTACCTACCTGCCTACCTACATACCTACCTACCTTCCTACGATATATCTATCTATCTATCTATCTATCTATCTATCTATCTATCTATCAATCTATCTATCTATCTATCTATCTATCTATCTATCTACCTACCTACGTACCTACGTACCTACTAGATTACCTATCTACCTACTTGCCTGCCAGCCTCCCTGTCTGCCTGCCTGCATACCTACCTGCCTACCTACCTTCCTACCTACCTACCTACATACCTACTTACCTACCTACCTACTTAACTACCCACCCACCTACCTACTACCTACCTACCTACCTACCTACCAGCCTACTTGCTCGTCAGCCTCCCTGTCTGCTTTCCTGCATGCCTGCCTACCTACCTACTTACCAACCTACCTACCTACGTACCTACCAGCGTACCTACCTACCTACCTGCCTGCCTGCCTACCTACCTACCTACCTACCTACCTATCTATCTATCTATCTATCTATCTATCTATCTATCTATCTATCTATCTATCTATCTATCTATCTATCTACCTGCCTGCCGGCCTCCATGTCTATCTACGTATGTATGTATGTATGTATGTATGTATCTATCTATCTATCTATCTATCTATCTATCTATCTATCTATCTATCTATCTATCTATCTATCTATCCTCTGGTCCTCGTTATTATTGGCGAATAAAAATGTGCATTGAGTCGAGGGTAATAATTTGTTACAATGCATATTAAGTCGAAGTGCCACTACCTACCTATTTACCTACCTAATTACCCACCTACCTACCTACTTACCAACCTACCAACCTACCTACCTAACTAACAGCCTACTTACCTGCCTGCTATCCTCCCTGCCTGCCTGCCTGCCTGCCTGCCTACCTACTACATACATACCTACCTACCTACCTACCTACTATCCTACCTACCTGCCTACCTACCTACCTACCCTCCTACGATATATCTATCTACCTACCTACGTGTAGATCTACCTACGTACCTACCTACGTACCTATCTACGTACCTACCTATCTACGTACCTACCTACCAACCTACGTACCTTCTAGCCTACCTACCTACCTCCTTGCCTACCAGTCTCCCTATTTGCCTCCCTGCCTGTCTGTCTGCCTACCTACCTACCTACCTGCCTATTTACCTACCTACCTACCTACCTACCCTCCTACGATCTATCTATCTATCTATCTATCTATCTATCTATCTATCTATCTATCTATCTATCTATCTACCTACCTACCTACCTACCTACTTACCTACATACGTACATACCTATCTACCTACCTACCTACCAACCTACGTAACTTCTAGCCTAGGTACCTCTTTGCCTGCCAGCCTCCCTGTCTGCCTCCCTGCCTGCCTGCCTACCTACCTGCCTTCCTACGTACCTACCTACCTACCTACCTACCTTCCTACATATTGGCGAATAAAAATATGTATTCAGTCGAAACTAATAATTTGTTAAAAATGCATATTAAGTCGAAGTGCCACTACACCTATATACCTACCTACATACCCACCTACCTACCTACCATTCTATCTATCTATCTATCTATCTATCTATCTATCTATCTATCTATCTATCTATCTATCTATCTATTTATCTATCTATCTATCTATCTATCTATCAATCTATCTATCTATCTATCTATCTATCCTCTGGTCCTCTTTATTACTGGCGAATAAAATATGCATTAAGTCGAAGTTAATTATTTGTTAAAAATGCATATTAAGTCGAAGTTCCACTACCTACATATTTACCTACCTACCTCCTACCAATCAACCTACCTACCAACCTACATACCTAACTACCTAACAAACAGCCTTCCTGCCTGCCAGCCTGCATGTCTGCCTGGCTGACTGCCTACTTACCTACATACCTACCTATTTTACCTACCTATCTACCCATCTACTTACCTACCTGCCTACCTACCTACCTACCTACGATCTATCTATATATCAATCTATCTATCTGTCTATCTATCTATCTACCTACCTACCTACCTTCCTACCTACCTACCAGACTACCTACCTACCTACCTGCCTGTCAGCCTCCCTGTCTGTCTGCCTGCATGCCTACCTACCTACTTACTTACCTACCTACCTACCCACCAACCAAACTACCTACCTACCTATCTACATACATACATACCTATCTATCTATCTATCATCTATCTGTCTATCTATCTATCTATCTATCTATCTATCTATCTATCTATCTATCTATCTATCTATCTATCCATCCATCCATCCATCCATCTATCTATTATTGGCAAATAAAATGTGAATTAAGCCGAAGTTAATAATTTGTTAAAAATGCATATTAAGACAATTTGCACCTACCTACCTATATACCTACCTACCTACTTACCTACCTACCTACCTACCTACCTAGCCACCTACCTAGCCACCTACCTACCTATCTACCAGCCTACCTACGTGACTGCCAGCCTCCCTGTCTGCCTGCCTGCCTGCCTACCTACCTACCTACCTACTTACCTACCTACCTATCTGCAAATTCACTTTGGAAAAACAATGTGCATGCTGGTTGGGACAAGGCAGCGAACAGACATGTCCCGGAAATTAAACATACAAGTTGAAAACACCTGCATACAGAATGTATCCGAACAAAATCTTCTCGGAGTCTTTATTGATTCAAATTTGACATGGTCATCACATATAGACCACCTTTGCTCACTCCTTTCCTCCAAAATATCTCTTCTCAGACAGTTATCAGATTACGTTCCCGTTGAAGTCCAGAAAATGTTTTACCAGGCATACATTCTTCCGTTTATAGACTATGGATCTATAACATGGGGATCAGCGGCAGGTACTCATATAGATCGTTTGTCAAAACTGCAAAAGCGGGCAGCTCGCATAATTCTACACGCAGAACTTAATACGCCATCCGCTCACATGTTCCACCAGCTTGGCTGGCTTTCAGTCTCAAACAGACTGAAATACAACAAAGCTGTACTTACTTACAGAGCACTGGACAACTTGACCCCAGAATATATTTCAAATCTGTTGAAACCGATGTCACTAATGCACCCGTTAAACTTAAGATCGTCGAATAATGGTTCCTTATATATACCAAAATCCAGAACAGCCCTATACGATGGATCTTTTTCCTGCTCAGCGCCCAAACTTTGGAATGCTCTTCCTCAGAGTGTTAGAAATGCTGGTTCGCTAAACGTTTTTAAGAAAAGCATTAGAGCTATTTTACAGTTTTAAATTGTTCCTGCCTGTACACACTGTATATTATAGTGACCTGTGTAAACGCTGTGCAGTGCACGCCCTGTGTAGTGCTGCTGGTTTTGCATCTGTTGGTGCAGGTGGGAATGTTGTTTGGACATTGGTTTCCGCCACATGCCACCTGCACCACTGAGCATGCACCACTGATCATGCTCCTCTGCACGTCTTTGTACTGCACAGTTGCAGGGTCTGCGGTTTAGCGCAACCTCGTTTGTGTTACTCAATGTATCTTAAAAGTCATTGGATTTTAAATTCATGTCTTATCGATTTTTATCCTATGACCTTTTATGTTTTATACGCTCTTTTTATGTCTTAATTGTTGTGCCATTTTTATGATGTATATATGTACATTTTATTTTGTTACAGAGGGCCATAAGGTAGAATAGCTATCAGCTAATTATGTCACCCTCTTAAAATATTGTGTAAATAAACTACCTACCTACCTACCAACCTATCTTTTGGTCCTCTTTATTATTGGCGAATTAAAATGTGTATTAGGTCGAAGTTAATAATTTGTTAAAAATGAATATTAGGATGAAGTGCACCTACTTACCTATTAACCTACCTACCTACCTACCAACCTACCTACCTACCTACTTGCCTACCTACCTAGTCACCTACCTACCTAGCTACCTACTTACCTACCTAACTACCAGACTACCTACCTGCCTGCCAGCCTCCCTGTCTGCCTGCCTGACTGCCTGCCTACCTACCTACCTACCCTCCTACGATCTATCTATCTATCTATCTATCTATCTATCTATCTATCTATCTATCTATCTATCTATCTATCCTCTGGTCCTCTTTATTATTGGCAAATAAAAATGTGCATTAAGTCGAAGTTAATAATTTGTTACAAATGCATATTAAGTCGAAGTGCCACTACCTACATACATACCTACTATCTATCTATCTATCTATCTATCTATCCATCCAGCCATCTATCTATCTATTATTGGCAAATAAAAATGTGTATTAAGTAGAAGTTAATTTGTAAAAAATGCATATTAAGACGAAGTGCACCTACCTACCTATTTATCTACCTTCCTACCTACCTACCTACCTGCCTGCCTGCCAGCCTCCCTGTTTGCCTGCCTGCCTACCAACGTACGTACGTACCTACCTACATACCTACCTAGCCACCTACATACCTACCTAGCCACCTACCCACATACCTACCAGCCTACCTACCTACCTGCCTGCCAGCCTCCCTGTCTGCCTGCCTGCCTACCAACCTACCTACCTTCCTACCTACTTACAAACCTACCTTTCTTCTGGTTCTTTTTGTTATAGGCCAATTAAAATGTGTATTTAGTCGAATGTAATAATTTATTAAAAATGCATATTACGTCGAAGTGCCACTACCTACCTATAAACCTACCTACATACCCATCTACCTACCTCCCTTTCTATCTATCTATCCATCTAACTATCCTCTGGTCCTCTTTATTATTGGCAAATAAAAATATGAATTAAGTCGAAGTTAATAATTTGTTAAAAATGCATCTTAAGTCGAATGCCACTACCTACCTATTTACCTACCTACCTTCCCACTTACCTACCTACCTACTTACCAACCTACTTACATACCTACCTACCTACCTACCTACCTAACTGCCTACCTAACTACCTACCTACCTACGTACCTACCTACCAAA